>JARWIR010000091.1:0-600000 GCA_029959085.1 Nemophila menziesii | reverse complement strand
TTTATTTTTTCCGTGTAGAAGAGTAAATATGGTTTGACCAGATCTGGTCTTTTTTTTTGGAAGGTGTAGTAGAGTAGTTTTTTGTTGTTTTTGTATTTTGTTTGTATTAATTATAAATTCAAAGATTGTAATAATTTTTTTCCTAGCTACTAAAAAATAAATGATCTCTTTTATTGTGTGTTATTTCTAGGTTCTTTCTCGGAGTATTCTGAGATTTTGTTGATACTCTGAGAAAATCACTGAGTACTCAGTGTTTTTTCTCAGAATACTCAGAAAATCTTGGAGTACTCTGTATTTTTTCTGTTACTTATAGAAATTTTTCGATACCCAGTGTTATTTTCAATACTCATTGTTTTTATCCAATACTCATTGTCTTTCTTCTATGAGTACTTCGTAAAATCTCCGGGGGTGGTGTCGGCGGTGGTCGGTGGTTGGAATTGAATAGTGTCAATATTCAACAAGTTGTTTTGTTGTCTTTTAGTGATTTTTGTTTTATATGAGGATATTTTAGTATTTTTTTATCTATAAGATTTAGTAGAGGTCTCTTTAAAGAAGAATCTATTAACCATACCATATGTGGCACAGATTTTGTCTCCAAGACCTCATAGGTCAATCACCCTTTTTTGAAAAATTAAATGAAAATGTTGCATTATTAGAGAACGTGAAATCGATTTTTTCTATATTTTCTGAAAATATTGGAAAAGAAAATAAAAATCATTTTTTAAAAATATACTCGAAAAACAAAAATAGAAAATATTTTCACAAACTAAACAGGGTCTTACTATCGCTACTATATTTTTTTGTTAATCAACTGAAAATATTGATTTGACAATCTTAGATAGAATTTCAACAAAAACACTAAAAATAATTATGATTATATTTTATTATTTCAAACCGGTCCGATGAAAAATTTAAAGACATAATATACAATAAGAAATCCACCAAAAAATCTCAAACCGGTTCATATATCTCAATCCATCATCTTGATTTCTCTAATATCATAGTTCGAGCAACAAATATTTTCAACAAAGAAGTAGAAATTATTCATGGCATTGTTGTAAGAAATCAAAATCATTACTCAATACATAATCATTAATAAAACTGGGTTCAATTTCTACTTTTTCTTATCTAAACTTCCATCAAAAAATTGTTTTTTTCTTTTCATTTTTGAAAGAAGCATAATAATTTACAATATGTCCACTTTACTATTATACATATAAAGAAGAGTAAAATACGTAAATAATTATAAACAATGAATTAAAGTAAGAAAATAGTTATCGTTACGTTGACTTTCTCGATCCCTCTCTTAAATTCCACCTTGATGGTATTCTGTGGACACTTGTACCTACAATAAAAAAATTATAATATCCAAAATGTTGGCCATAAAAAACCAAACTAATCTATAAAGTGAACAATTTTTCCACCATAGCATTTCCATTGGATTCTCTTAAATTGAATACTTACTAAAATCAACATCACCATGTTACGTATAAGTAACAACCATTACAGGGTTTTTCAAATAATTTTTTTTTTGTAGAAAACATAAAATAACTGAAATGGAATATTCAAAAGAGTTACCACATTACTCAAAAATGAAAAAATAATCAAAATATGAAGTTTTGGGTAAAAAACATATAATCGTGACTTATGATTAAAATACCATTTTTGTCTCCCATTTTTAGTTCTCAGATGATAATTTATAACTATTGAAATTTTTATCTCAACCAAACAATCAAAATAAAGATTGTCCATGATAGTAATCTCCATCACTTATTACTTGCCTACAAAAGAATATATAAAAAAAATGATAAACTACTCTTGTAGCTCCTAATATTTTAGAAGGAAAGTGATAAACATTTGAGTCTTAAGAATAAAGTTATATAGAATATAAATGATTAATTTTCAAAAAACCTTGATACTTTAAAATGTTATTTCAAAATAAAGTTCGTAGTCATTCAATCTTGTGGTAGAACCATGAAGTACATCCACCCAACTTGAAAAAAAACAAAAACAAGAGTAAGTACAAACTACTCTTGTAGTCCCCAAATTCTAGAAGAAAAGTGAAACGTTTGAGTCTTAAGAATGAATGTATGTTGATTCACTTTTACATACATTGCTACATTATAATGTTAAATAAAGTGTGTAGCCGTTCAATCTTATTGTAGAATCATGGAATACGTCCACCCAACTTAACAAATAGATATCAAACACATTCTATCGTGATGCATTTTATTATACTTTTAGAATAATTGGATCCAAACTATCAATAATATAATTAACATTTCCATCCAAACAAAATTGTAAAGGTTAAGACTTTCAAAAAACATAGCATATGTAGTATGTTTACTTGATATTATTTCTTAAACTATGATATATCTTTGATAGTTAGTAGACACAAAGAGATCATGGTGATAAAGGTGCATCTTTTTCATTTGTTGATCCATATCTAAGGAAATATAGTCAAATATACACACACCATATAATACAACATATGGGATAAACAAAATTAAGGTTAAAAAAATTAAAATATTCTACTTGTCAAGTGTTGGCAAATGTATCAGCAAACAAAACCAATAAAATGGTAATTTTTGAATAGCACGTTGATGTTTTATCTATCATAACAAAAGAAATTGAGTCAATTAATATAGATATATCAATACTTAATCGTACGTTGATTGAAAAGGGTATATCAGTACTCCAATAATAAGATTAAAATCAATTCAAGCAACACAATAAAATCCTAATTTTTATAAAAAAAACATAAAACATTAATAGATTTAAGAAGCAAAAATTTAATTAAATATAACTTGTCATGTGTTGCTGGAAGAAGTGGAGAAAAGGATACAATCCATACAATGTAAAAACAAATAAGCATACTAGTGTCGGTTAGGGCGTGATAAAATAACGATGAATAAAGATGCAACTAACACCCTAACATAAACACGTTACTCACTGCAAGTATCACAGATCGTATGCAAGTTTTAATGATAAGTAGAATTCGTTCCTCAGAGACTACGAAAGTTAGGATACGCTGGAAATAAAAGACTCTAAAATATTTATTTGGTTTTTAAGACTCTAATTGGCTGAATAAAATAAAGACAAGAAATTTAAATAAAATAGATAGAAGCTTCTGATAGTTAGCTTGAGAACTAGCAAGTAATCCCCACTAGCCTTGTTCTATGTTTATTACCTAAGGGAGAATAGTGTGATATACAATAGCTGAGATTCTAAATTCCTCCTAACCCCCTTTCGGGTGGAATTAGGAAGCTCAAAACTTGGTGGTTAAATTAAACCCTAATGACTATCCAGTTAGGCAAGCCCTTCCGGATCACTACCGCACACTGGACGACTATATGGTGTTATCTATAACTGAATCCCCCTTCCAGATGTTAACTCAATTACTAAGGTAATCCTATACGTGCGCATCGCAAGAACTACAAAAATTAATTCAAAGCACATAATACAAAGCTATCACTACTAAATTCAATTAAATGTAAAAGGACATCCCAAATTAAATAACATATAAAACAAGTTTAGGGTTCATACCCATATGCTAATCTCAAGCTAAATAGATTAGTTCATAAGAAAAAAATAAGAATACAGAATTACAAACGGGGAGGGTTGGAACGGCATGAACAGCTTCCAAGCTCAGTCTTCTCTTCTTCTATCTTGATCTAGGCTTTTTCTTCTTGGTCTTTAAATGTGTTTCTAATGACAAGAGGGTGTATTTATAGGGTTTAGAAGACCCTAGGTCAAAATCTTGGAGTCAAAGGCAAGTAATTTGAGTCAAAGTCCAACTTAAATTCGTTTCCTAATATATAGGAGAAGGGATAAACTGTTGTTGGGTTGTTTTGGTCGTATCTCATTCATTATTGGTCCAATTTTCGCCTACTTTATATCGAAAGGACCGCAGCAAAAAGATCTACACTTTATCTTTTACTCATCCAAATTCCCAGCCGATTTTAGTTATCTTCACTTTAGTGGACATGGCTGCAGAATTTAAGATTTACTTGGCAACTTTTTCTTTCCTATTTTATCTCTACTTCCTTTTATCTCTTAATTCCTTCCATAACTTCTTTACTTATCTCTTAAAGAATTGATTTAGAATCTAATTAATTTTTATATATCTTTAAAGCTTCACATTAACACACAAATTAAACCAAATATGATCTAAAATAATAAATTATCAAATCAAGACAAGAAATAAGAAAATATAAAAATCTGAATAAAAATCTATAGTTAAATACACCTAAAATGATGTCTCCAACCTAGATTATTATATCACAAATAGGAAGACATCATGATCACATACATAATATATATATATATATATATATATATATATATATATATATATATATATACAGAGAGAGAGAGAGAGAGAGAGAGAGAGAGAGAGAGAGAGAGAGAGAGAGAGAGAGTAATAATATGATGGTGTTGTAAGGGATATAAAGATAGCGAGATAGGGATAATAAATTTGGTTTGAATGAACATTAGAGTTTTTTTTTTTAATACATGAGAGAGCCACTTTGGACTCGGAGTAAATGACTCCAATGAGATTCGATCCCAGGACCTCTAGATCTCTGCGGAGTAACCTAACCACTAGGCCAACTATCGATCTCAACATTAGAGTTTGAATATTAGTAATTCAGTTGAGATATTTTAGTAAGTAGACTTAATTTTACTATAGCTAAACCTGTTTTTTTTTTAAAATATATATGAAATAGTTCCCATGACTAAAAATATGGAGAAAAATGATAAATTATTTTAAAAAAATAAATTAATTTTTATGAAGAATGTAATACAAATACAACGTTTTATTGATAACATACTAATGTATTGTATAGTCTTTGCCTCATCTTAGAAATTCAAGGAATATCCAATAATCTTAGCCATAACATATTTTTCTTAACCTATGCCTAAAGGTACGAAAGTTTGGTTGACACTATAAAAATAAAATTAATGATCCGAAAATCAACTAAAATTGTAATATCATTTAATATGAAAATAAATAAAACTTATATATTAACATTTGTTATTTAATATAAAGTTAGACTATGTATAGTGAATAGATTTGGGATGTGGGTATGTGATTAGAAAAAGAGTAATGATATATGTCACCCTTTTCATGTCACCCTTTTATCACCCTTCTATATATATGTATTGATTTCCTTGAATAAAAGATAGAGAAAAATTAAATAGGATAAAGAAACCAATTCATTGGTCCATGTAGGCGTACACATAGGAGGTGATAAAAGGGTGATACAAAAAGGGTGACAAATATCATTACTCTTAGAATATAAAAGATACCAAATTTTATGTTTTTATTTATAAATTTAATGACACATGGCAACATTCCAACTACTCTTCATAATTTCTCTAGAAAAATTTTGTACCTTTTTTATCTCTGAAAGAGAAAGTTTTGATTAGGAAAGGAGAGGATATGATGTTAAATTTTAAATAATTGACACAAATAATTTAAGGGTTTTTAGTGATTTAAGGATTTTTAAATGAATTTAAGGTTGTTAAGTGAAACACAATTAATGTAATTAATGAATGAGTGAATTAAGGTTTCCGACCATTTAAAAGGTCTGTTTTATTAAATAGGTGCCAATTTTTTTGTTCAGACGATCCTTTCTTTGTAATGCCAATTATTTTGTTCCATACATGTTTTTTTTAACTTAGTAGAAGTAATTAATGTCGTTAGTGCAAAAAAAGAGTAAACTATGAGGTTTCAAACGATCCTGTCCGCTCTTTATGTAGAGTATTTGGGTCGTCGAGTAGAATGCTTTATAATCTAGATTTGTTCAAATTTGATGATGCGATTGTTAATGTAAATTCAAATTCATTGAATTATGAGAAATTCCATTACAGTTGTGGTTTATTGTGTAATTTTTAATTTGTATGTAAAATATTAGTTATAAAAAAAAATTCTATAACAACTATATTTGATATATGATCTTAGTTATGATTATATGTTAAGTACACTTGTTACGGGATTTTCTCATAACTGGTGTGCTTGATATATGAACTAGGGCCAAGAAAAAAAGATACATGAACTGACTTATGGAAATTTTTCCATAACCCGTTATACGTGATTGAATATAAGCAATTTACTTATATATATATATATATATATATGTGTGTGTGTGTGTGTGTGTGTGTGTGTGTTGAGTTATAAAAAATATTCATAACTAAACTTATTATTCAAATAGAAAGAGAATATGTTGTAACTTATATTTAACAAACACTGATCAATTAATACTTAATATTGTGATTTGAAAATAAACATTAGTTAATCATTAAATACAAAAATTAGAAATAAGTGATGGTTAACAAGGCAAAAAGTATCAAATAGTAATATATGTAAACTAAAAAAACATGATATTTAATTGAATTCAAAAGGCATGGTGATCAATTTCATTACTACTTATAAAAAGTAATGAGAATATGAAAATGAGATCACTTTAGAAAATTAAGATGAAATTCAACCGTGTATGAATATGATTTACCTAAATTTGAAAGACGATCGACAATACAAATCCACTTGAACTTAAGTATTAGTTTTGAAAGGAGTAATATTTAAAACATTAATCAAGTGCAGAATTATATATGATTATGCTAGTATAGTATTTGATGTATTAACGAATGATTAATTATTAATTAAGCATCAAAATACTTAAGCAAAGGGATAATTAAAATACTTAATCAAAATACTTAAGCATCAAAGTATATAATTTATTAATCGAGTTTTGATTAAATTAGGTATTTGTTACTTAGTTAAATCTAGTATTTGCATTTTTTTTGGATTTTATTATACTTCTAAACTTAGATTAATATAATATATATGATAATAAATGTTTTTTCTTGTTTTTTAGTTTTTATTTATCTCTAAAGCCACAACCTAAAGGTTTTAACCATTGGTTATACTTTTTAAAATCATAACCTAATAATTTTAACCACGGTTATATAATTAGTTTTTAATCGATATGGTTACCCATCAGTTTCAGTTTTAAATCATAACTATTGACATGCCTATATATAGATAATAGTCTGTCTCAACCATATGTTATACTATCAATAATTTTAACCAAGGCTATATAATCGGTTTTTAACCGATTTGGTTACATGTTGGTTTCATCTTTAAACCAATGGTTTTAACCATGGGTGATTGACCTATGGGGTCTTGGAGATCATCTTTATGGCTAATTAAGAATGTGTCGGTATTTTTTTCTCTAAAAAGAGCCTCTAAAATATTGTGGGTCAAAAATACCCATGGGGTGTATAAAAGCAAATAATTCCAAAAACATGCTCCCCAATTTCATTCCATTCGACAAATTCTCTCTACCCCAGAGCTTCTCTCTCCTCTTTGGTGACACAAAGCAACGCTCAGGCAAACGACGCTACTTAGGAAAATTCACCGGAAAAGCTAAAGACATTGCTTAATTAAGGTCAGGCAAGGTATAACGAATAGATTTTGTCATCTTTTCTATTAGTTTAATGCTATTTTTCTAGTATTGTGTTAAAAGGTTTTTCTGAGTATATTGAACCACCATTAAAACTACCGAGTAATAACTGTTTTCATAAGATTTGGTTAGCTGCATGTGTTTGAGTGTCGATAGTACTGAGTAATTTCAAATGCACATTTGTTTTTGGCACCATTATACTTTTATTTGCTGGGTGTTATACTCAGTAACTTTGTTCATGAGTATTGCTAATACTTAGTGATCTATGTCATACTCAGTATGTCTTGGTATTGCTAGTACTCAGTAATCATAGTGGTAGATTATACTAAAAGTTTTATGGATATTAATGATTAATGACAATACTAAGTAATAAATACTTAGATGATTTGTATAACTGCATGTTTCTAGGTATTGATATTACCCAGTGATTTCAAATACTTAGTCTTTTTGGCACCATTGCAAGGTTACGTGTAATACTTAGTAATTGTTCATGAGTATTGCTAGTACTCAGTTATTTGTGTTATACTCAGCATGTCTCTGAGTATTGATAGTACTTAGTAATCGTAGTTGTAAGTAATACTCAGTGATTTGTGGATATTAATTATTAATGACCGTACTTAAAGAATTTATAACAGGAGTTAGATTATACTCTGTAATTTACAATCTGCATTACTCTAAGTATTAATGACCATACTTAGAGACCTGACGCTACACTCACAACCGCATTACTTTTGGGGTGGGACCATGCAACAAAATTCCCCTTGTTTCATGGATTGGTTCGATTATCAACATGATAAAATACAGACCAACAAGGTTTAAGGTTGAACCATCTTGGCTAGTTGAATTTTTCCATCACTACGAGACTTGTCATTATTAAACTAAATTGCTCTGCCTTATGAAATTTTTAACTATATCGAGATATATTAGTGGTGGTGGACCAGTGATGCAAAATTTTTGGATTTTTTTCACAAAAGATTGGTGAAAAGACAAGAGCCAATTCTACAAATGTTTTTCCTAAATTTCCTTTCAAATGATTAATATGTATACTTGGGTGAGTGTTTTTTGTTGTTACTAAAAGATGGTCGCTAAATGCCTACTAAGCCACCTCTCCATCTACTTTGTACTTATGGATTTGTTTGTATAACAAACTTCTACCATTATTTTTCAATGGTACTTTGGAGGATGTGTGATGATTACCATCATTGTGGGTTGTGGATGTTGAGTTTATCGACCTTTTATATCAATCATGGTGTTCCTCCTAGTTACTAATGGATCTGTGATCATTCCAGCTACTTGTGTAACTTTTCTATATTTATGTGGCCTTGTTCTACTCTCGTTTAATCAGTTAATATTTTCCTTATTGTTGTAACCCCTATATCCACCCTTCTCTTTTACTCTTTCCTTTCCCCTTTGTAATACTCTCACCTTTTTAATTTTTTTGGTTGGATAAACAGTTATATTAATAAGGAAAAAAATGTACATTGTACAAGAAGTCACCTACCTAGGCCAAAAAATTAAGGTAGCCACAAAAGCGAAAAATAACTATCTCATACAATTAAATGATGATATCTCACTATTATCCAAAAAGTAATGATGAGGGAACAAGAGAAATAAAATGGAAAAAGTACACCACTTGACTTTCTTGATAACTGTTTACTGAGTAGTTGTATCGCCTCTCGTCGTAAGACAATTTTTTGCCCTCCATATGCACTAGACGATGATTTCAAAATCTATTCTCTAAGCCTCTCTCCTCCAATTCTCTCGAGCCTTTAGTTTCTTAATCCATTTAAAAGCGCTTAAAAGAGTATTCATCTCCTTATTTATACCCATCCATTTCCTAATCTCATCCTATATATCTTTTGCATAAGCACATTTAAAGAAAATATGTTAATTTGACTCAAAGTTTTCACCACATAAAGCAGAAAGTGGATCCAACTCCAAATAGGTCATATGATCTTTTGTTTTGAGTCTCTATCTTAATTCCATCCAAATGACAATATCATGTTTAGGAGTGACACATGAATCCCAAATAATATTGGTCCAAGGCCTCATAAAATATCTACGCCTAAATAAATCGTAAGGTTTCTTATATAAAGTATATAAAAATCACTAGATACCTCATGAATGATAGAATGATCAATAGCCAAGGGGAACCACCTAGCCAAAATTCCTTCTCTACCCTCATCACCAGTCGAACCTCTAATGACCTCTTTTAGTTCCCAAATATTCTCTCAAAAGAGGAGAATCCACCTTCTTTGGTTTCCAATTTCAAAAGCATATATTTTGAAAGTACTCTCCATGAATCCATTCGATCCAAAAAGAGTCATTTTTAGCAACAATTTTTTTAAATCATTTTCATAAGAAGTGATTTATTCCAAACCTCCAAAACTTTCAACCAAGCCCTCCTTCTTCTTTTGGGACACAATTTTTTCCAGAACTAACTTGTGGAGGCTCCTAACCTAATAAAAATTTCTACAAATACTAACAATACGATCACAAACACCTATCGGAATCGGAAAAATAGTGAACCAAAAACAAATTACGCCTTGAAGAACCGGTCTAATTAGTTCCAATCTACCCATAAAAAAAGTAAAGAAATATTTCAAGATCTAACATACCCATCCAATTTATCAAAAAGAGGTTTGTGATCTCTTGAAAGCTTTATGGAAGGAACCAAGAGGTACACCTAAATATCGAAAATTCATATCTCCTTTATCCAAGTGAGTAAATGTTAAAATAATAGCACACTCAACATTGTTTACGCCCACATAATAAATATTCGACTTAGTAACATTTAAATGAAGACCCGAACAATCACCAAACACTTCCAAGCTATCCATAATAATTTTAATGGATGAATTATCACCTTTTGCAAGAAGCATAAGTCATCGACAAAAGCAATATGAGTAATTTTTTCTTTTTCACACTTCAAATGATATATAAAGTCATGTCCGTATTTTTCTTTAAGAGTCTAGAGAAATATTCAAGACAAAGTATGAAGAGAGAAGGAGAGATGGGATCACCTTATCTTAACACTTTTTCCCCTATAAAGAATTCATGAACTTATCCATTAATAGCCACCAGATGATAAGGAGTAGTATCGCAAACCATAATCCAATCAACAATTTCTTTTAAAAAATTCAACCCTTTAAGTACCTCGTGAAGAAATTCCCAAAAAATAGAATCATACGCTTACTCAAATCGATTTTCAATAGTATATCTAGAAGAGCTACTATTATTGTTATATCCCCTCAACAACTCTTGCATAAGTTGTATGTTCTTGACCATCGATCTCCCAAACACAAAAGTGTTTTATGCTTTATCCACAAGAAATCGTGTCTTAAGATATCCAGCCCAAAAGTTTGGATGAATAAGGTCCAAAATAGTTTTTTAGACGTATGATATACCTAATATAACCTTATAAATGAAATTATAATAAAAAAATTTAAGGTAAAAAAAAGGTATACAACCTGAAACATTGAAAAACAACGAAACATAAAGATCTAGTTCTTATCTCTTCACCATTGCATTCAAACAAAAAATAAAAAATAAATCTCTTCCCACCAAGCCGTTCACCTACATAAGGAACCGCCGCCATTCTCCACCATCTTCAACACATGGCTTGGCCCACCAAACACATGCCACTCACCAACACAAGAAATTGCCGCCATGCTTGGACCATTCTCCACCGTCTTCAACAGGGCTTGGCTATGCCATCACTATCTTCAACACAGGGCTTAGCCCACCAAACACAAGCCGCTCACCTGCACAAGAAACTGCTGCCACGCATGGACCATTCTTCACCGTCTTCAACAAGGCTTGGATATGCCATCAACACTCGACACAAGAAACCGGCTGCCACTCGTGCACAAGAAACCTCCACCACTCGTGAACCATTCTCCACCATCTTCAATCTGCCTTGACTATGCCATCAACAATCGATCCCACGAGCCTACCAAACACAGAGCCACCATGCCAATGAACAGGGCTTATAGAATATTTGTTTCAGTTCTTCTCCGTCAGTCGAGCCCACGCTCCCACCGTGGTGATGGCAATGATTTGATTATGATGGTGAAATCTCTTCCCGACCAAGTCGCTCACCTGCACAAGTCCTTACTCGGTCAATTTCATCCACCTTGTCTAATGCGTGCTACCACATATAACCCTTTTTTAAACAATTCATTCCTTATATTATTAATATTCTTTACTTGATTTAATGATTTTGTTACCAACATTAATTATTCTATCCTAATTCTCCCGATAATGGAATACGTGTGTCATTTTACTGGGCTATACACAATAGAATCGTGTATCATTCTTTTTTCCCAATTGTCCCGTTAATGGGCTGCATGTGTCATTTTAGTGGGCTATAGACAACAGAATCGTGTATCATACTAACTACACTAATGTTTCTTCAATGGGAAGATTTACAAAGAAACTTAATATTCGTTACATGTTGATGGGGATGATCTGATCTTATTCTGATGCTAAAATCTCTTCCCAACCAAGTAGCTTGTCTACATATTCTAGGTCGATTAGAAGAAAAAGAGCAAAAGAAATTCCTTTGATCAACGCTAGTCAAAGGATTCACAAAATGAGCTGTCTTCTTTTTTTAATCAAAAGTCTAGTCATTACTAAGGGCATTACGGACAACAAATATTATAAAAGTGGGCTGGACCCAATGAAGAAAATTATATTGGTTTTGGGTCTTTTGTATCAATCCCCCATAATACTATTTGTTAATTTAATATATGGGGTATTTGCTAATAGAAGCCTAATAAAAGTACATAATTGTTAAATTAAGCCTTCAATATTTTCCTTTATAAAAAGAATACCTAATAAAATAATTATTTATAAAAACATTCTCTTTATCTTTTTATATTCTACCCTTATTATTAATTATATTATTTTATTTTTTATAACAATATTTATTTTTTAATATTAAACAAACAATAGGGCACTTCCACCACCATCACTATCACCGCCACCACCACCGCCGCCGCCACCACCACCACCACCATCACCATCACCATCACCATGTATTTAACCACCGCTATAGCCACCACAACCACCACCTAATACTAATTCCATCACACACACGTGCGTCCGTGATTTTTTATTTTAAAATCGTCATAACTAATTCTAAAAAAATCAGAAAAATAAAAAATTTGCATTTTCAGATATAAAAAATTAATATCTACGTCTATGATTTTTTTGTTTTTTCTAAAATGAAATTCGCATACACGAAATTCACTGTTTAAAACATGAAATTCATTTTTCGAAATAGTGATTTTTTTTCCCGCAAACATGGAATTCACTGTTTGAATCAATGAATTTCGTGTCTGCGAAAAAAAAAATCAAAAAAAAAATCATAGACGTAAATATTAATTTGTTTTATCCAAATATGTAATTTATTTGATTTTTTTAGAATTAATTATGACGGTTTAAAAAAAAAATCCACGGACACGCGCGTGTATGATGAAATTTAGTAGTAGGTGGTAGTGGTTGTGGTGGTTATGATTGTGGTTGTTGCTGTTGTGAAAGTGGTGGTTGTGGTGGTGGTGGTTGAGGTTGTAGTAGTGGTGGTGGTTATTATGGTGGTGGTATCAATAGAATGATGGTGGTGGTTGTGGTGGTGGGGTGGTGGTATTTGTAAGGGTGGTGGGTGGTGGTGGAAAGTTGTAATAGGGTGGTTAAATTTAAATGTTAAATAATAAAGTAATTAAAATGATTATATAAAAGTATTGGGGGGGGGGGGTTTATAATAAATATTATTGCCCAAGAAATACCTCAAATTAGAATTAATGCCCCGTCACCCCCGCCGCTTTCTTCTTGCCTATAAAAGGCACTCCTTTTTTTTCTTCTATTTTACCCCCTCACCCCAGCCGCCGTCTGTTTATTAGTCGTTAGTTCGTATACATTGAGTTAGTTATATATATCTCCCCTCTCTCTCTCTCTCATCTCTATCTCTTTCTCTCTCTATCTCATTCATCTCTCTTCATTACCGTTTAAATTTCAAATTACACGCAAAAACCACCCTTGGCAGCAGTAGACAGTATAAAAGTGTACTTGCACGAGTGCTGGAAAACATTCCCATTACTAAACATAAGCCCACAAGTACAAAAGTGTACTTGCACGAGTGCTGGGAAGCATTCCCATTACTCAACATTGGCCCACAAGTACAAAAATGTACTTGCACGAGTGCTGGGAAACATTCTCATTACTCGCCCTTGGCAGCAGCAGACCTCAGTAGTAGACAGCAGTAAGGGCATTAAGGTATATTTACCTTAAGTGCCTTTTATGGGCAAGTGGCTAAGGTGGCAGGGGCTTATTGGACATTCACCCTTGTAATAAAGAATCTTTTTTATGGGTGTTTTAGCAAATAATTTTTTCAATAGAAATTTATATATAAATTGCTCAATATATATTTGTAAAAAAAAACTATGGGTTGATTAATATGTTCATTTCTTTTTCAAACGGAAACTAAAAGAAAAATTATTTTGGTGGACTAAAAGTCGCCACGTTGGACGGCATCATTTGAAACAAACCGTTTATGTTGACTATCATACGAGGATATTTCCGTAATTTATCCAATTTACAATCCTCCTTCTCTACCATCTCTTCTTCTCTACCATCTCTTCTTCTTCCTCCTAAATCATTAGGGTTCGTGTCGTCTGAATATCAAAATATTCAACAAATCAGAAAGATACAGAAGGAGAATTCAATTGATGGATCTCAGTTGCAAATCATCATCCGCCGCTATCGTAATCGTCTGCAACTCGTCAGTAATCTTAAATTTGCAAGTGTCATCTCAGCCGTCCGTTCAATTCAATCCTATATCTCGGATAATACGAGATCGTTTTACTGTTCCTTAGTAATCCTCCCCTTCCACCGTTATTTTCATTTAAGCAAGGTATAATGATTATGATTATGACGTCATTATTGAAATTGAATAGTAGTATATGTTGATTTACGTTTATCTGTTCATTTTGAGGTAGCAGAATAATTTAACATATTTTATATTTTTAATTCCGTGATTTGAAGAATTAAGTAAAATTTATCATTCGTATGATACGACATTGTTTTTACTTTTACTTTTGTTGTTTGTGATTTGGTCACAATCGTAAACATATTTTTATTGTTATTAATTCTAGTTTTTAATCTTATAGATATACATTTCCAACAAGAATCATTAAACATTTTTTTATTTTGAAACCATTTTTACTGTAGGCCAGTTTTATTCAGCTAGATTTGGAAAAAGGTTCTAAATTTGTTTTTATTTTGGTGATTCGAAGAATTAATTAAAATTTATAGTTGATTAAAAAAATTAAAATTTATCATTGTTTTACTGTTACTTAGTAAAACATCTCTTTGTTGTTTATGATTCTGACGTAATTATTGAAATTGAGAAGTATTTTTAAATTAATGTTTATTTTTTATTATGACCTTATTGTTGTTCTTTCACCATTAGTTATATTCTTATTTATTTATTTTGGAACACTTTGAATGTGTGACAGGTTTATTTAGCAAGAAGGAAACAACCAATCCAAATTTAATTTTAATTCAGTCAATTAATATTTAAGTGGCACAAATTTAATATGTCTTGGCAAAGGGGTAAGACCAGTTCTGGTTGGGCAGCATTTGATCTGAACCAACGAAGAAAACAGGGTCTTGAATCTTTTCCCGACCCTGAGCCTTACCCATCTTTATCTACCTCTATTACCCCTCTAAACCAAACCAAAAATTTAACTACGGAAAAGCCTTTTGTTTCCGTGTTATTACGTACAGTGGATTTTCCTGATACCCTCAAAAAAGAAATTAATATTATCGAGAAGCTTAAGGAGCATTATCCTTGGGCTGATACAAGCTTGATTAAGGATGTTTTGGGTGGAGTCGATAATAATTTCGATGAAGCGTCAAGTTTGTTAAAAGCTATGGAACCATCTAACGAGGATATAATTGACCATGAAAAGAAAAATACTTTAATGGTTAATAATGATGATATGAAAAGTGTTGCTGAGGAGAACAAAAAAGTGGACACTAATGTATCTTTGGGTAATACGAGGATTTACCCAGTGGAGCCTGAATGGGAAGAAGAGGAAGATGTTTATTTAATTCATCGAAAAGAGGCAATTAAAAAGATGAGGTCAGCGTCTCATCATTCTAAGGTAGCGAATGATGCGTATATAAGAGGAGATCATATAACTGCTCAACAATCTTCACGGAAAGCTCGTGAAGAATGGGCAGCTGCTGAAAAGCTTAATGCTGAAGCGGCTACGGAGATATTAAATTTTAGGAATTGTAAAAACGATTTATACACATTGGATTTACATGGTCTTCATGCAAGTGAGGCAATTCATGCTGTGAAAGAACATTTACAAAAGACTGAAAGTACAATTTCTGGAAATTCGCTTTCTATATTTCTTGATTCTTCGAGTTGTAATGTAGAGTCGAAGGGAAATGGGGTGTCTAAATCTTCTCTTAAATCAACTAAGTTGGAGGTTATAACAGGTAAGTGAGAATTGTTTGTGGACACAAAATGTTAGTAATTTAGTAACATGTCTGAGATTTGTTTGTTTAAATATCTGTAACAGGGAAAGGAAACCATAGCCGAGGGCAAGCTGCACTTCCGGCTGCTATTAGAAGCTTTCTGAATGAGAATGGGTAATTTTTTTTGAAACATTTAGAGGGAATTCTAGTTATTTTGCTCTCATTTGTAAGTTCAAACAGTTTCCATATTGAACTTAGTGTTTTTATTGTTTTGCAGATACCATTATGATGAGGCAAGGCCTGGGGTTATTACAGTACGGCCTAAGTTTCGCCGACAGTGAGAGAACTTGGAGGCTATGTTATTAAATTATTAAGTTGTGGTTTCGAGTCGCATAATTCTTTTTCTTTCTTTGTAATTTTTTTCTTCTCTTTAGTTTGAACATGTAACATAATTTATTTATTTTTTAAATTTTTTGGGAATGTGACCAACCCATGTTGCTTTTAATTCTGTATTTATTTTCGTTCGCGTGATTGATTAATATTTCTTTTGGACCATATTTTCTTTCTTTCTTCACCCTTGTCTATTTCTTTTCTAATTTTCGAACAAAAAAAATATTTCTTTTCTAATTTGAATTTTTGTTTCACTTTTGAAACACTGAAATTCCCAGTGTCCAAAAAAAAAAAAAAAAAAAAAACACTGAAATAATATTTTTTTTCTTTTTGTTGGAATAGTGCTCATTTTTATCTATATAGAACGTCAGATTTTCAAAACAAGGTGGCCATCACTACTATTCTACTCGGCCCATATAGATATCCAAATATGCTAGGAAGGTTAAGTATAACAACGATTGCAAGACAACTACAGACAAAAACAGAGTACTTACCTTCTTATGGGGAATTCTAATCTTGTCAAACTTCTTCTTCTTCGTTCTTCTTTATAAGCGTACCATATTTTTTTAATACTGCTCGAACAACCATCTCAAAGATCTTATTTATAGACCAATGTAATTCGCTCATCATCCTCGTCATCAATGAAGTTTCTGCAATGTTGCTTGGTGATAACGGGTTAGCTTATCGGGCTAAAGTCTTGCTATTTCTTCAACACTTAAAGAAGATACAAGGTTCAAATCCTCCTTCTAACTAGTGTGATTTTGTGTTTCAAAATATTTTTTAAATTTTTTTATAATTATTTAAATTTTAATTGAAAAATGCTTATAACTCTAAAATAATCAAATCCCAAACGGGCTATGAATTCTAATTTAAAGGTGAATTCTTTTAATACATCGGAAAAACCATTTTGGACTCAGAGACATTAACTCGGTTCGAACGTGTACAGTTTACCAGGGAACCAATAAAAAAAAAAGACCGAATACAAAACAAAATATTTCAAATCATATGAAATCTGAAATTTAGAAAGGGTTAGACTTCCATCCAATATTGGATGGTCCAATATTTATATCACAATCATTGATTATTTTAACAAAACACATGTCACTAGATTAATATGTTAGTTAATTTTGCAAGTTTAAAACATGGGGTATGTGTATTAATATCATTGGTGTAGGATCATCCAATATTGGATGGAAGAATTTTCCTGTGAATATTTAACTTCAAATTGAGAATTTTGGTTAGAAGTCTGCCGGATTGGAGTTCACACCCCCAAAATATATTCTATTTTTATGTCGACCAAAAAAGATATTTAATTAATACTCCGTTTATGGGAGTTTGGCGTCGACGCAACAAAAGTCATTCTTCTATTTAAAGAAAATTCAGAAATTGAGTTTATCACACTTACAAACAAGCGATCCACTACAATATACAATAGTACGATAGTCAAAGAAAACAAATGGGTGGCTTCCTTTCAACAAGCAAAAAGGGTGGCTCCACCCCCAGCGACACCCATAACTTCCATAAAGAAGACGAGGATGATTTTTATATGGTTCACCGGAAAGATGCAATGACTATGATGAGGTATTATCTTTTAACTAATTGCTACTTCAACCCCCTACTAGTTAAACTGTAAAACCCTGACCCCTAGTATAACAATAATATCCGAATCCATAACGGTATGACCTAATACATAGTTCTGTCGAGGACCTTTTAACAGATTGCAGGTCTCATCAATCGGAACGTGTCGGTATTGCATTCCAAAAACACAAACACTTCTCTTAAACAATGAGTTGTTTAGTGAATTAACTTTAGGCCAAGCTAACTATTTAAAAATCACGGAAATGAACCACAAATTTTTGTTTGGGGGCCAAGGGGATTGTGGGGGTTGGAAATTACACTATAGGTCCTTTTAGAATTTCTTTTGAGTCAATTGTGCTATAAGTCCCTATACAAAAGTGATAACTCCCCAAATGGAACCTGAACTATAGTCTAATTACCCGAATGGTCCTCGAACTTCATTTTTACCCAAATTTATGCCAGTGTTTCAAGAGATAGCGAATATAACCCTGTTTTATCTTCTCCTCAGGGGTTTATTGGCTAATATGCAAATACGACTACTAATCATGCAATTGTGCTAATTTCCTCGTTTTTCCAAATATACAGATCAGCATCGGATCATTCTAAGGCTGCTAAAGAAGCCTATGAACGAGGAGATCACTCTTCTGCTAAAAGATCGTCACAGAAAGCTCAAGAGGAGCAAATAGCTGCTAAAAATCTACACGCGGTGGCAGCAAAAAAAATCTTGAAAATAAAAAATCATAAAAACGATAAATGGACATTGGATTTACACGGTCTTCATGCAGATGAAGCAGTGCAAGCTGTGCAAGAACAGTTACGAAAGATTGAATCCACAAAATCTAGCAAATCTCTTTCCGTAATTGTCTCCTTTTTGAGTTCTTTTATAAGGAAGAAGAGCACCAAAAAGAAAGAGAGTAATAAGGAACCATCATCATCAAAGAATTTGAACGTTATAACAGGGAAAGGCATCCATAGCCGTGGGGAAGCTAAACTTCCTACTGCCATAAGAAGCTTTCTCAACGAGAATGGGTAAAATATTCTTTTCTTTCCTCAAACATAGAATTAAAGAAAATCATTTAGTTATTTAGCTCATTTTTGTAGGTTCAAACATGATATTGAACTTAGTTTTTGACTTGTTTTGCAGATATGATTATGATGATGAAACAAGGCCTGGGGTTATTATTGTACGACCCAAGTTCCAGTGAAGGTGACCTGCCTATATGTAACTTACTTAAGAAGAGTGTGTACATTGTCACTTCTTTTACTAGTGATTTATTTTTGTTTACATGTTAAGTTATCTCACCCTCGATGTTTGATCGTAGGACTTTAAAGTAGGTGAAAGTACTACCAACCATGAGGATAACTTTTCATTGAATTTATGTGACATATTATTTGAGAATGGTTATTTGGTTCTTACATTAATCTTTAGTTTGGAACCATTCTGTTATTTCTTCAATTACTTTTTTTTTGTTCGAAGGTTATTCCTTAAATTATATTATTATTGTATTATACAAGGGATGGTTGATTGTTATACTAACCATATCTCCTCTCTCTGACGAGCAAAGGGTTGTATCTTCTGAAAGTGAGCAAATCTCAGTAGAAAGTTGTATGTATGTATCTTAACCCAGTTTGTATATGTCCAGAAAAAAAAGCCTGGTTTGAGTTTTCCTTTCTGTTTATGAGATTGAATTACTGATTGGTGAGCCACCTTATCAAGGATGAATATCTTTAACATAATAATAGAATCAAAAACATAATATCTTGAATATATCAAACAAACTTGTGTTCGAAGAAAAAAGAAACGACAAAGGTTGTTACATAATAAGCTGTTTTGGGGGAGGGGGGGAGGTTTAGGACTTTCAGGGAGTTTTTTTACTGTGTTGGGATTTCAAATTTCCCTTATAAAGTAAATACTTGCTACCATAGGCCTAGAACAAATTTTTTAGTTCCACATACCTCACCAAAACTAAGAACATATGATACCATAGGTTACAACTTTGTATATTCATAAGGAAATACAAAGGAATCGATCTAAAATCGTGGAAAATAAAGAAGATGTGGACTCAAGCAATTGCGTGGGAAGTAACCATAAGGACTGATTAGTAATTATTCTATCACGTACACATCATTAAAATCCTAATAGTATGAGCACTAAAAATAACAATGAACACAAAGGATTACCAAATAGAATTATGGAAATAACTTAAACGTGGTTTATCAAGAGATCAAAGTCATCACAAAAAGCTATGGAAACATAGCCTGGATTACAACCAAAATTAAATCCTTTGAACGTGGTTTATCAAGAAGTTATCTCGTTTGTTTAGTGTGTGGGGTTTTACCTCTTTATTGTGTTCGTACTACACTATTATTATAACCTGTGTAGGTTAATTCGACTGGATGCTGGTGGTGATTTACTTTTGTCCTGGCTTTTCATTCATTAGAATCCGCAAAGGGAAGGCTCGGGTGTTTGCCGTTCACTCGAGGAGTTCCTTGTTTGGTTTTTAATTTTTTGAACTTGGGTTGCGATAGTCTGTTTTTCCTGGATGGGTTCGTACTCTTTTGGTTTCGTTGTTGGTTTGGTTCCCCCTTTTCATCTCCACCTTTTACACCCTTTATTGTGGTGCATTTACCACCCTTGCTGGTGGTGTAATCTCTTGAGTACGGTTGCTTGCCTATTTTACGGCTTTTTCGCCGATTTGTCGATTGTTTGGTGTTTGTTTCGTTGATCGATCTTTGGTTTTCTTTGGATGATCAGAATGAGTTTTGAAAATCGTTAAAGTTATCGAAATATTTTTTTTTTGTTCGAAATGTTATCGAAATATTAAAGTGTTCTCTTAGTTGGATTTAGTGTGTGTTGTGTTATCTTACCAGTTTCTTGTCTTGAATGTTTTTTTACTTCCATTTTATTTTATTATAAGGTTGGTTAGTCAACCTTACTATCTATAAGATTTATAATATTAAGAACTTAGAAAAAAAAAAGAGTGGTCACCGATTTTAAACAAAAAAAGAAGTGGTCATCTTCACCTTATTACTACATATCTAAGTGGTCAGCCAAAAAGACTTGGCCAACATAAAGTCCTATGACTTATTAAATGTAGCTATATGACATCCAAAGATTTCCCCCCTTATCCCTATACTCTGGGTGGTTTATATAGTTACATAAAAGCTTTTCGGGACAAGGTGGAGAAACTAATCTAATTAACTTGCATTTTAACACACAAAAATGGGTAGCTTCTTCTCAACAAACAAAGATAGTGGCTCCAACAGTCACACCACTAGCCCCAGTGGTGCTGTGAACTTCCACCGTCCCCGTAGGAAAGACGAGGATGATTTTTATATGGTTCATCGGAAGGATGCAATAGCTATGGGGAGGTATGTCTTTTAACTAATTACTACTTCGAATTCTCAACATTAAGTTAGTATTGATTGTTATCTTATATAATGAATTGTCAGTGAATACATTTGACCGCCTATATTCATTTCCTTGTCTGAGCACTAAATTCCTCGATTTATGGCCCCAGTAGTACAATTCTTGTTTTAGTTTTTCAAAAGGAATTAGTTAACGTTTGTTGGTGGTTGATTATTCTTTAGGTCCGAATGGATAAAAAACCAGCTGTGCTTTAACTTTAAGAGACTTCGTCTCATCTCAGAACCCAACCTCAGTAAAGTTTAATTAGAAATTTGCAGCATTAGTCCGAGTGTAATATGCAAAGTAGCCAAATATACTCCAGTGTTATGCATCTAACTTGCACATCCATTCCTCCATGGGTGTATATGGGCTAATTTACACAATATAAGGACCAATGGTGCAATTTACCCTTTTCATTTGTTGAATTTGTCCTTTTCTTCGTAATAGTTTTGGAACTAACTGGGCAAGGAGCTTTAAGCTATCTCAGGCCGAACATATAAAATTTCCTCATCTTTTGAAAAGTACAGGTCAGCATCGGATCATTTCAAGGCTGCAAAGGAAGCCTCTGAAAGGGGAGATCACTTGTCTGCTAAAAGGTCGAAACGGAAAGCTCACGAGGAGCGAATACTTGCTAAAAGGCTACAAGCCGAGGCAGCAAAAAATATATTAAGTTTCAAGAATTGTACAAATAATCAATGGAAATTGGACTTGCACGGTCTTCATGTTGATGAAGCAGTGCAAGCTGTCCACAAACAGTTACAAAAGATTGAATCTACTAATAGATTATCCACCACGAAATCTAGCAATCCGTTTTCTATGATTCTCGTCTTTTTGAGAAATTTCATAATGAAATCAAAAAGGTTGAACGTTATAACGGGTAAGTATTTCTCTTGAAAGTAAGATATATTCCGGTCACTTATTAGTAAAATGCTTGTAAGTAATTTAGTTCAAAATGTTTGATAGGGAGAGGGAACCATAGCCGTGGGGAAGCTAAACTCCCAGTTGCCATAAGAAGCTATCTCAACGAGAATAAGTAACATTTATTTTCCTTTTCTTTAATATACAGTTAGTTAATCAGTAATTTAGCTCCATTTTTTATAATATCATGCTCAGCAGTTCATAATATTGATCGTATTATTGCAGATACCGTTATGATGACAAATTAATGCCTGGGGTTATTAGAGTACAACCTGAGTTCCGGTGAAGGTGTTAGGTAGTAGTAGTTACCCCGCCTATATGTATCTTAAGGTGAAGGGTACATAAGTTATTAACCCGTTTGGAAGTGCTTTTTTGGAGAAGCACTTAAAAGTGCTTTTAGCATTTTAAGAGTTCTTTTAACTTTGAAAAGCACTTTTTTGAGAAGCACCAAATAGGTGCTTCTTAAAAAAAGCACTTAAAATAATTTTAGATTTCAATATTATTTTTAATAATTTTTTTAAATTTTGAATTTTAATCCAAAAGCGCTTTTTTACTCTAAAATAAGCACTTCCAAACGGGCCCAAGTCACGTCTTTTGCTTGTAAATTTTCTTTTGGAACGTGATCGTGGGAAACAAGCCTGATTTTGTATATTACTGGTTGTGGAACAATTTATTCTTGTATATTACCACAGATAGCTTGAGGCTCAAAGCGCTAGACTAAAGTACCAAAGCTTTTTCTTAATATATAAAATTAAAAGTTATTTAATCAAAAGAAAACATATTTAAAAATTAAAATTTTGACAACCATTATTACAATCATAGTTCACGAATCGTGAATCGTATCGTGAATCGAAATGTTATATTTTTGAATCGTGTATCGTATCGAATCGTGAATCGTAACGATTCAGATATTACTTTTTTTAAATATTATATATTTTATATTTTAATTAAAATTACTAATAAAATATAAATTAGATATTGTAATTTTATATTTTGATATAGGTTTAGTTATTATACTAATATCAAAAAATATAAAATTACAAAAGATACATTTTCTTTTTTATATCCCATATATGTTAACAATACCTTAATAACATTTGTTAGTATATGAATAAAAAACTGCATGTAGTAATGGGGTTTGAACCAAAAAAAAAACTGCAAAGAAGTTTGGATTTATTTAATTTCATGCCACTTGGCATAATTTTTTTTTTTTTGGACGGGACTTGGCATAATTTAATTCATACAGTATATAACTTGAAAGTTGAAAATCATTTATCCACTATCCAGCATTCATTATCATCCAAACTAAAAACTTAAGCAGAGGAAAAAAAGTTTCAGAAAATTTGCAATTGTATCATGTATAATAAAATCAAACGATTACAAGAGAATGAAGAAATCAAACAAAAACAAACAAAACCCTGCAAACCTAGGCTCAAGAAACAAGAGAAGATTAGGGTACGTTAAGGTGTTGATTGTGTTTAAATATAATTATTGGATTAGGGTTAGTATTTAATTAAGTAATTACGTATTCAAAATTGATAATTCAGGCAAATTTCTCTTCTTTTTTTACTGATTTTTTTCTTTTTTTTGAATCGCCCGATTTGGGCTTCGATACGGTCCAGTCCGATACCGTACGATTCAGCCCGATTCATAATCGATTCATACCTCACTTCGATACAAAGCTTGATACGCATCGATTGCATAATGGATCGCAATCGTATCGTGCGATTCATATCGTGAATCGCACGATACCGTGAACAGAGATTATAATAAGTAGACAAAGTGACAAATCAAGTTTAAGTCTGCAACACAAGTACTTTAGTTTATCACAATAACAGATCGTTAGTCTCATGATCATGAAAAGATTCAGCTATTAGCAGTACTTTAAAATTTAAAGAATAGTTTGATCGATAGTCAGACATAGTGAATGCATACACACACCTTCTATTTAATTTATAGTGTTTGTTTAGTTTAGTCTGGTTTAGGGTTCAAAAATATTTAGGAGGCTCAAAATTCTGATAGTTATTTTTTAAACATAATATTACTAAAACCCAAAATGCATGAAGTGTGCGATTAATATAAAAGCCTAAAATGCAAAAAAGCGGATCAAAGAAGCGTAGTTCTAAGTTAAATATGATTCTGACTATGGTGAAGTGTAACCGATTCGATTCACACCAATTTATCGATTAATCGTGCGCTTTTTGCGATTTTAACAACACAGTCCCACCCCTAGTGATTAATCGTAGGACTTCATAATTAGTGAATATACTGTCAACCACTAGGATAACTCTTTGTTGATTTATTTTGATTAATTTTTTGTTCATGGTAATTTGTTCGTACATTAGACATATTATTTTTGGAACCACTCTATTATTCCGGAAACTAAGTTACTATAATTATTTGAAAATAAAAATAAAGTCATAGTTGTACTAGTGGTTGAGAATATTCTATGAATTAAAACGACTCTCCAATACATGTCCAAAAAAAACTACTCTTCGCGAAGCCGAATGGTTTTTTCATAGTATTCAAGAAATAGATACTCAGCTAGCAATGTCCGATAATAACGCTGTAGTAGTGAATCTATCAGCACCATAGCAGTGGCATACAACTTTGGACCTAAGGGCCGGCCTAGTAACCTTTCAGAAGGGGGGATCCTTAGAAACAACCATGGTAGTAGTTGCGGAACTACTAGGCCGGGAGAGGACAACCTGTTGTTCCTGCTCCTCTTTCTTCGCTTCGGGAACAGGGGTCGTACGGTAGGTAACAGCAGACACAAGCAACTTGACCGAAGAGGACCACTACTAAAATATCAAAAATAGATTACACCATAAAGTAAAAAGAGAAATAAATAATGAGAAGTATATAAAAATGATCATCTCATGCATATTCTCAGGTATTCGAACCATATACCTCTCTTTTCTAGGGATGACAACTGTTCAGATTTAAAACTGAATCTGATAGACAACCGAACCGATTAGAAATCGAATATGTAACCGTGATTAAAATTGTTAGGTTACGGTTTTACAAAGTATAACCGTAGTTAAAATCGTTGGGTTATGGTTTTAGATATAAAATAAAACCAAAAATCAAAAAATCGTTATAGTATATATAAGAGTAACGACCTAGTAATCATTTTTGTTGGAATCGAAACCCAATCCAAACACGCGTAAATATTCGCATGGAAAGGGTATGGA
This sequence comes from Nemophila menziesii, assembly GCA_029959085.1. NCBI lineage: Eukaryota > Viridiplantae > Streptophyta > Magnoliopsida > Boraginales > Hydrophyllaceae > Nemophila > Nemophila menziesii. The sequence continues at coordinate 574,555 of JARWIR010000091.1, read as the reverse complement.
GGAAAAAATTTAAATTCCTTAGTGTTTTTCTGGTTAGTGGATGGTCCGGGTTTGCTTGTACGCACCAGGACTGGTCCTGAAGTGTGGCAGATAGGGCATGGAGGAAGAAATTTAAATTCCATAGTTTTTTTCTGGTACGTGGATGGTCCGGCCTGCTTGCACTCACCACTGGTCCTGAAGTGTTGAAGAAATAGCAAGGTCAACCTGGCTGATTTGCTAATCTTCTCTGTATCATTCCAATTTTATCGGATGTGTCCGAAGGGACTTAAATTCCTTAGATGCTGGATTACATAAGACTAAGTTACTTGTATGAGACACAAAGCAATAATCCTTTGCAAGGCAACAAAAGATTTAAATACTTGTCATTGAAGTGAGGCACCTCCATATGAGTTGAGATTTTATTGAGCGATTTATACGAATGAAAGAATAACAATGTTCGACCCCCAACACTATCTCGCTTAATTAGGATGCATTCAAACTGATGTTTCATATGCAGGTTAATGAAGTAAGGGTCCTTGAGAAAATAGTACACTGATTTACAAACGCACCTTAAACGCAATATTGATTTAACGGGCAATGTGATGAGTACTTTCATTAGTACATGACTATCTTCAGGTAAATTCATCATCTTACTCTTATATTCACCTCAACTATTCGTTGAGATATGCTGCTATGCCATCTATAGACGAAGAAGCCGCGCCCTAAAATTATTTACCTTAAAAGGGGTTTTATAACAAATCACCCCTTAGGTTTAGGCCATTTCCAATAGGCCCATCCTAAATTTTAACGTTGTTCCTATTAGGCTAAAGTATTTTTGTTTTTGTTTCAACTTTCCAATAGGATTTTTATTCTAGTAAAAAGCTAAAACAACAAGTTTGATTAGTTGAAAAATTACGATTACGATTACGATTAGGATCTGGATTTCATTTGGCCATGTTTCCAACCCAAATGATTACAAGGTTGTTTAGTTTATTAGCTTCTATTAAGTTTCAAACTATGATTATTTTCTTTTGGTACGTGGGTGGTCCGACCAGTTTGCGCGCACCACGACTAATCTCACGGGAATATGCAAGTCTGCTCGTTCATATTTTCAGGTAAATCAGAACTAGGTTACCCATACTTTACAGCCCCTACGGAGGAAATTCGAACCCTGTACCTCCCTTTACTACGATTATTTTTACGACCATGATGATGAAGACGACATTAAAGATGGCGACGACAACATTAAATAATCAATAGACATTACATTAAAATCTTGTTTCTTCTTGTCTTAATGTTCATGTGCGTTTGGCTATTCCAAGTTTTCCCATAAAATCAAAATTAACATCAAAATCAAGAAACAATTACAGACAAAAGAGACCTCAAATCGGATCTATAAAACCTAATCTAGAAGCTTTGCAAAAACTCTTCAGCCATACAATAAAACAGTGAAAAATTGCATAAGAAAAGTTGAACATGGGTTTTATCTGTTGGTACAAACTAACATTATCACTAAAACGGTAAAAATGGATTTCATATAAATATAGTCCAAAAAATATAATATAACAAATATTAAATAAAAATAGAATAACAAAAATATAAAGGTACACACAACATGTAATACTACAACTATTACAAGAGAATAGACTAATAGAACTTACAAGGAAATTAAGAGAAAAGAAAATACATACATATACATAGAAAAAGTTGAAGCGTTAAAAAAGTTATTCCAAGAGTACCGGTACCTCTAACAATCGTATCACTCTAATCTTTGTGTTAAAGTCGATTTGACTAATCATGGAGAAGATAATTTTCTATTTTTCTGAATTCTTTTGTTCTTCCTTTATATAATTACAAGTGACTTATTGTCCTATTAATAGGAGATATAGGAAGACAAAATATGTCATATCTAATAGTTAGTGATAAATGCTCATTAATGCACATTAATGGTTGATGATTCATGTAGACATTTTTTTGACCAAACTCTTGTACGTTACTCCCTCCATTCCCTAATAATTGACTCTTTAGGCAAAAAATGTTATTTCACAATATGTGTCATATTTATATTTCCAATGCCAAATAAATAACCTTTTTCCTAATTTACCCTTTTTCTAAAAAAAATCAATAAGTAAGTATTTAATTTTCTCTTTCTTACAATTAGGGATATATTAGTCATTTTAAATTAAACTTTTTCTAGTTTTTAGGTTTCTTATATGTGTGAAAAAACTCTAAAGAGTCAATTATTATGGAATAGGAGTACATAACAACCGAATTAAAGAGTCATATTAATAGCTGGTGATAAATGTTCATTAATGCATATTAATGATTCATCAATGTAGACATTTTTTTTGGCCAAACTATTGTAACTCCCGTAACAACTAAATTAAAGAGTCATTACTCTGAAATAAAGAGTCATCATGTCGTCATTAAGTCTTGGACGTTTTTATTTTATTTTTTTCTCTATTTCTTTTTTGGAATTTTTAACGCATAGAAAGTTTTTCCCACTTTTCACAAGAGAAAGAAAGAATTAATAAATTAAAACTCTTTAGTTTTAGTAAGTCCAACTATTTCCTTCTCAACTTTCAATATGTGACTATTAAAAAATGAATAGTTTTTTTTTTCATTTCTCTCAAGAGAATGAAATAATTAATTAAAGAAAATTTAATTTAATTTGATAATTCTAACATTATCGATACAAGAAGACAACAGATGTTGAATTGCTAGATTGTATATTGTACATGTCTGTCTTTCAACCTTATCACCCTCACCATTAGTAGGGGCTAAGCACCTATTGTTTCAGGCAATAACACAATTAATCTGTCGGAAGCCATAAACAGAACTTCATAAAATCCCGATGATAGAACTTTTGTTGTCTCCTCTGGCACTAGTCAAAATTGGACCCACCATATCACCAAGCATAACAGGCTTCCATTCTAAACACTTGACTCAAACTCACAATTCTGGTGGTAACACTAAGTTTCTAGGGGTTGTAGGTTCAATTAATGAGGTTTTAAGGTCCCGCATTGCAATTGCTAATAGTTAGGGCTTTCATGTCCAAATCAGTCTACCCGTCCCTGTTTGAATGATTAAAAAGGTCATGAAACAATAGATATTGTTGGTTAAATGAGGTTTTTACCCAAGTGTTGACCATAATAAAGACGATTGTGGGTGACTTAATTTAAATAAATGATTCGAATATTGATATGTTTATCTAGTTGTAAAGATTAATGTAATATATTCATTTGGTTAAAATCATTTGAAAAAGAATGAGAAATTGAGTCATGTAATCTCGAAAATTTAAAGAATAATAATAATATAAAAAAAATCTTGTTCAGAGGTAAGAAAGTTCAAACTCAAAACCTACAAGGTCTAAATGTTTATTTTCTTTTAGAGCAAATTCTATTTTTACGCCATTACCTATGATTTAAAAATATTTTTAGGTCAAACGTTTTCGAATGCTCATATTTAGGCCAAAGATATTTAAAATGACTATTTTTAGTCTGTTTCATTAATTCCGTGAGATATTTCATAGATTTAAGAGCAATTTGAACATTTCAATCAAACTATACCTTTGGTTGACCACATTCCAAACTAGGAGCTCTATATGAAGTGTCTAAATTGTCTTTAAAATTTATAAAATATCTTACAAAATTAGTGAAATAACCTAAAAATAGGCATTTTTAATACATTTGGCCTAAAAATGAACATTACGAAACATTTGGTCTAATAGTGTTTTTAGACCATAGGTAATAGTCTAAAAATATAACTTACTCTTATTTTAATTATTAGTTATAAAATATAAAGCAAAGAAAAGGAAAGATAAAAAAAAAGTACACTATCCCATACTTGGTCATTATTACTTAAATTTTATGTCTTATATCAATAAATGTGTCTCTAACTGAAACATCATAATAATCTTAAGAATTGTCAAATCATTTTTTCACTATCTATAAATAGTTGGACGATATAAAATTTAGGCTTGACACTTGAACCTTATGCCTATACTGGACTAGCACATGCTTTGGACTAACACAACAATCTTAAAAGATTGACAAGCAACTTTTTCAATACCTATAATTATAATTAGTTAATCAACACAATCATTTTATTCATTCAATTTTTCAAAATATTAGATATTAAATAATCATAAAAAAGAGAAAAAAATAAACAAGTTTATTAAATTTATTAAAATTTTGAATTATTCGTGTATTGTTTATTTTGAATAGTTTTATTATTGTATCTTAAAGGTTGAAATTAACAAACATACATGGCCTAAATACCTTATAGACATCGGATTCAGTCCGTGACTTAACAAGTAATTTTTTTTATTTATTTACATTTTATTTTATTTATGTTATTATTTTTTATATTGTTTTACAAAAAACGCAACAAGAGCCACTACAAACCAGGCAGGCTCCACTTTTAGCACATTCGCGAATAGATAATGCGAGACCCTCATAATAGAAATAACACACGAAAAAGATCATATTCCAAATTACGAAAATTTAAATACTAGCAGAAGAAATGTGATAACTTTCAACACTCCATAAAGAAATTCTCTTGGACATTATTCTCAAGATAGATAGCTGCAGGTAACAACGGGTACCATTCACCTTCAGCGGAAGTTGGGATATACAATGATAATCCCGGAAGACGTTGCGTTATCATCATATTTATATCTGCAAAACAACGAAAAAATAATAAGTGCAATACCATGAGCTGCTGAGCATGACATTAAAGAAAAGGAGCTAGTCCCTAATTACATGTATCATGTATATTTTTTTTTTTTTGTTAGGAGAGCCACTATGAACTCGGAGTCATTCAAACCTGCACTACTAGATTGAATGACCAAGACCCGAGCTAAATTTAACTGGTTATGTATCATGTATTTTAATTGTTAATTAATGAAAGGGAAACATAATGTTACCCATTCGTTTGGAGAAAGCTTCGTATGGGAGCTGGAAGTTTAGCTTCCCCGTTGCTATGGTTGCCTTTCCCTGTCAAAGATTGTGAACTAATTGAGTCTGAAGTCTCAACCATGTTATTTATAAGTCAGAACATATTTCTCACTTTCAAGAGAAACTAGTACCATGTTTTATAAGTCAGAATATATATCTCACTTTCAAGAGAACTTCGTACCATGTTCCTTATAATTAAGTCAGAATATATTTCTCACTTTCAAGACTCAAGAGAAACTACATACCTGTTATGACGTTCAACCGTTGAGATCTCACTGACAAATTACTCCAATTTACGAGAAATCTAGCAAATATACTGGTAGATTGTGTGGTGTTTAATCTATTATCAGATTCAATCTTTTGCAAACGCTCTTGCACAGCTTGCACTGCTTCTTCTACATGAAGCCCGTGCAAGTCCAATGTCCATTGATTGTTTTTACAGTTCTTGAAATCTGAAATATCCTTTGCTGCCTCTGCGTGTAGCTGTTTAGAAGCAATCTGCTCCTCATGAGCTTTCCGTTTAGATATCTTAGCAGACAAGTGATCTCCTCTTGCAGTTGCTTTCTTGGCATCCTCAAAATGATTAGATGCTGACCTGTACATTTGAAAAAACTAGGAAAATCAACATGTCCGGATTTCAAGTTTATCAAGTGAAATGGTCGTAATAGACTTGGTTATATATAACAAGTAGAGAGCCATATATACAACAAGCCTCTCACATAATCAATCCAATTTGTAAGTAATTTAGAGCTACATTACTCAAAAGGTAGCGAAATGAGCATGGACTTAAATCAATATTGGCCTAAAACATAGATAAATGTAGTTCTCAAACAAGAGAATGCAACATAACTAAGTTTGATGATTTAGTGAATGCGAAATAAACTTCTTCTTAAGCTTCCTATGAGGTTTCCGCATACCCCTAACTAGAAAAGCTGGGTTTGACCTTTGAGTTACATGCATGAGATTTATATACTCGAAAGTAAAATTTATTCACATATAACTAATTAACAAGGATAAGGTCAATAGTTGCTATAGTGGAATAAAATCTTTACAGAGTTACTCTCGCAAAAATAAAATAAAAAATAGTAACAATAATGACTAATGTACGAAATAAAAAATCAAGAATTCTAAGTAGCTATTAGTTGAAAAATAGATACCTTGACCTAGTAATTGCTTCTTTCCGGTAATACTGATAGAAATCTTCGTCGCCTGGAGGCGGTGGAACTTTTACGTTGCTTCTGGGGTTGGTGATGTTATTGTTGGATCCACCATCGTCTTTGCTTGTTGAGAGGAAACTACCCATTTTTGTGGGTTAAAAATGATAGCTTTTATTGTTTTTTTCACCTTGTCTCGAAAAGGTTTTATGGAAACAAATAAGTTATCAAGACTCTCCAAAAACTAGTGTTAGTGGTAAGATTTATATGTTATTGGATTTCGAATCACTCAAACATATGACTAAACTAATCTACATACGGTAAGTTTTAAGACATTATTATAAATTTAAAGAGTGTGCTAAGAAAGTAGTGGGGATTTAAAAACACAAGAATATTTTCTTTTCTCTCTCTAAATCTTGACTCAAATCTTACTGCTCATATACTTATCTTTATACTCTCAAACTTAACTTTGAAGTTACCATTATAATTTACAATTTTTTTCCAAATCTTTTATTCTAAGTTCATATTAATAAGTAATGATATATACTATCCAAAATTATACCATCCAATTAGCACTATGATGTGTCATGAATTAGTTGATAATAAATTGTTAAGAATAATGATATATACCACTCAATTACCACTCATGACGTGGCATGAATTGGTCGGTTATAAATCGTTAATTAGATTAAGAAAATAAACAAATTAACGATTTATAGTCAACCAATTTACGCCACATCATAAGTAATATATTTCGGTGGTATTATTTTGGGTGGTATATATTATTACTCAATCGTTAGTTAGATCAAGAAAATAAATAGATTAATGATTTATAGCCAACCAATTCACGTTACATCATAGGTAGTATATTCAATAATATGATTTTGGATGACATATATCATTACTCCAATTAATTAGCCTGATAACAGATTTATATCAAATTTTGCTCTTTAACTTTTATTTGAATGGATTTTGATATATAAACAAAAATGTAGTTTTATTTATATTTTTAACTGTTATTAGGTAGTCAAAAGTAGCCAAAAATACTATTTTTAATTGTTTGATTATATTTTGACAAACTTGCATTCTTGTGTTTTTTATTTGATGGGTAATCTCTTATTGGTCATAATTGTAATCTGTTAATTGTAAATTAATTCTAAAATTTTTGATCTCCTTTGATAATTAATGATGATGGACTAAAAATTATAATTATTTTAAATTATTGATAATAAAAAAAGTTATCTATTTCTTTGGTTTTTATTAAATATTGTTGTTTATATCCCGTCTCTTTTTATATGTATAGTGTGTTGTAATATTTTTCTTTCCTTATAATGGTTACGATCTTTGCATAACATTGTTATTTCCGTAAAAAGAAGTTCTTTTATTTTTTATTTATAAATAAATTAAATTAAATAAAGAAAACTGTCTTCATGTCATATTAAATTTGAGATATTAGCAAGTAAGTTTTTTTTTTTTTTTGGACGAAATTAGCAAGTAAGTTCAAAAACCTAATAACCTATCTCCATAAAATCCAACGAATTATTTTTCCCCTAAAAGGTTTAGCTTTTAATTTGTATACTATCCATACCCTTGCGTTCAACATAATAAGTAGATCATGTGTCATAATTATCTTCAATAACCGATTCTTTATTATTTGCATATCTACTAAATCTCTTAATTATAGCAACCTCCCAATGAAAAGTTTGGTATTGTTTCTATCAATTCCGTTTGCAAGGCTTACATTACAAGCGTATTACACACAGGAATTCAGAAATCCAGTATAAGCATCTTGATCAAAAGGTAAGAAGCCATCAACAAAATCACATGTAATCTATTGTTTTTATTATACAATTAAATATGAGATTGTTACATATAACATTGTAAAGAAGATTACATGTGTTTTTTAGTATATAGATTATGAAAGTGGTGTAACATCTACTGTATTATATCATTTTTAGAGCTGAATTGAAATTATTTTGTCATGATATGTTATAAATACATTATTATGGTGCCCTTGTAGCTAATATGTTTTGTCGATTGACTGTTATAAGGTTTTTGAAGTGATGTAATGGTAAAAAGAAAACAAATAGGATACAAAGCGTGTTGATTTCTTGTATTTTATTGGTGAGTATCAGAACTGCAAGATTATTAGTGAGGACGACTTTGCCATAACTGCGCTAAATCTTGTTGAATCGCCTGTTCATGATTGAGGATGTTTTTCAAATAATAAGTGAACAATTACTAACACATTTCCTATATATTTTTTGATTGTACTTGGATAAATTTGGTGTACACTTTGTTTAAAAAGAAATATTTTACATGCTTTATTTTATCAGTTTTGTATTCAAGCGGTCTGCTTTTGTGAATTTTGTATGCACGCGAGTGCTATTTAAAAAACTCGAATATAATATACTATTAACCCACCATATTAAACTAATAACCCACTGAAAACACACGTATAACCCACTGAATCCTACACACACCACCATAAATACCCAAGTGCAGTCCCAGAAGTTGTAGTAGGGACATAACCCACCATATTAAACTAATAACCCATTGGAAACACCAATATAACCCACTAAATCCACACACCACCATAAATACCCAAGTGCAGTCTCAGAAGTTGCAGGGTCATAACCCACTGAATCGTACACACACACCACCATAAGTACACTAGTAACCCATCCATAATTGTTATTCAACACGCACCAGTACTTTCAACCCAACATTATTAACTATCACACCAGTACTATCCCACACATAACCCATCACAAAGTTTCCAATAGTAAATCTTACAAAGTTTCCGTAACAGCTTGGTTGTAATTTTACAGCCCTGAATAATGGTAAAAAAAGTTTTCAATAGTAACAAACTTACCATTATATTGTGTTTTAAATATGCAAATATGATGGAATTTGTTAAATTTATATATTTATGGAACATAATCTGACCATGTTTGGTAAGTTAAGTGACATTAATTTGAGCAATAGGGCATATCAGACTTTTAGGGTGGGTTGGATTCGATGGGCAACTGTTAATTGTTCATGAACTGTATTAGTTAATCACCCATTAAATTTTTGAATAATGTTGGATATCACCCCAAATTGCATCACCTTTTTATCAACCTCCTAGGTGGATTTTAAATAAACCAATCATATGATTTATCTTTCCCGATTTATCATTTCCTCACTTTTTTATGATTGGTCCACATAGGAGGCGATAAAAGGGTGATATGATTTGGGATGATATCCAGCATTACTCAAAAAATTTCCTCACTAGTTGATTTTTCCTCTATAAATTAATGTCACATTATAAGATTTTATTTTACTTACTTTATATTATGACTATATTTTTTAAAATTTATTTTTTATTTTACTTTTTATATTTAATTTTTATTCCATCTTCGATCAGTTACTTTCAACTCAACCTGGCTAACGGTCCTACAAGTCCAGTTCAGGTTTTTATCCGGTTTTTTCCTATTGTTTCGGTTTGGTCTAACGGTCTTGGCCTTGTCAGTCCGGTCTGGTTCGGTTTCGTTTTACCTATAAGCTATGTTGTAGATCTCGGTTTAGTGGCCTAAGCGGTTGACTGGGGTCTAATTCCTAGGATGGATAACACGAGACCTAGGCAAGATTACGTGGGTTTGACTCCCGCTATTAAATTTTATATATTTAGTAATTATAATAAATTTAACTATTTACGTCATACAATTCATCTAAAACACTATAATTAATATTACTAGAATTAGAGTTATAATATCAATTCAAGAATTTTTTAGAATAATAAAAATTAAAGTAATGCATAGGCGGTCATTGTCTGCCATTAATCGATGCCTAGGCAGCTAGTTTTTGTCATTAATCGGCGCCTCGGGGGGCTAGACGCCTCTCCACGACGACCAAGGCGCTAGGCGAAAATGCATAACATTTTTACTAGGCGTAAGAGGGTGATGGGGGAGTTGACGCATGGGCTGCGATTTCTACAGCATAGCATATAAGGTAAAACCGGACCATTAGTATGGACCGTGTATTCCGGTTCTTACCGGTTCTAGTCCGGTTCCTTATCGATTTTAGACCGTTCTTAGCGGTTCTTTTATATGAAACAACTTATCTTGTTCGGGCTTCTCCTGTACTTTGTAATCCAACAATACACATATATCCTCCATTTATGCTTGCTTTGAAAGGCTTCCTACTGTAGGTACTTTTGCTGACATACACATTTGTCTAAAGAAACGTTTTAACACCACAAAGAAAGGGCAAAATTGTCGAGGTTAAATTACTTGGGGAAATACTAAATATCCCCTATGGTTTGACAAAAGGTAAAAAAAGGACAAATACCCTCGACTGAATTTTTGTGTAGAGGTAATTGCACTATAGGTCCCTATATTATGCAAAAATTGTATTATGGGTCCCTATATCATGAATTTTTTTAGTGTATATCCCTAGAGTATACAAAAGGTCAAAACATCCCTATGGTTTCAAAAGGGATGAATACCCCCTGAAAATGTTTTCTCAATGTAATTGCACTATATGTCCGTGTATTATGCAAAAACTACATTACATATATACAAGTCCAAACTTGACTTGAGCTAGGTTTTTCATCACCAAGAAGAAAAATTGCTTGTAAAAGTTCTACTCTTAATTTTGCCTAAAATTCTGTTGCTTCTTCATACATATCCTGGAAGTATTTATAAAATCAGGTCATAATGAATATACTAGTGTATCTAATTTTGTATATTATAATTCAAAGATTAAAAAGTACCATCATTTTGGCCTCTAACGGTACTTCAACAACTTCAAATTCCACACCTTTGTAGCTCAAATGAATGAAAATAAAATGAAATCATTATAAAGGTGGCTTACAGGTATGGTTCGGTTTGGACCGATTCTTAGCCATATATTTTTTTCAAAACTGGACCGATTCGTAGCTTCATGGTTTGGATCGCTTCGTGCTCACACTGTAGAGCCGGTTCGGTTCTGGTCTTGGAACCGGTAACCCTGTTTGGTCCAGAAACCAGTATGGACCGGACCATTTGCCACCTTGACTTCCAACAAAACTTTTTGGAAATTCGTCACTAATTCATTAAAAATTGGGAAATAAAATTTCAATGGAATTGAGTCTGTGGTGTTCATATTTATTATTAGTTTTTGATATTTTTGTTTAATTTCTAAAAAAAAACTGTGACTAATTCAAAAAACATAAAAACATCATTTTTAGTGGGTTAAAATATTTTAGATCAATATTTATTACTAGTGAAAATTAAGATTATTTTGATTTTGTTCTAATTTAGCCAACTCCTACCACTATAACAATTTGGGTTTACGAAAATCAAAATTTATCAGAACTTTTTTAGGATTTCATTTTCCAATATTTTATCCAAATATTAAACTAACTCACAAAAATAACAAATTAATATGAAGAACATGTTCACAGATGACAACATGTAATAATTTTACAAATTATTTTTTCTCATATGCAATCTATTACAGCAATAGATTATTAAAAAGAGATCATTAATAATTAGATCTATAATTCAACAAATTATATTTTAAAAAGTTCCGTCTACAAAATTGGATAAATAAGATTTAAAATATTATTTTTATCTTATAAATACCTAATATAACCTTACCAAATAAAATAATAAAGTTTAAGATAAAAAAGTATACAACCAAAAATGTTGAAAAACAATAAAACATAACACCTAAAACTCGTCTCTCTACACTCTCATTCGAACAAAAACAAAAAATAAACATCTTCCCACTCACCTTCTTACCAAGACGCTCTCCTACACAAGGAAACCGTCGTCACTTGTGACCATTCTCCACGATCATCACCCGGCTTGGCTACACCATCAAAAACCAAAAAACCCAAATTAAGGTAAAACAAATCTTTACCATTAAAACTCTAAAAATTGAATTACTGTTAACTTAATCTCATCACTTTTACGATTTCTCATAATTATCTGATTGAAGTATAATTACAGTCGTGATGTTTCTTATGATTCTATACAAATCCTACAATGACCATTTTATGACCGTTGGAAGCCTTTTATTGTATGTGAAGTGATGCACTGAAATATGTTGCAACCTAGTAAAATGTAGAATAACTCACCGTTGTTGCAGCTTGGTGAAATCGTCGTTGTGAGATATGTTTCCAGCCTAGTGAAATATAGAAGAACTCGTCGATGTTGCAGGCCAGTGAAATCGTCGCTATGAAATGTGTTGCAACCAAATGAAACCGTCCTTGTAAAATATGTTGCAACCCAGTGAAATTGCCGATGTTGCAGCCAGTGAAATTGTCGCGGTTGCAACCCAATGAAAGGTGTTGAAGCCCAGTGAGGGGTATTGTGGACCTGGATTGTTAGTGAAGTGGAATAGACCTTATGAAGAGATATTGTTGGGCTATGGTCCCCTTGAGTTAAAAACCCTTTAAAAAATTCTAATATCATGAATAGGAATAACATGCTAACTATAACAAACTAAAAATAACCGTTTATTCAAAATCTCAGAATGATAAACGATCTTGTTTCTTATTTTCTTGCACATTACATATGCTCTTCTATAAATACCTATCAAAATCATCACAACATCTTAATAAATATAATAATAATTAATATATATAATATGTTTTAAAAAAATATTTATAACCACCACCGATGTCTCCATTTCAGATCTTTATTTGTTTTATGAACGCCAAATTTTCATTTTTTAGCATACGTCAAAATCTTCGTTAAATCTATTTCACACTCACCTCTAGTACTCATGCAACATGAGAATCAACGAAATTTACCAGGAAAAGCATTTTGTCATAGATCGCTAGCAACATCGTCTTCGTCTCTAGCACAACGTCTTTGTCATAGTTTTGAAATCTTTGCCTCCAACACAAAAATAGCAATGTCGTTGCCTTTGACACAACAATAATGTTATTGTCTTCATCATGTAATGTCGACTAGGTGAAACAAAAGAAAAAGTCACTTGAGAGAAATAGAGTGAACGGGAAAAGCAAAAACCAGAAAGTAACGTCTTTTTTTGAGAGAGAGAGAGAGAGAGAGAGAGATTGATTTATGTTTATATGGGATTATTTTGGTAATTTGTTAGTAAAAATACTAAATGGGAAACTGTTAGATGATTAGCCATCTTATGTAGGGGTGGATCCTGGATTTCGAGTCAGAGGGGGCTATTATTGTTAAGAAATAATACACTCAATAGACCTTTTATATATCTAACAAAATTATTGAAAAATACCAAAAAAAAAAATCGCTCACAACGCAAAATAAATCATATTCATTTGATATATCACTTGCCTATTTGTTTCAAAAAAAATATTTCCAATCATAAACAAACTTATATTTAATATTCATGATACTTCTATTGTAGCTAAAAAACAAAAAAATAGTAATTAGCTATGTATTACATCATATGGTGTAAATTTGCGTCTGATATTACCTGTTGTTAATTAAAAAAGTCCACATTCATTATCAAATAATTATTCGAATAAAATAATGGAAATAAGGTTCAATGTTAGTAAACTTACCAAATTATAACTACTCTCGATAATTAGACATCTTTTGATAACGTAAATTTTTTTCCCTATCGATATGGAAAAAAAGCTTATTTTCAATATATGTTACTAAACAATCATTCATCAATTCGTCTCCCATTCGATTACACAAACTATTTTTTACAATATTCATCGACAAAAAACACCTTTCAACACTAGCTGTAGCGATTGGCAAAATCAAAGCCAACGTCAAAAGTCTATAAATCAAAGGATAAACTTAATCCTTTTTAGATTCTACCATTTTTTGGCAAGATCGCCAGTCCCTTTAACTTGCAAGAATATATTTTCAGACTTCATATCCAAAATAAAATTATCAAGTTGAAATTGAAGTGCACCAAGTTCCACATTTGAAATATCACGAGGATAAAATTCGGCAAGACGAATTAGTTTTGTTTTATCGAATGCCGAAAAGAAATTATCAGGATTCAAACAAGCAACACAAGTAAGCAATTCAGTATTTACCTCTTTGAAACGATTATTGAGTTCTTGAAGTTCTTTATCAATAACCCCAAAAAATAGATCAATTCGATAGTGATGTGAATATTTTTGGAAGGGAAATTACGAGGAGGTTGTCCTCAAAGTATGAAATTATCATCCATATCTGGTGCGATGATCTTGTATATCTCACAAAACAAAGTCACTTCTTAAAGTAAAGAATCCCAACCTGTATCTCTCATGTGCTGGAGATTTTTTTTGCACAATTTGACCAACTTCATTGCATTTACAATATCTTGATCTTTTCTTTGCAATGCTGTTACCCCCAATACATTTTTTATCAAGTGAAAAATAATAACAAACTCAAAAGATTGTATACGATGAAGCATACCATATGCATCAGTTTTTCGTGTTGTGTTATTCCCTTCATCAACAATCGAAATTAAGTACATCAATGATGGAAACAAACATTTGAATCAAACAAAATAATGAACCATAATGTGAACCCCAATGTGAACCCCAATGTGTATCTCTCCGGCTCTTTGAAGATATGTTTTTTGATTCAAACCCCGACGACTCTTATGATGACCACTTGTTAATTCTTCAATAACTTTATCTCAATGTTTTTTTTAATAATGTCAACCCTTTTACATGACCCCACAACTATATTTACTAAATGAGAAGAACTAGTAAAAATAAACCAACCACGTTTTCTTCTTGTGCCATCCCAACAAGATTTATTGAAGTTGGTGAGCAAAACAATGAATGTAATAAGTCGACTCATTTTATTTTATGATCAAAGATTTTAACCCATTATATTTCCTTGCATATTGCTTACCCCATCATATCACTGACCACACACCCGAGAGAGGTTCAAACTATACCTTCCCAATAAAGTATAAATGCTATCCTTGAGTGGTTTTGCACTAGTATCTCGAACATGAATTATTCCAACAAAGTGCTCAACAAAAGTACCACTCTTGTCCACATAACGAAGGACCATTTCCATTTGTTCCTTCATTGATATATTCCTCGACTCATCAACTGAAATTGCAAACAACCTATATCCAATATTGAGCTTAATTACCTTACCAGTTTCAAGTGAAAAACAATTTGTAATATCCTTTTGTACCACAGGTGAAACAAGTTGAGAGCATTAGAGAAAAATACTTTCTTTACTTCTTCGCAATGATCCGCTAAAAAGTGTACAAGTTGGCGATACTTACCTTGTTTTTTTAACCTTCTGATTCATCATACCCACGAACGATAACCCTTCTCGTAAAAGAAACTCTACACAATCAAATGATGCATTGAGGCGAATTCAGTAGCTTGCTTAAACTTCATCAGATTGTCTAACAAATACAACATCAATTTGATCATCTTGTCTCATCAAATTAGTACACTTTAATATCGCTTCACTGTGGCACTACATTCTTTCCCCTCATGGCGCCTAAATCGCTCAAGGGCTTGTTTCCAATTATCAAATCCACTCTTGACAAAGCAAGCACCACCGTTGTTGATCATTAGCATCCGACCAAAAAGATAACAAAGCAATAAGCCTTACTTGTCGTAAGACTATATTCCAACCAAGTACCATGTTTCTCGTACCAAGTTGGGTTGAAACGACACGATTGTTAACCACATTCCTATGATTTAAATTTTGCTACGAATGGTTGATGCAGACCATTTTAAAAAAATATCTTCTTCTAACATTGTCCTGGTCATTAGGGTGAAAATCTAATTTACTTTTGCGTAAACCGGGATACGGCTGAAAATCATCCAATATTTTTTTTGATCAGGATCCAAATGACAATCATCTTCTAAATTCGTTTCAATACGCCGTCTGTTTTTAGAAGTCAAATCACTAGACTTGACAACCACCGTACTAGTATCAATCGGACCCGGATCTATAAGCTTTTGAGCTGTAGGTTGTATCTTCTTAAAAAAATCTCTCTATTACTATTAAATAAGAGATTATGACCCAAGGGGTCTTGAACACCCACCCTCTAGTCCTAACCCAACCCCCTTCTTTTGTCCTTCTTAGTAGGGACCTCAATAAGATTTTAACACTATAGGCTAAATCCCCATTTACATTCCTACCCCTTTTTGTTTTTTTTCCTCCTATATATAGTTATTTATCATCTTCTCTCTCCTCAAATTCATTTCTCGTAACACTCTCTCCTCTAACAATACTCTTTCCTCTTTATATGGCCACAACCACATCTAGGGCTGCAAATGAAACGATACTCTCGCCAATGGCTTGAGTTTGAGTTTGCTAAAAGTTTATTTTAGTTTGTCTCGTTTGTTAAACAAACCAAACTCAAACTTTAAATTCAGTCTCGTTTACTAAACGAGACAAACTCAAACTTGAATAAGCTCAATTCGTTAAACTCGTGAACAGTTTGATAAAAACTCGTTAATAGGTTTGGTAGATATATTTAATTAAAAATTATCAATTTTATATGTATGTGTGTAACTCAAAACTTCGTAAAGTTTTTGTATATATAATTAATCATAACTAAAATATTCTATATCTAGTAAGCATATTTTTTTGTTCAAGTCAAATAGTGTAATGTGTTGTATATTCGTTTTACTTAACTTCATTTTAAACACACAGAAAATGCCAAATATATATATATACATATATATATATATATATATATATATATATATATATATATATATATATATATATATATATAACATAGAAAAATAAACGAGACTTAAATGAGTCTAAAATGAACCAATCTAAGCCGAACTCAAGCTTGGAAAAAATAAGTTTGTTAAGGGTTTGTTTGAGTTTGGCTCGTTAGTTAACGAACCAAGCTCAAGAAAGCTAAAGTTCGGCTAAAATTTAGCAAACAAACTCAAGAAAGCTAAATTTGGTTCGCCTCGTTTCGTTTGTAGCCCTAACCACAGCCACAGCCATGGCTTCACGTTTTCCGTCAAAGACTGCCGAGCACCACCACTAGTGTTCCTTCTTCTACACGCAGTGGTCTTCTCCGTTTGTGAACCAGCAAGGTCCGTTAGTGTCCCTCACGTCTCCTGTTCTACTCCGGCGAGATAGATCGAGATCCAGCAAGCTCCGTTCGTGAACAAGCAAGCTCAGGCAACGGGATTCGATCTGCTTTGTTCCGTTCTGATGCACCAGAGACCACCACTCCTTGAAGCAAGGAGAGACTATCAAGGGCTCCTCCGATCTGTTGTGTTTTGATCTGGAGAAGAACGATTTTGTTCGTTTTTTGAGCTAGAGAAGAATGATTATGTTCGTGTTTTGAGCCGGAGATGAAGGCCAAAAGCTCTGCCATTCTTAAGGCTTCGAGCTTGTTCGAGATCCGCCATTCGTGATCTTTCCAGCTTGTTCGAGTTCCTGTCGTGCTGGTGGCTGGAGAAGACAAGGCAGCAGCTCGCGCAACTATGTAAGAATGCAACATTTTTTTTGTTGATCAGCGTACAGTGTACGCAGTAGGGGTTTAGTATTTTTGTTCTTTTTTCATATCTGGTTTGACCATATCTGGTCAAACATGAACGTAATTAGTTTTTTGTTATTAGTTTAGTTTGTTCTTTATTTTGTAATTAATCTGAAATTGTATAAAATATGTTGAAAAATGAATAAATAATTATTTTGACTATCTACTCTTTACTTTTTAACAATACTCATCATTTTTTAGTGTAGTACTCATCATTTTTTATGAGTACTCATCATTATTTTTACGAAACTCATCAAAATTTCTGAAACTCATCATTTTTTCTGGTGGTCGGAGGTCGGTGGTCAGAGGTCGGAGGTAGGTGGGTATTGGAGAAAGAAGATGAACAATGACATCACTTTTTTTTTGTCTTTTATGTTAGTAAAGATATTTTAGTATTTGGTCAGTTTTATAGTCTCTCTAAAGAAGTAAGATTCCTACTAGTTCCTTTAAACCAAAAAACTAGTTCCCAAGACCGTATATGTTAATTACCCATAAAATAAACAAAAATGTCTTATTACTAATAATCACTAAAGAATTAATAATAATTAAATATATATATATATATATATATATATATATATATATATATATATATATATATATATATATATATATATATATATATATATATATTCTTGATAGCCATCAATATCATTGCAATTACTTCGCTACACAAATACATACAACAGTTACTTCCATTCCATTTTAATTACTCGACTCTTCAAATATTAAGAAATAAATTCAAAATAATTTAATTAATTATTAAACCAATTCTACATATTATTCTCATATTAGATTCTCTATTCAATTAACAAAAAATGGTTTTTTCTACTACTTCGGGCCACTGTCCATTGTTCATGGATTGCCTAAAGAAAAAGAAAATTGTCCATCATAATTGCTTCATAGTTCATACGACAAAAAAAATTGTTGCTTCCTCTATAGATACCGAAGCAAATTTAAACAATTTTTGTAGTTATTGACTATATTTATTTAGAAATTTAAATTATTTAGAGAAAGTAAAAGCTTTTCCTTCTTTTTAATGCATCAATAATAGTAATTGTAGCATGAGAGAAATTAGCGGTAAGCAAATTGATAGGTGGAATGAGATTTAAAGATTTTAAGAAAATGAATACAGTACTACTGGCAGCACAGGCATGGCGAATTCTGAATAATCCGAACACATTAGCCGCCAAACTACTGAAAGGTATTTACTTTCCTAAATGTAACTTTCTCGATGTTAAATTAAGACAATCTCGAACATGGTCATGAGCCAGTCTGATAGAGGGGCGCGATTTGTTAAAGAAATATGGTAAATATCAAATAGGCAATCGAGAGAACACTAATATTTGGACAGATAAATGGCTGGATACAATGTGGAAATTAAAAAAGCTGGAACATTGTGTGATATATATGGTGAAGGACCTTTTGAAAGAGGGTTCGTCGGAATGGGACATGGAGGTGCTGGATGAACTATTTCCGGAACCGGTTAAACCGATTATATTAAGGGAAAAGGCTGGAGGAGAAGACCTACCAGAAAAATTGATATGGCCTTACATAATGAGTGGAAATTATGCCACAAAGTCAGGCTATAAGGTGATTACAGAGGCAGAGATTAGGGAGGCACCTGGACATTCCAATATGTTTCAAACTGAGAGCAAGTTATGGACCACGGTTTGGCACTCAAATCTACCTACGAAGGTTAGGATATTCGCTTGGAAAGCCTGTAATAATGCTATACCAACAGGGAAGAATCTGGTCAAGCGTCATTGTGAAGTGGATAGAGAATGCATGTGGTGTAAATTGGAACAAGAAACGGTTGGACATTTATTGCTCACTTGTGATATAGCTAAGCTTGTCTAGGCAGGATCGGCGTTACAGATTTACATAGGTCAAATGGTGGAACATCTGGGAGAATGGATATTAGCGATTATAGATACATATGTAAAAGGGGGATGGAGACGGGAAGTTGTCATATCTTATGTGCTGTTAATAATCTGGAACTTATAGAAGTCCAAAATGAAAAGTCGGCATCACAATCATATTATAGATACAGATGACGTCATCAGACCAGTCAACAAGCATATGGATGAAAGGTTTGGCAGAGATTGGGCGGCAAGTCAGACACCGACAAATATCTCAACGGTCACAAGAGATAGAGTAGCAAACGATTTAAATTTCCATACACAAGTAGCTTATACGTGTGACACATCGTTCGAGCAACCACACCTACCGACTGGAATTGGAGTGGTGCAGATAGTTAAAGATACGGGCAACAGAACAGATCACTCCGAAATCGCTATGTGTAATACGAGTATAGAGGGGGAGGATCAATCAGTGGTTATTGCGCTGAAACGGGCAATTAGGGACAGAAACGAGGGGATTACGGTCTTCTCGGATAACCTTAACTTGGTTCGAGGTATTCAGCAGGTGTGGACTGCTAATTGGAAGC
This sequence comes from Nemophila menziesii, assembly GCA_029959085.1. Taxonomy (NCBI): domain Eukaryota; kingdom Viridiplantae; phylum Streptophyta; class Magnoliopsida; order Boraginales; family Hydrophyllaceae; genus Nemophila; species Nemophila menziesii. The sequence goes on along the minus strand of JARWIR010000091.1, from coordinate 554,555 downwards.
TTCGACCGTGGATTTGGCAGATTAACAGACTGGCAGCGATGGTAGCCCTTTTCTTTTTCAAGCACATCCCAAGGCAGATCAACGGTCGTGCAGACAACTTAGCTAAAAAAGCCAGACACAGGGCACAACAGGAAAGTGGAGACAAATCCGAGCTACTCATTTCTCAATTTTCTCGATTAGGAATCGGATAATAGGTGTAGGAATGTTATTTCGTTTGAAATGTATTACGCACCAAAAAAAAAGTAATTGTAGTGTTATAGATTCAATTTTGAATAATTTATTAAATTTAAGTTTGTAAATGCCAAACTTTAACAATGTACTCTTAGTGCAAATATATTATTGGAATGGTGAACAAGTTGGAACTTCAAAAGAAAGAAAAAGTTTTTTAGGAAAAGAGTTAAGTAGCTATTTCATTAATCTGGAACTTGATTGGTCGAAATAAAGACTAATTATTTATATGTGAGCACTTTAAAGGTAACGAATCGATTGGCTAGTCAATTGAGAGAATATAAATCTTATGTGAATATGTGGTTAAGATCTGGATTGATCAAAGATGGTGAATACTTCAGTCTTCCGGTACCTTAAGAATGAAATAGCATATAGTATATAGGTTTCCTTGTCATGCTTGTAACAAAAAATTGCTTTGTGAGGATCATTTAGTCAGATTGTAATTCTTTTATTAAACATGATCATTTAGTCAGATTGTAATTCTTTTATTTAAACATAACATTCTAATTTTTTTTTTACGTGGGTGGTCTTGTCAGCTTGCGCGCGCTATGAATAATTCCATAGAACATATGCAAGCCTCTTTATACATACCTCAGATAAATCAGAACTAGGTTACCCATGTTTAAGGAGGAAATTCAAATCTTGCACCTCTCACTTTAAACTCTTTAAGTGCTAAAAAAATAGCAAGACTCTAGTCAATTGAGCTAACCCAACTGGTTAAACATTGTAATTCTTGCATCATAGAATGGTGATGTTAGGTCATATTTAGACTAGTGTTGTTAAATTCTTATTATCGATATTCTTTTTTATTGTTTGTTATTTTTTGGTCAGAAAACAGTAAAATTAGAAAAAAAGGGATGGGTTGGGGGTTGGGGGGAAGCACTACAACAAGTTCATCCACTCCCAGACCAGTTATTGATATCTCCATATTTGTCATAGAGTAATCTAGTCATGAGACATCATTTAAGGGTTATATCGTGCTTTGTTGAGGGGTTTTACTCTATATTAGGGTAGTTCCTCGTTTCTCGTCTAGTTTTAGAGAATTTTTAATTTTTGAGCTATTTGTGCGTAAATTGTGTGTTAAGTGTGCATCTCTTAGTTACTTGGTTGCTACTAGATGCCAAGATGAGGATAAGAAGACGGGGAAAGAAGGTCAAACCCAAGTCAAGAAGGAAAAGGACCAAGAAGCTACATTTAGAAAGTGAAAGCAGATTCCGGCCGGATTTAGAAAGCGACTTGTTCGAGTTATCACACAATATTGATGAAGATACTAGAGGAGCCCTTTGGTTTCCAGCTAGTACTTGGATTTAAGAGCGCGTAGAAACTAACAGTTCGTGATTTAGAGCTAAAATGAAGAAGTTATTAAAGTTGCAGCTGCCGTGGCTCGAACTAATCCACTCTTTAAAGAAAATATTTTTGGGTTGGATTAGGTCACTTAAAAGAGGTCCACAACCTATAAAGCATATTTAGACCTTTAAATATCAGGTTTTATAATTAGATAATGGTCCTTATTCAGTAACCAATCATTTTTAAAGCAAAAAAGAGAAGAAAGTCAACCAAGAGGAGAAGACAACAAAAATTGGAGCCCTTATGCACCAGTTATATACCATTCTCTATCATTAGGGTAATAAGTATTAGTTTCTTGTCTTAAACATGATTCTAATTTTTTTAATATTTAGTTTTCTTTCTTTAGCTATGCACTAAATTCCATTAGCTTGAGTTTACATTATGTATAAACCTTGAATATTATTAGATTTTTTTCTGTTATATATTTTGGATTTACTTTTCATTGAATTAAGACATTTATTTATAGTTGAATATGATATGATTAAATTTAAGCTTTCTATAACTTGATCACTTATAGATTGACCCAAGTACTTAAACTATCACCCTGGCAGAGGGTTTAGGAACAAAATTGGTTCATATATGTAAGGTGTGTGTTAGTGATCCTGACAGGATTGCTTAGCTAGAAAATTACACAGTGTTAGTGTATATCGCCAAGATTTTGCATAGAATAATCTTACCCAAGGACTTTAGTAATCGTAAGACCGCCTTCCAAGCTACCATGGCGGGAGTTAGAAGGAAATTAGAACCCCGATTACTTATAACGACCAACTAGAATTGTAGATATAGTAGGCTAAGGGAATACTAGCAAACTTTTGATAATCTATCATATATTCTTCGTATCTTATCTACTTTCTCTCTTAGTTTAATTTAATATTTTCATCTTAGTTTTATGAAAACAAGTATGAAGTTAACGACTTAAATCCATATGGAGAGGATACTCTTATATTTATTTTATCACTTGTCAATGATTTGTACACTTGCGGTAAGTTAGTTCTCTCGAGGGGTGTGTTTTGCTACGTTACTTTATCACACCTTGGGAGACGACCATAATAGAGTCCACTTAAAGCTTTAATCAAATCGAGTATAGGTACTGATGACCAATTATGTGAGAGGATATTACACCTAAAACTCCTAGTCAGGATATCTGCATCCACATTCCTAGATTAAGGAATATGCTTAATGAAAATATAATACCTACGATCAATAAAAAATTCTAATGTTATGTATAAGAGGTTGATGTTTCCAACTAGACTCAAATGTAGTTTTAAATACTAGGTTAACCCAGAGAAATCAATGAATATATAAACCTTCCCATCCTTGAAGAAATCTTCGACTTTGAAAGCTATAAGTAATGCTGCAATCTTCTCTTCGCTAACCGAATTACATAAAAGTGTATTTTTATCGCAATGGATAGGTGAATTGGAATTGTCCCTCCCAATACTTGCGATACATGTAATCTCACGTTCTCTCTCAAATGAGGCATCACAAAAAATATGGAGTTTGGAGGAAGAGTCTTCCTCATAAGTAAGAATCTACTAAAAACATGAATTTCTAACATTCAGCGGAGTCGCTGCTAATGTGTTTTTCCAGTCATCCCCAATAGTATCTTTCATAAGGTTGTACACCACTATGATAATGTATTTGGTGTTCCATTTTATGCCTTCAAAAAGGGGTTTCTATCCTGCTAATCCAAATATTTTTCGATGGTAATAAAGACAAAGGTCGTGGAAATTTTTCGACACCAACCTTTGTTGGCCCGCTCCTTGATTATGTGTATGACTCTTGATTCGAAATTCTCTATCCCACTGAGTTCAGTTAGTGCTTGATTATATTTGTCATTCCACACATCGATGTTTTTGGAGCAGGATAAAAATATATGCCCCATATTATCTACTGAGTGGTTGCAGAAAGAACACTACTATGTAAAAGCACACTTTCTTTTGTCCCCATACAAAATAGCCTCATTAACACATTTACAGATAAAGGCTTTGATTTTTTTGGGAGTTGTATAATGCCACACCGTTTTCCAAAAGGAGGGATAAGATTTAGAAGATTTCTCCACCGAAAGGAATGAATAGTATGATAACCTATTTTTAGTTGAGAAACTGCCTTGGCTAGAATAGGGTCAAATAATCTTATCTTTTTCCTCCAGAGCGTAAAGAGGGATTTAAATAATAAATTTAGTCGTATGCGGATGAAGTGATTTTTGGATTAGAACCATGTTTGAACCCCGATCCATTTGCAAGCAAGATGTTATGCACCATTTGGACATTCCCATTATTCAGTCTCATGATCGGATATGTGTCGGGAGCCATTTTTCATTCCAAATATCAACATTCACTCTATCTCCAACCCGCATAATACATTCCCATTTCAATACATCTCTTTCGACCATAATGATATACTATATGCGTCCTAGAAGGGGGGTTGAATAGGACAATAGAAATTAATCGGCTAATTTTATTTCAAGTAAATAAAATTAAAAGCTAATTTGAATCCTATTGTATTAGCAAACTAAATAGTATAAAACTAGATAATCCTAATAGACAATAATATCAAACTATTCAAGTAGGCATTTTATCAAGCATATAGAGTGCGGAAATATAAAGAGTGTAGAGATAGAATACGATACACAACGATGTATAGTGGTTCGGTTTCCCTACATCCACTACCTAAGGAAGCCTCCTTAGGATTTGCAAGATTCTCAACTAATCTTCGTAACTCTTAACCGGGTGAGATACAAACCCTTACAACCACTTCAAAAACCCTTTGAAGGAAATACACTTGTGTTATCACCAACACAAGGAACCAAGCATAAACCTATGCTCACACTACTCTCTTAATCTATTACAATAACTAAGAGGAAAGGGAAAAGTGTTTAGGGGTGCTTATAAAAGCTTTGTAACTAAACTCCTAAATGAGTAGATAAGATCTAATTAGCTTCACAATAAATATGACTTGAATGCTCCTTTGAAACCTCCTTGAATGATAGAATTAATTGCTCTTAAGATTGGTAGATGGAAGGCTTAAGTTGTGTCTTGAATGAACTCCATTTTATAGCTGCAAATGTGGTCCAACGGTCATAAGGCTTCTCTCTAACGGATCTATTTTATCTCCAACGGATATAAGCTTTGTCCTCTTGTAATAGTGCAGAAAACCCTCTTGTGCGGTGTACCGCGGATATGGTCCGGTGCACCGCAGAGCTGTTCGACTTAACTTCGAGCTTACTGGTCGGACTATCCAATGTACCGCAATCCTGGTCCGTGCCTTGGTCCGGTGTACCGTGCCTAGGTCCGGTGTACCGTGCATTTCATGAGCATACTGACGGGCTATCCTGTGCACCGCGCTTCTGGTCCGTGACTCTGCGGTGTACCGCGTGATTCATCCGGTGTACCGCGGAGCTGCTCTTTTGAATATCAAGCTAAATACAAGGAAGTAAACACAACTAATCTAATGAGGGGTTTTGGAAAACATCTTAAGTGATACCAAAATGAATTTTAGTTGAAATGATGATTTGTCGAATATAAAAACGGGAATAAAAACAACGTGAGGCTAACAATCTCCCCCTTTTTGATGTTTGACAAATCATAAACTTTTGAAGATGCCTAAGATTAAGTTTTGATCAAAAACTCCCCCTCAACCTAATCACTAGAGTTTTTATAAAAACTCCCCCTCACAAAATGCATTTGAAAAAGTTTAACTAAAATTTCTCCCCCTTTGTCAACAACAAAAAGAACAAATGATATGATTTTTTGAAAAAAAAAAATTTTTAAGGGGTCAAAACACATTTTGAGTAATAAACAAGGACTAAAGGAATACAAGGATAACAATTAGAAGCTTCAAGGAACCTATAAAATCAAGAAAATATTAGCAACAAGAGAATATACACAAAAAGCACTAAACAAAAATTGGCAAGATACGAAGGTTAGAGAATTTGCATGCCAATCTCACAACGAATTTTCTCAAAAAGATCTTGGGGTAGAGGTTTAGTAAAGATATCGGCTAGTTGATTTTCGGAGGTGACAAATTCAAGAACAATATCCCCTTTTTGAGTGTGATCACGGATAAAATGATGACGGATTTCTATGTGTTTCGTTCTAGAGTGTTGAATAGGATTTTTGGTAAGATTGATAGCACTAGTGTTATCACAACGAATGGGAACACGATCATATTCTAGGCCAAAATCTAGTAAGGTTTGTTTCATCCAAAGAATTTGAGTCACACAATTTCCGGCCGCAACATATTCGGCTTCGGCCGTGGATAAAGCAACACTATTTTGTTTTCTACTAGACCAAGAAACAAGGGATTGACCTAAGAATTGGCAACTACCACTAGTACTCTTCCTATCAAGTCTACAACCGGCATAATCGGCATCCGAATAACCTATTAGCTCAAAAGAGGTAAATCTTGGGTACCAAAGTCCTAGACTAAGGGTTCCTTTCAAATACCTAAAAATACGCTTAACGGCACTAAGATGGGTTTCTTTAGGAGAAGATTGAAATCTAGCACAAAGACACACGGGGAACATAATATCGGGTCTAGAAGCGGTTAAATAAAGTAAGCTACCAATCATACCTCGATATAGTTTCTCATCAACATCCTTACCATCTTCATCTTTGTCTAATTTTGTGGATGTGCTCATTGGAGTTCCAATTTCCTTTGCATCTTCAAGTCCAAATTTTTTGATCAATTCTTTTGTGTATTTGGCTTGATTGACAAAGATACCATCTTTCATTTGCTTGATTTGAAGTCCAAGAAAGTAATTTAATTCTCCCATCATGCTCATCTCAAATTCCTTATGCATGCTTTTAGAAAAATTCTCACAAAGATTTTCATTAGTAGCACCAAATATAATATCATCCACATAAATTTGAACAAGAAGGATATCTTTTGAAGACCTTTTTATAAATGAAGTGGAGTCAATTTTTCCTCTTTTAAAACCATCATCTAATAAAAATTTGCTTAATCGTTCATACCAAGCACGAGGTGCTTGTTTTAAACCATATAAAGCCTTTGAAAGTTTAAAAACATGATTTGGAAATTTTGGATCCTCAAAACCCGGAGGTTGTTTAACAAAAACTTCCTCGTCTATAAAACCATTTAAAAAAGCACTTTTGACATCCATTTGGTAAAGTTTAAAATTCATATAACAAGCAAAAGCAAGTAGCATACGAATAGATTCAAGTCTAGCTACGGGAGCAAAAGTTTCATCGAAATCAATACCTTCTTCTTGATTGTATCCTTGAGCAACTAACCTTGCTTTATTTCTAGTGATTATACCGGTGTCATCTAGCTTGTTGCGAAATATCCACTTAGTGCCAATGATAGTAGGGCCAATTGGTTTCTCCATTAATGTCCAAACTTTACTACGCTCAAATTGATTTAATTCTTCATGCATAGCGTTAATCCAATGATCATCTAACAATGCTTCTTTAATATTCTTGGGCTCAATTTGAGATAAGAACGCTTGATGAGCACATAGAGCAATAATACGAGAGCGAGTGGTAACACCTTCTTTTGGATCACCTAGAATTAATTCACTTGGGTGATCTTTGATATGTTTCCAACATTTTGGTAAATCCGTACTAGCTTCATTTGGCATTTGATCATTTTCCTTAGGAGATTCATCATGAGACTTTACTTCTTGAGTAGGAGATTCTAAGGATTTATCTTGTGGAGCATCTTCATGTAATTCAACATCTACTACTTTCTTGATATTAAAAGGATTAGTCTCATCAAAGTCAACATGCATAGATTCCTCAATAGTACGAGTACGTTTGTTGAAAATGCGATAGGCTTTTCCCTTAGTGGAATAACCAAGAAAAATACCTTCATCCGATTTAGCATCAAATTTTCCCAAATAGTCCCTAGTGTTTAAGATAAAACATTTGCACCCAAACACACGAAAATAAGCAATGGTTGGTGGTCTACCATTCCAAAGCTCATAAGGGGTTTTCTTAATAAGGGGTCTAATTAGAACTCTATTTAACACATAACAAGCCGTATGAACGGCTTCACCCCAAAAGTATGTAGGCAAGCTATGTTCTTTTAGCATTGTTCTAGCCATTTCTTGTAGAGTTCGGTTTTTCCTTTCCACTACCCCATTTTGTTGGGGAGTTCTAGGGGCCGAAAAATTATGCTCAATCCCAAATTCATCACAAAAATGCACAAAAGGAGAATTCACATATTCACTACCATTATCACTACGAATGCATGTAATAGAGTAACCTTTCTCATTTTGCACCTTTCTACAAAGTTTTGCAAATTCATTGAAGGCATCACTTTTCAAAGCAAGGAACATCACCCATGTGAATCTAGTGTAATCATCAACAACAACAAAGACATATCTAGATCCTCCTAGACTAGTGACATCAACGGGACCAAAAAGGTCCATATGCAATAATTGAAGTGGCCTAACGGTGATGACCTTATTAATGGATTTAAAAGATGAACGATGTTGTTTACCAAGTTGACATGCATCACATAATTTATCTTTATCAAATTTGTAAATAGGCAAACCAACAACAAGATTTTTTCTAGATAATTTTGAAATTAAATCCATGCTAGCATGTCCTAAACGTCTATGCCAAAGCCAACTATCATTTACCATGGATAAGCATTTAATATGTTTACACATAAGACTCTCAAGATCAACAACAAAAACATTATCCGATCTTTTTGCAATAAACATAGTATCTAACTCATCATTTTTGAAAACAACACATCTAGATGCTTCAAATTTAACACTAAAACCAACATCACAAAGTTGACTTATACTAAGCAAGTTAAAAGAGAGACCCTCAACAAGTAACACATTAGAGATAAGTAAAGAGTTCATATTACCAATGTTACCTTTACCCAAAACGCGTTTCTTAGTGTTGTCGGCAAAAGTAACTCTATCACCTTTTGTTTTATATAAATTTGTAAATAATGATGGATTTCCGGTCATGTGTCTTGAGCATCCACTATCAAGTAGCCATATATTTTGCTTCTTGATGCTCAATCCCTACATACAAAAAATAATTTAAGTTTTAGGTACCCAATTTGGATTGGGTCCATGAGGGTTAGTGGATTTCCTTTTTAAGACCCATGTAGGCCTTTTCCAAATTGGCACAAGAGATCCCAAATCCAATAATTTACGATAGTAACAATGAGATGCATCATGACCAAGTTTTTCACAATAGGTGCAAGTGATAGAAGATTTTGAAGAGGATGGAATTGCATTTGAAATTTTTGATTTTACAAAGACATTTTTCAAAGGTTTTTGGTGAGTGAATGGATCATATCCAACACCACTTTTTTCACAAGCCATTCTTTGAGAACCTAAAATCAAATCCAAGTTTTCTTGCCCACTAGTAAATTTTAAAATAATAGCGTTTTGATCAATAATCTTTTTCTCTAATAAAGCTTTTTCTTCCAAAAGATTTTTCTCAATAAGATGAAGTTTTTCATTTTCATCTATACATTCATCACAAAGATTTTGACAATCTTCCAAAGCTTTCAAAACCTCTTTAGTTCTATTTTTCTCAAATTCTAAATCTTTTGTTAAAACTTTGTTTGTTTCAATAGAATTTAAAAAATCATTATAAAGAGAATCAAATGCCTCATGAATATCTTGTTCACTAGCATCATCATTAGTTAAAGAGAGTTTAGATTTAGGAGTTACCTCATCATGATTTGCCATAAAGGCAAAGTGAGTAGTACCGGTATCATCATCCGAAGAAGCATCTTCATCATTCTCAAGTTTTCCCATAAAAGCAACAAGATTGACATTTTCATTGTCACTTTCTTCTTCCTCCGAATTTTGAGTATCCCAAGTGATATTAGCATGCATTGCTCTCTTAGGTTTCTCCTTTTGAAGAAGAGGACAATAAGTTTTGATGTGACCAACTTTCTTGCAATGATAGCAAGTGGGTTCATCTTGTTTGATAGCTCTATCATTCTTCTTGTAAGGTGAGGAAGAACTTCCTTTCTTGGCAAAGCGTTTGTATCTCATGAATTTTTTCATATCTCTTGCCAACATAGCTACTCCTTCATCTTCACTAGTTTCTTCTTCATGTGAATTTTCTTCTTCACTTTCCTTCCTTTCTTTTCGTTCTTTCAACTTGGTACTCATGGCATGGAAAACAATAGATTTCTTAATCTTTTTCTCCTCATCATCTCTTATCTTTTCTTCTTCAAGCACAAGCTCTTCCGTCATGAGGTTGCAAATGAGTTCATGAACCGTCATTTTTGAAAGATCTTTAGTATCCCTTATAGAGTTGATCTTTGTCTTGTATTTCCTTGGAAGAGCAAATAAGATTTTTCGGCATTGTTCCTTGTTGGTGTATTCTTGACCAAGAGTCTTCAAAGTGTTAACAATGTTAGAAAATCTTTGATGCATAGCATTCAAGGCTTCATCGGGCTCCATACGAAAAAGCTCATACTTAGTGATAAAGAGACCAATCTTAGTTTCTTTAATATCTTCCGTTCCTTGATATGATAGCTCCAAGAGTTGCCACATTTCATGAGCGGAGTTGCATTCACTAACTCTAGCGTATTCCGTGACACTTAATCCATTAATGAGAATGTTCATAGCTTTGTTGTTTTTGGTGAGTTTAGCTATGTCTTGATCATTGTAATCATCTTCATTTTTCACCTCCGTAGTACTACCCGTAACATAAGGAATATAAGGACCTTTCTTGATAGCAAGCCATAAGAAGTAATCAATTCCTTTCACATGAATCTCCATTTTCTTCTTCCATCCAAAGTAGTCTTTTCCTACAAAAAGCGGAGGTCTAGTAGAACATGAACCTTCCGGTTGATTAGAATCCATATCGTATTAACTCTAGAAACGATTAAGTACAATAGAGCTAGGCTTTGATACCAATTGATATACTATATGCGTCCTAGAAGGGGGGTTGAATAGGACAATAGAAATTAATCGGCTAATTTTATTTCAAGTAAATAAAATTAAAAGCTAATTTGAATCCTATTGTATTAGCAAACTAAATAGTATAAAACTAGATAATCCTAATAGACAATAATATCAAACTATTCAAGTAGGCATTTTATCAAGCATATAGAGTGCGGAAATATAAAGAGTGTAGAGATAGAATACGATACACAACGATGTATAGTGGTTCGGTTTCCCTACATCCACTACCTAAGGAAGCCTCCTTAGGATTTGCAAGATTCTCAACTAATCTTCGTAACTCTTAACCGGGTGAGATACAAAACCTTACAACCACTTCAAAAACCCTTTGAAGGAAATACACTTGTGTTATCACCAACACAAGGAACCAAGCATAAACCTATGCTCACACTACTCTCTTAATCTATTACAATAACTAAGAGGAAAGGGAAAAGTGTTTAGGGGTGCTTATAAAAGCTTTGTAACTAAACTCCTAAATGAGTAGATAAGAACTAATTAGCTTCACAATAAATATGACTTGAATGCTCCTTTGAAACCTCCTTGAATGATAGAATTAATTGCTCTTAAGATTGGTAGATGGAAGGCTTAAGTTGTGTCTTGAATGAACTCCATTTTATAGCTGCAAATGTGGTCCAACGGTCATAAGGCTTCTCTCTAACGGATCTATTTTATCTCCAACGGATATAAGCTTTGTCCTCTTGTAATAGTGCAGAAAACCCTCTTGTGCGGTGTACCGCGGATATGGTCCGGTGCACCGCAGAGCTGTTCGACTTAACTTCGAGCTTACTGGTCGGACTATCCAATGTACCGCAATCCTGGTCCGTGCCTTGGTCCGGTGTACCGTGCCTAGGTCCGGTGTACCGTGCATTTCATGAGCATACTGACGGGCTATCCTGTGCACCGCGCTTCTGGTCCGTGACTCTGCGGTGTACCGCGTGATTCATCCGGTGTACCGCGGAGCTGCTCTTTTGAATATCAAGCTAAATACAAGGAAGTAAACACAACTAATCTAATGAGGGGTTTTGGAAAACATCTTAAGTGATACCAAAATCAATTTTAGTTGAAATGATGATTTGTCGAATATAAAAACGGGAATAAAAACAAGGTGAGGCTAACACATAATGCTAGCCCAGGCCAAAAAATTGATCTTTTTTTCTAAGGTATATTAGAAAGAGTGATTAGGGAAATAAACTCCTTAGAACTTTGAAGACCAAATAATTAATATTGTTGAGTAGATGCCAAGTCGTCTATGCAAGCCTTTTAAGTTCATGTTTTCGAAGTCCCTGAAGCCTAGACCTTTATTTTTCTTAGAGGTCACCTCTTTATCCAAGTTTTCCATGAATTTGTCTTTTATGACCCGAACCTCACTAAATATTTACTACCATTATTGATTGGTCATTACAAAAAGCCTTTGGGACATGTAAATTTGACGTGGTATAATATGTATGGGATAGCCTAGAGAATATATTTGACGATTACCTCTTTATCACCATCCAAAAGAAGCCCCTCTTTTTGTCCATTTGATTTTCTACAAAATTGATCTTTCAGACATTAGAGAGTGATGATCTTGGATCTAGTGTAGTTTTTTGGCATGCCCATATATCTTCCAATATAGTCGGCCTTCTTAATACCTCGTGAATTGATAGTGAGCTCAATGAGAAAATTTGGGGTACCTTTACTGAAACAGACGTTGATATTTTGAGATTCACCCTCTGTCCAAAACCTTTGTAGTAATTCAAGATGACATATTTGAAGGTAGTTGGCTCTGGAACATGAAGGTTGACTAGGAACACGAAGCCATTCACAAGGAGTAAATGAGACAGACTTGGATAGTCTCTATCCATTTTGATTCCTTTGATGTTTTCAAATCTAATATTGTAATTAACGAGTCCAATTAGGGCCTCCATCAAGTGGAACAAGACGAAAGGTGAGAGAGGTTCACCACGAAAAATGACATTATAAGGTTTGATTTTACCGACCAACTCACCATTGATAGCAATATGGTGATTGATTGTTGAAAGGAATCTTCTTGATCTAATCGATCCCAATATCATGAAACCTAATTTATCGATAAATATTCAAATAATCCCATCTGACATGATCGTAATCTTTTGCCATATCAATTTTGATTGTCTCATAATTCTTATTGGTATTACGATTTTCTTGAAAAATAGGAGATTTCATGCACCAAGATGATGTTTTCCTGATAGCCCTACCTTTGACAAACTCTTATCGGGTGGGCAAAATGAGTTCATCCAAAAGAGGTTTCAATCGCTCAACCGAAATAGAGAAAATGTTATTATACTCAAAATTAGTACAAGAGATGGGTTTATAGTCACCTTTAGGGACCAAAATAGTAATGGGGTTGCTAAGTTTGCTAACATCAAGTTTACCCTCAAAGAATACCGTAATCATGTTAAGAACATGGAACATAGCGATTGCCCACTATTTATTATAGAAAGTCCTGGTATCAGGTCCCGAGGACTTCTTACCCTTGTACAAAAACTGCGTTCTTGACATATTTAAAAGTTGGAGATCACATAAGTTCAAGATACATCTCATGTGTGTTTTGTACGGTATGCGATCAGCAGACTCAAGTACCTAAGTGTCAAGATTCCCATTATAAATGTTCTTATAAAAGGAAACAAAGGAATCCTTATTTTTTTTGGTATCATCTTGACATACCTTATTTTAATCCCGGATGCGTGTAAATTTGTTACAATTTTGTCTTTATGCTACTAAAGCATGAAAAAGGCAGTGTTTCTCTCCCATGTAACCACCCAGTAATCCTTGATCTAGCATTACAATATTCTTCGTCTTGAGTGCAACTAGTATGTAATGACAGAAAAATATGTTTCATTTCCTCAAAAACTTAACTAGTGAAAATATCATTCTGTAAGTGAGTTAGTATTGCTTGAAGACCTTTGATGGATGGAGAATTATTCCTGAAAGTCTTTTAACTCCAGCATGTGAAGGTATGAATGCTCACCTATTTTTTAATTAGATGACCCTTTTCATCCAAACCCTCAATAAATTCTCACCAGGAATATTCCATAACTCCTTTATAATTAGGGTCAACAATCTGCAAATGTTCCAAGCAAAAGTGGTTGATGGGGTGAGACAAAGAAGGCTTATAATCAATAAGGAGCGGAGGGTGATCAGAACCAATGTGAGGAGGAATGGTAAGAAATGTGTTCAATAAGATGTTATGACATAGCTGATAACATATGACTCGGTCAATTCTAACCCAAACCCCATGAAGTTGAGTGCATATGACAATGCAAAATGATAATATCTACCTCGAAATAAGAACACTTTATTTTACCTAAAGGTCTAAGCTTTGGTGAACTTTAGTCTTACATTTGAAGGACACAAATGAACCAATTCATTGTTATTTCAAGTTTGAGTCATTTTGGGTTGATAATAACGCAAATTGTTATGGGGTAGTGTAACGAGCTTGGGGGGGAACCAAGGGTTATGTAATATCTAGATAATTTAATTATTAAGAGGGATGATACGATTCATGATTTAAAAAGATGGATTAAACATGTATGATTGTTATTAAAGAACTAGAGATAGAGTAAACAATCTTGCTTAATGGGGCTATGAATCCACAAGCACAAGACAAGGAAAAAGGACCAGCCACTATTTGGATACTTTGTGGACAAATGAAGAACAATATTGGGTAGATCGAGCTCAACAATAATAGATACAGTGTGGGGATAGAAATACAAATAATTTTCATGAGACAACATTCAAAGACGCAATATTAAGAGGATAACATGGATTAGAGATGTCAATGGAGCCTGACAGTAGGACAAGTTAATTTGTTTGAGATTGTTTTGTAGTGTTCTATTTTGATTTGTTTAAAGAGAAAGGTGGATTCAAGATAAATGAGGTGGTGAGATTTGTACAACCGAAGTTCAGACAACAAACGAAAGATAATTTGACTAGGACTCAGGATATGAAAGAAGTGAAACACACAATCTTTGACATGTCAGCAACATAAGCACCGGGCTCGGATAGCCTACAATCAAAAGTTTTGGGATATTATTAAGTGGGATGTTTTGCTTATGCTACAAGATTTATTTGATAATAATATTTCTCTGGACAAGTTTAACGAGAAATCTAGGAATGGGTTGGTGACTTTAGTTTGATTTCTTGTGTTAATTTTGGTTATGATTATTTTGAATATATTGGCTAATTGATAACATAAGTATAGGGATATGTTGGTATCACCTACACAAGCGTATTTTATTATAGGACGCGCGGTCCAAGACAATGTTATTTTTCAATAAGTGACTTATTACATGAAAAGAAGCGGAAGTCTCCAATCAATGTGGCAACTATCAAGTTAGATATGACCAAGACTTATGATCAGGTGCATTTGGATTTTCTTATTGCAAATCTAAAGCAATTACGATTTAAAAATTCTTGGATGAGTTGGAATTATAATTGCATCTCGACTGTCTCTTTTCAATTAAATCTCAACATGGAACGATTATCGAAGTTTATGCCTTATAGTGGGTTACGCCAAGGTGATCCATTGTCTCCGTTCTTGTTCTATCTAATGACAAAGTCTCTAATTATGCTTATTGACAACCGCGTTCACAAAAAATATATCAAATGAATTCAGATTAGTTGAAATTTCCCGACATTATCACACTTATTATTTATTGATGATTCACTTTTCTTTCTCTCGTTAGAAAAAAAGGAAGTTCAATAATTGAAAGAATGTATTGATATTAATTGTCAGAGCTCCGGGCATCGTATTAAATATTCAAAATCGTTAATTTGCTTTAGCAAAGACACCCATAACATTAATATGACTACTATATACATATTGGACATTCAAGAAAGCCAAGACCTGGGGAAGTATCTAGGAATCCCCTTATGTCACAAAAGATTAAAGTTTGAGACACTAGAGTGGATTGCGGAAAAAATCTTAGCTAAAGCTCAGGTTAGAATGCTCAGTTATTGTTGGACGACAGCAAAAACGTTTTCATCAAAGAAGTTCTACAAGCTATTACAGCCTATGCGATGTCAATATTTTTTGTTTCTAGTCTCGTTTTGTAAGAAACTTTCTAGTATGGTGGAATTTTTTTGGTGGAATTCGGTAGAACACGGTCATATATATTGGGTGGCATCGGAGAAATCGACAATGATTAAAATGATGGAAGGATTGGGTTTTTGGGACTTTAACCGTATTAATACATCGTTATTGGTGGAACAAGCATGTCAAATTCTACACAAACCAAAATCTTTAGCTGCCAGATTTCTAAAAGGTATTTATTTTCCTAAATCGTCTTTTATGGATGTCAAACTGCGGCAAAAAAATATCATGGTCATGGGCGAGTATCTTAGGAGGACGGGATTTTCTCAAGTAGAATGGGATTTATCATACGTGTAATGGTGTGTCTACTAATGTTTGGGTCAACGATGGTTGGATGTTCCATGGTCTTTACCCAAGTCTCTAAAGTCCGACGTGAAATTGGTGTCCCAGCTCATGCGCGAGGAAAAGGATACTTGGAACACATATTTTCTTGATGACCTACTTATGACCCTGGTGGTTTCTCAAATTCTTTGGATTGGCATCCGGCGGAGGGATGACGCATATTGTTTTATATGGGTGTTTTCCCTTACATGGAAATATTCTACTAAGATGGGTTACCACGTGCTTTCTAACTGTGCCAACAAAAGTGTAGCAGTTGTCAATGGATAATGAGGACTTCAGGAGGGAGGTATGAAATCTAGTTTGGAAGTCTAATGTACCTACTAAAGGGCGTATTTTTGCCAAGAAATATTGTAAAAAAGCGCTCTCAATAGCACGAAACTTGAAACAACGTCCCTATGTGTAGAATGGCAGCTGTTATTGGTGTCCAGGGGATACAAATTTTGTGACTCATTTGCTTTTGTTTTATCCTATTATTATGCTCATTTGGGCAGAATCGTCCCTTCAAATTTAGATTGATCGTAACATGCATAAAAAGTTTGGAACATGGGCCTTTAATATCACAAAGTCCTTTGTAATGAGGATAGGGTGCAAGAGTTGTGACAACGTATGTGTGGTTTGGAATATACAAAAGGCAAAGATGAAAGCATTACATGAAAAGTCAACATTGATGTGCAAACTATTATTTTTACAACTGAGAAATTAATGACTGAACTCTTCGGCAATCAGTGGAGCACACCGGTGTAGATCTCAGGACGCGAACTACTGGTAGGTCATAAAGAGACATAGCTAGAAGGATTTGGAAATGTTGTGTTTGTGTGTGATGTTTCCTTTTCTAACTTGTGAGAGCCTACGTTAATTGGGATAGCGGAGATTCATAAATAGAATGACGTTCGACTTTCACATTCACACTCGTTGATATGTTTTTCGGCTAATGAGGGCGAGGCTCGGCGGTTCTGGCGGTCATAGAATTTGCGAGCAATTTGATGATACACAGACCTTGATGTTATTCGAGGTATAACGTTACCGTCAGCAATTAGGTGGGCTGTTTAGACTGGTTTAAGGAGGATTGCGGATTTGGCAGAAAGGTATGGCCTCGTGCACTTTCACCATATCCCTCAGCGTCTGAACAAGCAAATGGATACCATAGCGAAAAATGTTAGACGACGGGTTACGAATCTGCATGGCTCATCAATGTCAATTTACAACTTCTCGAAACTAGAGATTAGATAAATTTAAGGACCAAAGTGTATATACGATAGCTTATTCATAGAAAAAAATATTGAATGTGTTAATGACAAAAAGAAAAAAGAAAAATGAAAAATGAAAAATGAAAAATGAAAGATGAAAAATGAAAGAAGAAAAAAGAAAAAAGAAAAAAGAAAAAAGTAAAAAAAAAAAAGAAAAAAGAAAAGGATAGTGGATGTGTTAGTCTGTCAATTCGAAAGTAGCCGCCATCAAGTGAGTCTTCGTCAATTATAAAAAATACTACTATTGTAAGACTCCAAATAATCGAGTCTCGAAAACAATTATTTGTACTACGCTATAAATATAGACGCCCTACAAAAAGCTCTCTTATTCTTCCAAACGACAATGAAAAAGTCAATAAGCTGGCCCGTTAAAAAGAAATACTTCACCTATACCTACAATCACTATTTATTTTCCAAATGGAAGCATATTAAATATAAACGTAATCGATCACCCTATACCAACAAAAACCAATTAAAAAAAATCAAACAACAAGCAAAAAATTCACTAACAGGAGCGACAAAGAAATATGTTAGTTGTCAATTTGACAATAAGACATTGTTTAACAACTCATTCAACAACGCACTATTATTTTGAACGGGTTAGACGAAAATTTGAAATGTACTGAATTCAGACACTGTTTCCCAAAAAAACACATCTCCGCCTCCGATAGGCTTCACTGCCTTTCCCTATTATCTCAACCCCGCCTCCTCCCTCACCCCACCAAGCCACATCTTCATGTCTCCTTCTTCATCCTCTCAAACCGCCGTGCTTCATCCCACATCACCCCACATCACTGCACCGGAATTTCATCTCCGCCACAAAACAACCAAACACCCATCTCCGTCCCCAAACATCCCACCCCTTCTCCCTCACCTTATCACCCCGCCATCCTTCCTCCATCACAAAATCTTCTCCCCACCGAACCTGTATCTTCTCTCTCAAACCCTCCGTTACCCAAACCCTCAAACAATCCATCAACCCTGGCCCAAAACCTTCCGCCTCCCTTCCGCTCCACTCAAATATTCCAACAGCCTCGATCCAGATCTCCAACAGACCCTAAACTATCCTTTCACCTTGGCCCAGAACTCTCAACCTACCCATCTGCGCCGCTCAAGTATTCCAACACCCCATTTTCAAGCCCGTTTGAGATCTACAGTTCTTTGTGGAGACTTCGAGTCAAACCCATTTCCTATTCAGAGTCAGGCCTGGCACCAAGTCAGCATCTTCCTGCTACCCATGTTTTCAAGTCCAAGCCGTGTCTAACTCAGTCGAGCCCATCACATCATCACCTTTTCATCGTCTCCTTCCGTACTAAATCAACAGAGCCCATCACAACAACGCAATTTCATCATCCCCTTCCAACATGTACCCCCTCTTATCGTGTCTCATCCATAAATGTGACAGTTAATAAAAAGGGTTTATTTTCACTAATAATTTCTTAGCTAATTTGGCTTTTAATTCCTTTAAAATATTAGTCAAATATTGTTTTTATGAAAGAATATTATGTAAAGTTAATAAATTTGAGATGTCGTTTATGATTTTCATCAATGGTGTCTTCGGTTGTATGAACACTAGTAAAGTTATTAAAGATACTGATGAAGTTTTCCTATTTGAATTCGTTAATAGAGTGTCTAATCAAGTTAATAAAAAGGATGAATTGATGAGTTGGAGACGGGTTTGCGAGATTGCCCTAAAGAAATCTCTATCTCAATAGTTATACAAATTATCTGGAACTGTCAATGGATTGGAAACCCTTTGACAGTCCGGACTCTAAAGGATTTATGTGCTAAACATAATTCAGAAGTACTTTTTCTAATTGAAACAAATAATTGATTTAAAGTTGTTAATAATTTAGCTGATGTGCTAAGTATGAAACTTATACATTGTGTTGACCCCATTGGATTGGGAGGGGGGGTTAGCTTTGTTTACAAAGAATATGTTAAGATGGAAATACTAAATTCTGATGAAAAATTTATTGATACTGTGATGATATTAAAACAAGAGTAAATATCGGCTCTACCCCCTAAACTATACACGTTTTGACAGATTTCCTCTCAAAGGAAAAAATGCGACTGGATGGTCCTTAAACTATGTTTTTGTGACTCGATGCCCCTGTTAACGAAAACCGTTAGTTTTCACCGTTAGTTGGTCACTTGCGCAAATTGTCGTGACATTTTACCCCCTGTACTTAGTTTTTTGTGACATTTTACCCCCTGTACTATGTTTTCTTGACATTTTACCATAGGCGCCGAGTCACGAAATACTTAGTACAGGGGGTAAAATGTCACGAAAAACTTAGTACAAGGGGTAAAATGTCACGACAATTCGCGCATGTGACCAACTAACGTCGAAACTAACGGTTTTCGTTAACAGGGGGTATCGGGTCACGAAAACATAGTTTAAGGACCATCCAATCGCATTTTTTTCTTTGGGGGGAAATCAGTCAAAACGTGTATAGTTCAGGGGGTAAATGAGGCATTTACTCTTAAAAAAATTATACTTATGTGTATGGTTTTCTTGTAGAAGCTAATAAGAATGTAATGCTTGAAAAAATTGCTAAGTGCTATGATAATATGATTGGGGATTTCATTGTAATAAGAAATATTTCTAAAAAGATGGGAGGTAATAATAATAAGAAAAGTAGTATGAAATACTTTGATAATCTATTTAATATTCTTAAACTGGAAGAAATTCCAAGACATGTATGTGAATTTACCTGGTCTAACAAAATATTAGGTGAAGAATTAATAAAATTAGTTTTAGATAGAGGGCTAAGCAATCTAAAATGGTGCACAATGTTCCCAAATGCTTGGTTGATTTGCTACCTTCAATTGGTTCAGATAATTGTCCTATTATACTTCATCAAGATCATATTTGTAATAATAAAAAGAAAATATTTTATTTTCAATGTTTTTGAGCATCTGAAACAGAATGTTTAAACATTATTAAAAATGTTTGGGATGAACACAAGAAAGTTAGAGGTATCCCTACTAGTGTTACCAGATTCAAACTTACTATTACTAAAAGAAAATTATTAAGATGGAATAAAAATAAATTCAATAATAATAGGAAAACATAAAAAACCTTTTGGAAATGCTTAAAGTTTTATCTAGTGGTGATACTAATTAAGGAATCTGGGATGAATATAATGCTATAACAAAACTTATAGAGAAAGCTTGGTAAATAGAGGAACAATATTGGAGGGATAAATCTAGAGTTTTGTGGTTAAAAAAGGGTGATAAAAATACAGTATACTTTCATGCTTGTACAAAAAATAGAAGAAAAAGAAATAATATTGAAAAAATTAAGAATGATAACAATGAATTGAAAGAAAAAGAAAGTGATATCATTAATGTTCTCAAGAAATATTTCAACGAGGTTTACAACTCAGCGGGACCAAGGGATTTTACTCATGTATTATCTCTGTGCAACCGGTTGTAACTAATGAAACTAACCAAACTCTTATAGCCCCTATCACATATGATGAAGCTAAAAAGCAGTTTGGGAATTGGGTTTAACAAAGGCTCCAGGGCCTGATGGCTATACTAGATATTTTTACAAAACTCACTGGGAAACTATTAAGTTAGATATTATGCACATAATAAATTATTTTTGGTTTAATAATGGCAGTTTGGAGCCTTTGAATCAAAATTTCATAGCTCCCATTCCAAAAATTGAAAAACCTTCTGAGGTATCCAATTATAGGCCTATAAGTTGTATTAATATCCTATACAAAATTATTTCTAGAATTTTGGTAAATAGGTCAAAACCTTTGATGCCATTATTAGTAGATGATAATCAAACGGGTTTCATACCTGGTAGAAATATTCAAGAGAATATTTTAATATCCCATGAACTTATCACTTTTATTAAAATAAGAAAAGATACTAAAAAATACTTCCTAGCCATTAAAGCTGATGTGAAAAAGGCTTATGAGTATTTAGAATGGGATTCTTTAAAAAAACTTTTAAGTAAAGTGGGTTTTCACCATAAATGGGTCGATAGAATTATGAATTGTGTTACTACAGTTACATATTCTCTACTTATAAATGGGAAATACCATCAAATTCAGAAACCTTCAAGAGGTATAAGACAAGGGGGTCCTTTATCCACTTTCTTGTTTTGTCTTATGTCTCAAACACTGAACCTTTTGGTTTAGGATAAAGTTAATAACAATTTACTGAAGGGCTTTAAAATTGGTAAGAATTGTCCAACCAAAACTCATTTACTCTTTGCAGATGATAACATTTTCCTCCTCAAAGCCACTTATCAAGATATTGAAGCTTTTAATAATATAATGGAACAATTTAGTAAAGCAACTAGGTTGTGTCTTAATAAGGACGAATGTGGTATTATATGTAGTCCCAACACACCTAGTCATATTAAATATAGAATGACTTCTAGACTACAAATGAAGTAGGTTGAGTCTTTGGGATCTTATTTAGGACTACCTACAAATTGGAGTAGAAATAAATGTAAAGATGTTGAATGGTTAGTTATAAGAATCTTGAATAAAATAGAGAATTGGAAAACGATTTTTCTATCCGAAAGTGGGAAAGAGATTCTCATTAAATCTGTATTACAAAGTCTTCCTAATTACGTAATGTCTTCATAACTAATCCCAAAAAATCTCTGTAATACTATTAATAGTATTATATCTCGGTTTTGGTGGAGTAATAATAAAAATAATAATAAGATTCACTTTTTCAATTTGTTGGGTGGTTTAGGTTTTAGAGATATAAACCTGATGAAATTTGTTTTTATTAGGTAATCTGGCTTGGTATGTGCTTAATAATCCTAAGTCATTACTTAGCAAGTTGTTAAAAGGAAAATATCCTAATAATAATTTTTTAGAAGCTAAAATTGGACATTCTCCCTCTTTTGGTTGGAAAGGTATTATTGAGGGTAGAAAGGTTTTTGAAAATGATATGCAATGAAAATTGAGAAATGGTTTACAAATAAATGTTCAAAAGGATAAATGGATTAATAATATAAACAATGTTATTAAACCAAAAGATAATAATATGGTGTTAGTTAAATAATTCTTTCTAATTGATAATAAGAATTGGAATAGGTGTTATGTGAATTCAGAATACATGAGTAGCAAAGATTATTTCTTGTATGTCTATCCCTACTTATGAATGTAATGATTTTTGTTTTTTGAACTCTACTAAAGATGGCAATTATTATGTTAAATTTTCTTATCTTTTACTTAAAAGAAATAGAGACGAGAAGAATAAAGGTGTATCTAACATTCTCCCCTCTTCTTCACATCTTAATGATTAAGATATTTTGAAAATAATATGGAATATGAATTGCTCTCCTAAGATTAAATATTTCATGAGAAAATGTATTAAAAACAAAATACCACTGAGATGAATATTTATAATAGAAAATGTACTAAATCTAAAGTTTGTAAATTGTGTAATTGCAATGATGAAACTAGTGAGCACCTTTTGTTTGCTTGCCCTTGGGCTAGGGCTGTGTGGTTCTCATCCTCTTTATCTATTAGAACCTTGGATAATAGCACCTCAAGGATTGATGAATGGTTGTCTCAAACTGTTGCCTCTTTGAATGCTACTCATGGTCAAGATATACAGTTTGCTGCACTTTTGAGTAATATTTGTTGGCAAATTTGGAAAGGTAGAAATAATTTTATATTCAATGGCATTAAACCTTAACCTATGTGGTGGTCCTTTGTGTGTTCTAAAATAAATGCAATAAGTAAAGAGAACCACAACCGCAAGTGTACGGTTGTCCCAAGTAGTAATAAGTGATTCTAGGATCGTTCGCAGGGACGGTTTGATTAACTACAATGCTTATCAAGTAATGATTGGTTGCACTTATGAAAGCAATTAAAAGACAATATGATTGATTGGTTGGTTTTCTAATTCCTAAGATATTAAGACTAATGCGAAAATGTAAATAAATAACTAAGATGCAAGTGAATAAAAGTAAAACGCAAGTATGAGCAGGCAGTACTTGAGAGATGCAAGGATTTCTCCTAACTCTATTTCATTCCATATGTTGTTTAAGGGACAAATCGGTCAAATTAACATAGGTCGGGATTCGGGAATCTTCGTACCCCCGTCAGGGTGGACTACGAAGCTATTCTAGGGTGTCACAAACCCCGTCAGGGTGATTATGATCCACTTTCGAATGATTAAGCTAAAAATACCCAATAGGCCATAAGATTAATTACGCTCGTCAGAGTCAAATAATTTATATCCTATATTCTGTAATTAATTCTGTATATAAACCCCCCATCAAGATGATCCACACGCCACTATGTGGAATAGCTTAGATACTAATACCTGTTATTAATTAGCTACTTTAAGAACAGTAAATAAATACAAAGTATAGAAACATGTAAAAGACCCAATTTAAATAAAATTACTGAAATCCCAAATCCAATCATATGAAATAAAACAAAGTAGGGATTAACCCATTATGCGTTCCCAAGTATTAAATGGATTTAGCTCATAATTAACGGAAAGGCAAAAACTAAAGACATAATTGGGTTCATAATGTTTTACAAAATAAAATAGAAGAACCTAATTACGGAGTTGATTCGGCTGCGAAGTGGAGATATAGACATTCTCCAGCTCTGGGCTTCTTCTTTTCCTTGCTTCTGCTTCTTCTCCGGACACTCTCTTCTAAGGATGATTTGAATTGAAGAATAAAAATGAGAGGTCTTTGACTCTCTCTCTAAGGATTTGTAAATTGAAGAAAATATGAGAGGTAAGAAATAATGAGGTCAAAAGCTCCTTTTATAAGCTCAAATTCGGAATGGGCTTTTAATTAGGGTTTAAGTGAATAATAAAAAGTCCAAGTCCACTAATCAAGCCCAAATCCCGTAACTGCTGTACCACCTCCACTAAAATGGCTTTTCCCGCTTCGTTATAACTCCGATTGACTTGATTCCAGTTGCTAAATTTCCGTAACTCGATAAGGAATGTTTTATCTTCAAAGGTAAGCGGCTAAATCATCTCTTAAGGGCCTTGAAATCAGCAATCTTTGGCCTGTTTTCCAGATTTGCAGCTCTATAATCAAATTCTTTCGGGATTTATCTTCAAGTCTTGACTTCATTACACGATCTTTGACTTTAATCTTGGATTCCTCTTCTAGCTAGTATTCAAAACCTACAAGCTTTTCACTAAAAACAACCCATATTACGCGCAAAAGCTTAATAAAACAAAAATACTAAAATCTAAAGAGGAAAATTGAATTATTGCATATTAGCACCAAAAGTCTATCTAAATAATCAAATAAACACAAAAAATGATGTCTCCCAAGGGCATAAAATTAGAACATTTAGGGAGACATCAAGACCCCCAACTCAAACCTTTGTCGTCCCGACAAAGCAAAACTAAAAACAAGGGGAATGAAGTAGATGCAAGAGAAAATAGAAGCTAGCAAATATACCCTAAAGCAATTCTTAAAATAAATCTCATATAGAAAAAATTAAGAACTAACATACACATACACTAATCATGCAACATCAAACATAAATAACTTCAATCATAAAATTAACTTTGCAATGCTAGAAGGTTACACTTGTACTTATCTCATTATGATGGCTATAGTTTGTTCCTCGATCCTTACTCGATTTGAACGCTCCACTTAGTATACTCCCTATTAACTTGCCATGCACCTAGGAATCACGAGGACTTTACGGTTTTAGCGTAGGCTTAGGGACGGTGTGGTATGTATATTTGGTAAATTTGAAGTGAGCTTTTGGCTCTCTCCTCACTTACCATCAACAACTGTCCACGAGCTTGAGTTTACACTCATATAATGAGCTTAAGAATTTAGACCCGAACTCCTCGGCTTTTATTAAAGAAAATCAAAATATATTACTGTTGAAAATACAAATAAAGTTAGTAAATGAAGTCCTCCCCCTACTAATATTATTTAAATAAATACTGATGCTAGCCTTACTTTATCTGGTTGTGCTATTTCATATATAGTCAGGGATTCTTTTGGTAACTTGATTGAGGTGGATGCAATGGATATAGAGGCTAGAAGTTCCATCAAAGCAGAAGCTCAAGGTGTTATGTGTCAGGCTGGCTAACGGTACGGTCCAACCGGTCCTACGGACCGGACCGGACCGAAAGTCAACGTAGGCACGTACCAGATGCGGACCGTTCCACAAGCTACCGAACCGGTTCTTGACTTTTCTAAAAATATTGGGGACCAGACCGGACCGGACCGGAACCGGTCCAATATTTTTTTTAATTATATTTCATTGGTTTAATTTAGTTCTTTAGGCTTTTAGCCTACTTTGTTTTAGCCCATTATCCCACCCCTTACCATTTCATCCCAACCCAATTAAACATAACACCCTTAACCCATTAAACCCAACCCAAAATCCATTAAAAAAACCGCTAAGAACCGGACTGGACCCGGAACCGGTTTAAGCGGTCCCCTTATTGGTCCGGTTCTCGCCTCCATGAATATTAGTAACGGACCGGACCGGAACCGGTAAGCCGGACCAGACCGATAAGGTCCAGATCCGCTAGGAACCGGTCCGGACCGACCGTTAGCCACCCTGAGTTATGTGGGGCTGCGAGATAGTGAAAGGTTTTCCTACCAACTCAACTATTATCGATAGTGACTGCGAAGTTATAGTTAAACCCTTGGCTCCTAGGACCCCTTGTAATATTCTTGAGTGTTGTAAAATTATTAAGTCGATATACAGTACTGCGGAGACTTATAATCCCTTTTTTTCCTTTGTTAACCGCAAAGGTAATAAATTAATTGATTGGCTCGCCAAACAAAAGCTTGTTGGAAAACTGTTTGGTGACTGGAGGATTTCTCCTCCTCCCCAATTAGCTCAACTTATTTCACTAGACAAGAACTTATGTAGTATCGGGTAACTTTTGTAATATTTCACTTTATTATGCCAAAAAATCTCGGTTAATAGCCTTATTACAAATTATCGAGATGTGAGAGAAATCTGGCATACAAAAATCTAATGGTCCAATTGGTACACAGTAATGATATAAAGAATGGAATAACAATCCTTAATGAATTTTAGTTCTATACTTGGTATAAGTTAAAAATGATGATATTTTTATTACCATAGGAATCTTAATCCCATAAATATGGTAATATCCATTCTATCCACCCCCATGATATTAGACTATTCCATATACACTAGGAATGAAAATTAATTTTAAATTGACCAATTTATCTTAAACCTATAAATCTTTACAACGTACATAATTATCATTATTATTATAATTAAATTTCATTTAATTGGTAATGATATAAAATTTAATTAATCGTTGATCAATTTTTACCTATAATCACCTAAAAATACCTACGATATATATATTTTAAAAGTCAATTTATTCCTAAGATCTATTTACTTTATCTACAAAGTGAAATTCAATTCTCACTTGATAAACTTGCTTACTTTTATTAATTAGCATCCATCATTAATAAAGGTAAATTTATTTAATTACGTTGTAGAATTAATTTGATTAGAATAATTTTATATTTCATGTACAATGTATTCTAAATTATAATACATTGTTATATTATATCAAATTTAGGATAATAATAAATTAATTTTTTCCATTTCTATTCCTATGACATACCAAGTATGGTATAATAACTACCAAGGTTATTGTATTGCCATTGTAATTTTGATACCTGACTTATTACATTCTTATCCAAATCCATTACTGCGTAACAATCGAACCCTAAGAAATAGTAGATACTATTGATACTATTACAAACATTCAAATTGACAATAGGTTTACAATTAGCAAGTGACTTCATAAACTCTCCACAAGTCATTCTTTATAATGCAACTTGCATGATTGTACTCTATAGCCATTTCACATGCTTTGAAAACTCCAGTGACTTTATCTTCAAAAGGGGACTTTGCACTAATATTTTTTGCCCCGCCTTTTAAAAAAAACACGTTAGAGTATCTAATTATAATAGTTATAACACTACATCTGTTTGCCCTTCATGATTCTTAAAAGTAATACTACTCCATCATTTGAGTGCTTGAATGGCATCATCTCGCTTTCTTACAAAGAGTTGCAAAGAATGTTTTTGTCCTTGTTCTCATGGTATCATCTCGTTTTCCTATAAAGAGTTGCAAAGATTGTTCTTGTCCTGGTTCCCCCATACGCCTCGTACTAATTTTTTGCATTCTTCATTATCAAGCCAATACGGCTCAAGATTGAACTGTCTATGACCTTGTTTCATTATATGATCATATTTTAAGATTAGGGTTGAATAATCTGAACCAGATGTCGGTGGAACGGACACTTGAGCTTTTGGGTACCTGTTTAACCATTCATAAGATTCTAACGGTCGATCAAGTTTAATCTTGATGAGATCGTTATCTGTTCCTTTATTAGTCCAAGTATAAAAACACCCCTACGAGTGGATATCAACAAGACTAATATAATAAGTAAAGTTTTTGAACTCCATAATACGATTTGTGTTAGCTGGATTATTACTATATTTCTCATTGATGTTAAGCACATCATTAAAATCCCCAATAATCATCCAAGGTTCATTAACACTATTACTCCACCCCGTTATATCATTCCAAATGCAAATCAATACATACGAAAAAGATAGTTCGTTGACATGCATAATAATATAGTGGCATTACTAAATATAATATCTAATTAAATAAAAGATTGCCAAATAACCAAGAAACTCCTCGAGTGATAGGCAGTGCCCATTTGGGTATTTAATAAAATCATTATCATAATTAAAATTTAGAAAATCATTGATCTACTTTAGCAAAGAAACACTTGTTGAAGTCCAGAACTCAACGACCCAAAGATTAAAAATAACAAAAATTAAGGATCTAGAAATGTATCTAGGTATATAACTATGTCATATATGATCGAAGGTTGAATCACTTGCTTAGGTAGCAGAGATTTTTTTTCGTAAACCAGAGGGGTGGAAAACACAATTTCTATCGAAAGGAGGAAAAGAAGTTCTAAATAAGGCTATTCTCTAAGCCATCCCGGTATACTGATGTCTCCTCTTTTGTTCTATTTATATGCCTTTAGGAGACATCAAATTTGGTGATTATTTGACTAATCCGATAGACTTTTAGCGATAATATGTTATATTTCATTTTCTCTCCTTAGATTTTAGCATTTTTGAATTATTAAGCTTTTGCGCGTAAAATGGTTTGTTTTAGTGAAAAGTTTGTAGGTTTCTAATACTATGAAGGATAGGAATCAAGAATAGAAGTCTTAGATCGTGTAAAGAAGTCAAAAGTTAGAAGAAATATCCCGAAGAGTTGACAAATTTGAGCTGAAAATCTCGAAGGCTGATGATAATTTCTGATTTCGAGCCACTTAAAGATGGATTCAGCCTCTGAGTTATGAAGAAGATTCGCGTCTTATCGAGTTACAAAGAATTAACAAGTTGAATGAGTCGATTCGGAGTTAAATTGAGAAAGTTACAGCCGTTTTAGTGGAGGGTGTACAGCAGTTACGGGATTTGGACTTGAAAAGTGGACTTGGTCCATTCAATATTTAATTAATTCATTTAAAATAGCCCAAGTCCGAATTTAATAGTATAAATAGGCTTTTTGACTTTATTTTTACACACAATTCATTTTCTACAAAGTCAGAGCGTCAAAGAAAAAGGCGGAAGCAAGGAAGAAGGAAGAAGCAAAGAGTTGGAGACTTCAACATCTCCAAATCAACAACCAAATCCAACATCCTAATTAGGTCTTTTATTTTATTCTCTTTCTGTTAAACACGGATTCCCTTAATTTTATTTCTTTCGTTTTAATTTCTGTTATTAACTAAGTTTTTATTGTACTTGAGAATTGCAACATGGATTGAACCCATTCTTGAATAATTAGTGGTTTTCCAATTTGGGATTGAATAATTTAATTTGAGTTCTTATTTTACGTTAGTTGTAACTTTATGCTTATTTATTATCCTTAGAGTCATGAACTAGGGATAAGTTTCAGTACCTAGGCTATTCCATATAGTGGCGTATAGATCACCTTGACGGGGGGTTTGGGTATAGAATTAGGTATTTGCCGTTGGTATCCGCCAATGTCCTTGACAGGCTTGACTAGCCAATAGCCAAAGTGGTAAGTTTTAATCATCCGAAAGTGGTTTTAATCACCCTGACGGGGTTTAGAAGACTGTAGGAGAGCTTTTAGGTCCACCATGATGGGGGCTAAGAGATTTTAGAATCCCGACTAGCGTAATAATATTAACTCAACCATTAAAAGAAAACATTAATTAGGAAAGTTTGCGGTGAAACCCTAGCGTAACTCAAGTACTACTTTTCTCTCGCGTCTACCTCAATTACTTGAATTATTTCCATTCTAGTTTAATTACTCTAGCATTTAAATTACTTTTGCACTTTAGTTGTTAATCAAAAACCCCAACAAATATCATATCTTTTACTTTTTTGTATTTGCAATTATTCCACTATTTGATAACAATAGAGTCAACCTATTCCGTCCCTGAGAACAAACTTGATTATCATATATTACTTGGGACAACTGTACACTTGCAGTTAGTGGTTCCTCTATTCTTAGCATTTATTTTATAACACCCAAGGACCCACCATATACTCTGTCAATTTTCTCTTAATCTACGTAATAGAATTCATTGGATGTCATGGGAAAAACTGGCAGTGAGCAAACTCTTGGGAGTAATTATTTTTAAAGATCTTAGCAGCTCAAGCTTGGATATTACTAAAAGAACCAGATACTCTCGCAACAAGAATACTTAAAGGTATGCAGTATCCTAAATCCAATATTATGAATGTCAAATTAAGACAAAATCAAACTTGGTCATGGATGAGTATTATGAAAGGAAGATATTTTCTGAAAAAATATGGGAAATACCAAATAGGAAATGGAGAAACAACAAATATATGAAAAAATAAATGGGTAAACACCTACTGTGAATTGGAGAAACCTGTTAATTGTACTTTAGAAACTGTCGATAAATTTATGAAATAAGATGAATGAGAATGGAATACATATCCTTTGAATGATCTTTTTATGTCCCCCATCATTCCTGAAATAACAAAAATTAAAATACATCAATCTGACGTCCAAGATAAGTGTGTATGGCCACACGCTAAATATGGAGAGTATGGTATAAAAACATGATACAAAATTCTAACATATGAACAAGTAATGTTCTAAAAGGTGTTAGGCGCTAGGCGGACGGTCGACCACCTTCGAACGCCTAGGGGATCAGGCGGGCGCCTAGGCGTTTTCTTGGTAGGCGGTTTTGAATAATAATCAGTAATATTTGAATATTATTTTGATTTTATATAATTTTAAAAATAGGTTTATATAATTTTTTCTATCAAATAAACTTCTTGTATTAAAAAAATGGACTTTTCACAATTTTTAGTCTCCTAATAAAGACGGAATCGCTGGTCTTTGGTCCTATTTTGACCATTTTAGGAGCAGAAATTGCTACCTTTGCCAAGCATCCCCACACTTTTAAGTATTTGAAGAAAGGTGTTTTTCTTTTCCATATTGTTGAGGATGTGATTTACGGTGAGAAAAACCTCTCCCCACAAGTTCTGTGGTAACCCTGAGTTAATCAGCAAGACATTTATCTTTTCTTTCAACGTGCGGTTCTTGCGTTCAACGGTCCCATTTTGTTGAGATGAGTTTGGGTCGTGGTTTAATGGATTATTCCATGTTCAGCACAAAACTCCTCAAAAGGAGACACATATTCTCCTCCCTTACCTATTCTAAGATTCTTAATCTTTTTATTTAGTTGATTCTCAACTTCAGTTTTGTATTGCATAAATGCTTCTAAGGCCTCATACTTACTTTGAAGCAAGTATATTTGACAATACCTTGTGCAGTCGCCAATACAAGTTATGAAATACTTTTTCCCGCTTCTTAGTTTGCACAAATTTCAAGTCACCGATGTCACTGTAAATTAACTCTAAAGGTACCAAATACTTTCTATAGATTTAAACAAGGTTTTGGTTAATTTTGACTCAACGCATACTTTACATTCCTTTTGAGAATTGAAATTCACATTAGGTAATAACCCTACGTTTACTAACTTATTTATTAAACCGAGATTAACATGTCCTAATCTATCGTGCCATAAATTAGGTGAGTCAAGGATATATAACTTTCTCGGTTACATGTTTTGTAGGTACTACGGTCATTACATTCATATTAAATAAACCGTCACATATGTACCTTTTGCCCATAAATATCCCACCTTTAGTGAGAATAAATTCATTAGACTCAAATACTAGTTTGAAGTCATTCTTACTCAATAACGAACCTGAAACTAGATTTTTTCTAATGTCAAGCACATGGAGAACATTATTGAGACTCAACTCTTTTCCAGAAGTCATTATTATAATAATGATTCCAAGTCCAACGAATTTTGATGTAGAAAAATTTCCCATACATAAAGTCTCTTTAGTAGTTGCAACTTTGTATGTCTTGAACATACATGTCGAGTAGCCCCAGTATCCACCCACCAGTGTATTGCTAACCAAATTTACTTCAGAAACTACTACAATAAAATTGATCTTATTAAGATCGTTGATCTTAGTCATGGTTGCTTGGCCTTGGTTTCGTTTCATGGAATTTTCTTTACTGTTTTCTCTGTGATTTTGGCCATCTATTCCTTACACAGATAGTCAATTCCATTTAACCTCCTAGACTCCTCAACGGGTCTAAAGGAGTCGGGACCATGTCCCACAAATGCATTTTTTATAAGTGAATTGTCGATGGTATGTTGTTACCGATTCCATCATTTTTGGACATATTGTTTATCTTGGTAGACATCATTTCAATTACCAAGGATTACAAAATATTATAAATAATTCAAACAAATGAATTATTTAACCTTTCTCAAAAAAACTAGTTCTGAAGTTTTTCCAATGTACACAAAAATCAATTCTTTATAACGACAAAATGATTAAAGTAATTTTAATTTATCAAGTTTTTATATTCTTGTTAGGCCACCAAGTTTTTATATTCCGGTTATAGAGGATCGAAGAAATTAAAGAGATACTCAATTCACGTAAAAGGGATTAAGCGGAAAATTTTCAAACGACAAGGTTCGACAAGTATGCAGATATTAGCAAAATTAATATTAGTTGTTAAAATACACACTAATATTACAACATAAAATTAAATGTTTTCACTTTGTTTAGTATTTTTCCCCATGTCCAATATGAGGCAGAAATATGATGTTAGTAAGCGAGTAATTTTATAATGTATACACAAGCCTAGAAATCAGAATAAGATAAAAGAAATAGAATGTAATATTCCTGTTCTGTATACACAGACCCAAAAATTTCGCAAAAATAAAGTTTATAAAACATAATGTTTGCTGGTTTATACAACGTGAATCATAAATACCTTATATTGTTGTGTTTTACTTGTATAAACCAGTAAAACAATATAAAAGCTAATGCATAAATAAAATAAAAGTAGATAAGTAAATAACTTTACTTGTCGAGACTCGGATTGGATCCGATGTATTTAAGGTATTCAGGCCATGTACCGGTGTCTTACGTTTGTTTGCTTCAACCTCCAGGATACAACGACCAAACTATTCAAAAGAAACTGACACACAAATTTTTAAGAATTTCAACGAACTTAATAAAGTTGCTTCTTTCTATCTCTCTCTTATAATTTTAATGATTGATACTTTCAAAAAAAATGAATCTAGAAAATGGTTTAGTTAGCCAACTATTTATAGAAGATGAAAATGTGGTTTGGCAAAGAGCTGTAATTTTTCATTTAGTGTATTAATTAAAAAGATATAACATTTACTAATAGACAAAAAGCTTGACTTGTCAATATGGTATAAGCCCAAGTTCCAAAAACCCAACAAGACTGTAGTCCAGGTCAGAACCACCCTACTAGCATTTTTTTTCTTTAAATTAAGTCACCGACTATTATCGTAAACATGTTCAACACTTGGGTAGAATCCCATATAATTAACACTTGGGTAGAATCTTATTTGTAAAACAGTATCAGGCAGATGTTATCGGCGAGTTAGAAGATCCACCCGATAATCAGGAAGATCAATCAGATGAACGATAGGTATGGTCTGATCTCCTTTAGATACATTCCCAAAGTTGAATGTACGTCTGACGACGACGCGTATAGATCGCTTAGCATAGCGTCAACAACAACTTGCTACAAGAAGGTATTCGAATGTATGGAAATTTTAATAGGCTGGAAATTGGATGAACATCTTAGGAAAAATTTCTTTTAATTTGTCCGACAAAAAAATTTTGGGTGTGGATGGATGGGGCAGGGAAAGGTTTGAAATAATTGAACCAGCATAAAAATATAAAGATACGTATCATTATTCA
Organism: Nemophila menziesii; assembly: GCA_029959085.1. Classification (NCBI taxonomy): domain Eukaryota; kingdom Viridiplantae; phylum Streptophyta; class Magnoliopsida; order Boraginales; family Hydrophyllaceae; genus Nemophila; species Nemophila menziesii. The sequence continues at coordinate 521,019 of JARWIR010000091.1, read as the reverse complement.
ATTCATCATGCGATTCCTCCTTCACTATTTTTTAATCGCGTTTCTCCTTTACTCGATGACAATGTAATCCAATTGGAGTGTATCTTTTCTTGGGTCAAGTCAATAGAGTACTTTATTTTTCTGAGAAGCTTTATTCCCTCCCTTCCTCCTACCTGCTCCAAACTTTACTTATGTTTGCATTTCCTTCTTCATAATCTTTATGAGACATAAACACCTTTTCAAGAGAAGGCCTTGATCATACAGCATACAATAGTTTAAGTTGGCAATTTTAACACCAAAAAATGGGTGGTTGCTTTTCCTCAAAAAAACATAGCACTGCCTCCTACTACGACAATGACACCCCCTACTACTACTACAACGACACCACAACCACCACGACCACCACCGACACCCGCCCACGCCTCAATAACCCTCCTGCCTCTGCCACTGTGATCATCCACCACCACCGTAAGAAAGAAGAGAAGCCCAACCCAATAAAAAAAGAAGAACATGATGTTTATGCGATTCATCGAAAAGATGCAATAAAGATGAGGGAGTATGTTTTAACTAATTATTAGTTCAATTCTCCTTCATTTTACTTTATGTCCATCTTTAGTTGATGAGATGACATTGTACAGGTCAGCATCTAAACATGCTAAGGCAGCCAAGGAAGCCTTTGCAAGAGGAGATCACGTTGCTGGACAACGTTCTAAACTTAAAGCTAAAGAGAAAAAGGAAGCTGTTAAGCGGTTAGATGCAGTGGCAGCAAAGAAAATTCTAAATGACAAGAATTGTAATAATGATCTATGGAAATTGGATTTGCACGGTCTTCATGTAACCGAAGCAAAGCAAGCTCTTGAAGAACGTTTGAACCACATCGAATCTACTTACCAGTCCAGCAAGAATTTGCTCGTCATAACAGGTATCTGAGTCCGAGTTTCTCTTAAAACTTAGCGAGACTGAGAAATATATTTATGTCTCATATATAATTGTAAACACAGTGATGATTTTAAGCAGTTTAAAATACATTTAATTTCCCAAACTCATTGACAGGGAAAGGCATCCATAGCCAAGGGAAAGCTAAACTTCCGGGTGCAATAAGAGGCTTTCTCAACGGCAAAGGGTAACATATTCTTTCCATTAGGCGTGTCATAAATGTTCCTTAAAGTAAGATATTGAAGTTATTTGTTTCGTGGTTTTGCAGATATACTTTTGATGGTTCCAAGCCTGGGGTCATTACAGTTCAACCCAAGTTCTAGCAATGGTGAGCGGTACTTGTACTCCTCTATGTTTAATTTAAGAATACACGAGAGATTCTTACTATGGAATCTAGAAATCCATGTAAATAAGACGTGTGATCCTGTCATTATATCACTTCTTTTGCTTGGTTTTATGTTGATTTTCTTAACTTTGAAATTTGATCTTACTAAACGAGCCTGATTTTGTGTATATATAGTTAGTGGTGGAACAGAACAAATCAGTTAAATTTGAAATTAAGGTACCCTGAAGCCCTTTCCTAACCAATGCAAAAACCTGTATTCGTGAGTGTTGGAATCAAAGCCTAATCCACATCTTGATGACAAACACATAAATGAACATGAGGTCAAAAGGGCTGGGAACTGTGGTCTAACAAAGCTGAGATAAACTATTGCTGTAATAAAGGGAGCCTAGATGAGATAACCCAAACCCTTATAACTCTTATACTTAAGATTAAGGCGGAAATCGGATCCAAAATCTCCGATTTCCAATTCTCCAATTTCAGAACATAATTTTTAATGTTCTGATTTTCGATTTTTCTGATAAAATCAAATCGGAACTAAAACTATGTATGAATTTCTGAAATTTCTAATCAGATTTTTTTTCAGATTCTTTTTTCCGATTTTACATTCTGAATATTATTTTCAGTAATTTTTTATTACTAATTATACTCCTTCCATTTCCAAAGATTATCACTATTAGTAATAATAGTTGTTTCTAAAAGATTGTCATTTTAAAAAATCAAGACATTTATTTTATTTTATATCACTTTTATCTCTAATTAAATATTATATTTTTAATAAATATTCAAAATATCAAGACACTTTATGAATAACTTTTTTATAATTACATTAATAATAAATGACATTTCTTAATTTGTGTGCAAAAGTTAAAGTGATAATCTTTTGGAAATGGGGGAATATTATTAATCAATTAATATATACTCTCTGTGTTACACAATTAATGTCCATTTTTTAAAAAGAGTAATGCTATATATCACCATTAAGGTACCCTGAAGCCCTTTCCTAACCAATGCAAAAACCTGTATTCGTGAGTGTTGGAATCAAAGCCTAATCCACATCTTGATGACAAACACATAAATGAACATGAGGTCAAAAGGGCTGGGAACTGTGGTCTAACAAAGCTGAGATAAACTATTGCTGTAATAAAGGGAGCCTAGATGAGATAACCCAAACCCTTATAACTCTTATACTTAAGATTAAGGCGGAAATCGGATCCAAAATCTCCGATTTCCAATTCTCCAATTTCAGAACATAATTTTTAATGTTCTGATTTTCGATTTTTCTGATAAAATCAAATCGGAACTAAAACTATGTATGAATTTCTGAAATTTCTAATCAGATTTTTTTTCAGATTCTTTTTTCCGATTTTACATTCTGAATATTATTTTCAGTAATTTTTTATTACTAATTATACTCCTTCCATTTCCAAAGATTATCACTATTAGTAATAATAGTTGTTTCTAAAAGATTGTCATTTTAAAAAATCAAGACATTTATTTTATTTTATATCACTTTTATCTCTAATTAAATATTATATTTTTAATAAATATTCAAAATATCAAGACACTTTATGAATAACTTTTTTATAATTACATTAATAATAAATGACATTTCTTAATTTGTGTGCAAAAGTTAAAGTGATAATCTTTTGGAAATGGGGGAATATTATTAATCAATTAATATATACTCTCTGTGTTACACAATTAATGTCCATTTTTTAAAAAGAGTAATGCTATATATCACCCCTTCACCCTTTCACCCCTTATGTGGAGCCTATGTGGCATTAAAATCTCGACAGTTTCATTACCAGAATCAGACAAATCTAGATCAGATCCTCCAGGTTTTTTCAAGCTCTTCATCTCTTCATCGATGTTCGGGCCGTTTGAATTAGACGGGCCCGTTGAGAATACCCTTCGAGCTCTTAGATCCTTGATGGGAATAACATCTTGTGAGCTGGGTAAAGGATCAGAGAGATGGGTAGGTGCGTCAGTGCCACGGCGAGCTCGGCCGGAGCGAGAATCAGGAAGGTGGATGATAAGCTTATCAGCGGCGGCGTCACGGCGGACACGACCAGAACGGTTGTGATGGAGGTAAATCTGGGATTTGCTACGGGTAAATGGGGTGGAGGAAGGTGAATTTGAGCTTTGCTTTCTCTTGTTGAGACAGCTTTTGAATGGTGGTAAAGCCATGGCAGCTCAGGGTAGTGTGAAAGAGTGTGTGTGGATGAGTGAATATAAATCTGTGAGCTTCAACGTGGCGGGAAGAAAAATGGGGGGATAAATTTTTGGCGGGAGAAATTTTCTATGTTTTCCTTTTTCTTTTTATTATTAGGAGGGAAAAATAATTTGGTTTCTTAATTTAACATATATTGATTTACTACAAATTATGCTCTTTCTAAATTTTATTTGTTTTATTCTTATTGTGTTTGGTCAATAAAGTGAATAAAGGCTCTTTAAATATTAAGGTTGATAATTATTAAAAAAAAGTAATTTGTTTTATTTGTATTTCTATTTTTATAAATTTTGGAATATTTATTATAGAAATATATTATTTTTTAATTTTGATTACTTTTTAATATATTTCTATAATAAATATTCCAAAATTTATAAAAATAGAAATACAAATAAAACAAATTACTTTTTTTAATAATTATCAACCTTAATATTTAAAGAGCCTTTATTTACTTTATTGACCAAACACAATAAGAATAAAACTAATAAAATTTGGAAAGAGCATAATTTGTAGTAAATCAATATATGTTAAATTAAGAAACCAAATTATTTTTCCCTCCTAATAATAAAAAGAAAAAGGAAAACATAGAAAATTTCTCCCGCCAAAAAGTTTATCCCCCCATTTTTCTTCCCGCCACGTTAAAGCTCACAGATTTATATTCACTCATCCACACACACTCTTTCACACTACCCTGAGCTGCCATGGCTTTACCACCATTCAAAAGCTGTCTCAACAAGAGAAAGCAAAGCTCAAATTCACCTTCCTCCACCCCAATTACCCGTAACAAATCCCAGATTTACCTCCATCACAACCGTTCTGGTCGTGTCCGCCGTGACGCCGCCGCTGATAAGCTTAACATCCACCTTCCTGATTCTCGCTCCGGCCGAGCTCGCCGTGGCACTGACGCACCTACCCATCTCTCCGATCATTTACCCAGCTCACAAGATGTTATTCCCATCAAGGATCTAAGAGCTCGAAGGGTTTTCTCAACGGGCCCGTCTAATTCAAACGGCCCGAACATCGATGAAGAGATGAAGAGCTTGAAAAAACCTGGAGGATCTGATCTAGTGTTCTAAAATTTTTAACCATTTAAGATTTTAAGATATTTTTTTCTACTTTTTCCACAATTATCCTTATTTATATATTAAAATGTATATTTTCAACTCTCATATAAAAATATTTTTTTTGTCAACTGCTTAATAATAACATAGCACGATAAATAGTAATATTACAAAAAGTCACATGATACCGCAAACTGTCTTATCCAGGAGAATAAGTTGAGCTGATCGGGACAGAGGAGAGGACATCCAGTCATCAAACAATGTGCCAACAAACTTTTGTTTGGCGACCCAATCAACTACTCTATTGCCTTTGCGACAAACAAAGAAAAAGAGCAGATTACAATTTCCGCCGTTTCGTAAATTGATTTAAAAATATTGCAACATTCAAATACAGTTCAAGGTTTCCTAGATGCCAAAGGGTTGACTATCACTTCACAATTACTCTCGATAATAGTAGAACTGGTAGGAAAACCTTTCTCTATCTCGAAACCCCACAAAACTACTTGAGCTTCAGTTTCAACGGAACTTCTAGCTTCTGTAAATTTCGCATCAGTTTCAATCAGATTGCCAAAAGAATCCCAGATTATATAAGATAAAGCACAACCAGAGAGAATAAAACTCGCGTCAGTATTGATTTTAAATTTATTAATAGGGGGTGGACTCCATTTACTTTTTTTACCTGTGATAATAATACTAAGGTTATTATCATTTACCTCATGTGAAGCCAAGTTATTAGGGTTTAAACCCTTCAGCTCATTTATATTTTTTGCATCATTAGGATGGTAATTTACATCTTTATATTCCTTACAACTAGAGTAAGCAAGGTTACACATGAAAATAGGTCCAGGTTTTACCCCATTGACCACTAAGTTGTTCCTTTCTTTCCAAATTTTCCAACATATATGACTCAAAAGTGCTGCAAACTGTAAATCTTGACTATGAACAACTTTCAAGGAGGCAACAGTTTGGGAAAACCAATCACCAATCTTTGAAGTGCTATTATTCATAGTTTATAAAGTTAAAGAGGATGAGAACCACACATCTTTGCCTTAGGGCAGACAAAGAGAAGATGCTCAATTGTTTCATCATTACTATTATAGATTTTGCAAACTTTGGATTTGGTACATTTTTTGTTATAGAAATTTAACTCAGTAGGAATTTTGTCTTTTATACGTTCTCATGAATTTTTTTATCTTTAGGACACAATTCATATTCCAGATAGTATTCCAAATAATTGGATCTATGAAATGAGAAGAAGAAAGAGGAAGATCATTAAGAACTTTACTTTTCTCATCCTTGTCTTTATAGGTAACTAATATGCTATTTTTACCGTGTCATTCCCATCTTTAGAGGCAATCCAAAAACAGATATCATTACATTCAAAAGTATGGATAGGCATACAAGAGATGACATAAGCTATCTCTGGACTAAATTTAGAGTTCACAAAACTTATATTCTAATTCTTATTATCTGTTTGAAAGAATTCTTAGACTAACATAGTAGTATAATATTTTGGTTTTTAACCTCATTTGTATTATTAATTCACTTATAGGTTTGTACACTCATTTGTATACCATTCGCGAATTTCCATTCAATATCCTTTTCAAATAATTTTCTCCATTCAAGAACACTTTTCCAACTAAATGAGGGAGAATGATCAATTTTAGCTTCCAAAAAACTTTTACCTTGATAATATTTACCTTTTAATAATCTACTAAGTAGTGATACAAGGTTATGAAGCACACACCTTGCCAGTTTACCTAATAAGGCCAAATTCATCAAGTGAATATCTCTAAAGCTTAATCCACACAAAAATTTGGATGAGCACAAAGAATTCCATCTCACAAAATGGATTTTTATTGTTTTTATTATTATTCCACCATAACCTAAATATAATCCCATTATAGTGTTGCAGAGATTCGTATGGATTAGAAAAAAGGATATTACATAGTTTGGTAAACTTTGTAAAAGTAAGAATCTCTTTACCACTTTTAGAAAAAAACCGTTTTCCAGTTCTCAATTTTATTCAATATTCTTATAACTAACCATTCTAGATCTTTAAATTTAATTCTACTCCAATATGTTGGTAATCCAAAGTAGGATCTCAAGGAGTCTACTCGTTTCATTTGTAATATCTTAATCATTATATATTTCATGTGACTACGAGTGTTTGGGCTATATATAATACCACACTTTTCTTTACTAAGGCACAAACCAGTTGTATTACTATATTTTCTATTACATTATTAAAAGCTTCAATAATGCCTTTATAAGTAGCTTTGAGAAAGAAAATACTGCCATCTGCAAAGAGAAAATGAATAATGGTTGGACAATACTTACCAACTTTAAAGCCTTCCAATAAATTATTATTAACTTTATCCTAAACTAGAAGGTTTAATGTTTGAGACATAAGACGGAAAAATAAAGGGGACAAAGGGCCCCTGCCTAATCCCTCTAGATAGCTTGTGAATTTCATGATCTTTCCCATTTATAAATAAATAATAAGTAATTGTTTGAACACAATTCATAATTCTACTAGCCCATTTTTTATAATAACCCAACTCACTTAACAATATTTATTAGAAAGCCCCATTCTAAATACTCATAAGCCTTTTTAACATTTGCTTTGATGACAAGGAAGTATTTTTTGGTGTCTTTTCTTCTTTTTAGAAAAGTAACAAGTTCATGAGGTATTAAAATGTTTCCCTGTATATTCCTACCAGGTATAAAAATTGTTTAATTATCATCTACCAATAATGGCATCAAAGGATTTCATCTGTTTACCAAGATTCTTGACATAATTTTATATAAGAAATTAGTACAACTTATAGGCCTATAATTATTCATCTCAGAAGGTTTTTCAATTTTGGGAATGAGAGCTATGAAAGTTTGATTCAAAGGTTCCAAACTACCATTATTAAACCAGAAGTCATTTATAATGCACATTATATCTAATTTAATAGTTTCCCAATAAGTTTTATAGCCCTGGAGCCTTATTTAAACCCAGCTCACAAACAACTGTTTTAGCTTCATCACTGGTGACAGGGCTATAAGAGATTGATTTGATTCACTAGTTACAATAGGTTGCACAAGGGATAATACATGAGTAAAATCCCTTGGTCCCACCGAATTGTAAACCTCATTAAAGTATTTTTAAAGAAAATTATAATATCACATTTTATTTCTATTCATTCATTCTTCTCATTTTTAATTATTTTCCTTCTATTTTTAGTACTAGCATGAAAGTATGCTATATTTTTGTCTTCTTTTTTAACCACAAAACTCTTGATTTATCCTTCCAATATTGTTCCTCTCTTTCCCAAGCATTCTCGATATATTTTGTAATAACATTATATTCATCCCAGTTTCCTATATTAGTATCTCCATTGGATAATACATTAAGCATTTTCATATAGTTTTCTATACATTTTTTGGAATCATTATATATTCAAATAAGATTCGATCCCCGACCTCTTGGTGTCTACGGAGTAGTCTAACCACTAGACCAACTATCAATCTTAAAGTTCTCCTTAATCTATCTTAATAACTTCCCCTTAGTAATATTGAGTTTAAACTTTATAACAGTAGTGAGAATACCCCTTAGGGTTTTGTGATCCTCCCAAACACTATTCGTTATGTTCAATCATTCTATTTTAAAAGCCCAGAAAGATTGAAAATAAAATCTTTTTTTCTTATTATTACAAATTTGATCTTGATGTAGTACAATAGGACAATGATTTGAGCCAACAAATGGTAGCACAATATGTGTATAAAGGTGTTATGTTTTTGTAATGAGCGCCATTTTTGTAATGATAAATGCAATTATTATGTTTTTAATATGTGTAAAAAGTTAAGTAAACATTATTTGTGGAACAGAGAAAGTATTATTTTGCTACCAATAGAGATTATGCCAATTATTTTTTACCTTCTTTTTAAAGTTATTGTTTTTAATATTAAAAAGTCATATCTATATTCTATATTATAAAAAAACTAAACGACCCAAATCTTCTACATAAAGAGTGGTCATGATCGTTTTGACACCCCCTTTTTACTATTTTGCATTAATGATATTAAATGCTTTTACTACTTTTAAAAAAAAAGTAAATTGGTTTTACATTTTCGTCAAGCAAAGAAAAGAAAATAACGCCTAAACCTACTTTCCTTCCCATTCCATTTCATTTTCCTTTTCATTTTTCTTTGACGCTTCCCCTCCCTCTCACCCACGCTTTCCCGACGTCTTCGATCTTTTATTCCTTACCTCAACAAACCCGACCGTCGCCGAACCCATCTCCTTCGTCTTCTGTCAACGAATCCGACCTCACTACACTCATCTCTCGCTCTCCTGCACCACCGCAATTCCATGTTCATCTCCTGTATCCAACAGCAGTCAATGTCATGGTTGTTCCTTCCATGGTCGTCCAAAGTCTATACTCTTCCTCACTCACCATGGTCGTTCAAACCCAATCAACTACACCTTCAAACACTGTTCAAATCTTATACTCTTCCTCACTCACCATGACCGTTCCTTCCATCCAACACCACCTAGACCCACATTCGAATATCCCCTCCACTATTTCGCATCATCATTGATATCATTCCACCACCAGAACCACCTTCACCATTCAACCCTTAACCCAACAAAATCCAATAAATATGTAAAACAACAAATACATTTCAAAATATCACGTTGCTCCGCCGTCAATCTGCCCAAACCCATAAATTCTACTAAGTTGTTACTTCTCGTCGTCAACCACCATCAATTACGTCAACAGAGCGCCGATTGAAGACTTCTTTTACTTAATCCATCGATCAAAAGAGTTGAAGCCGATTAAGAATGTTATATCGCTCTCATTCGAAAAATGAGTCAATGACCCAACAACTTTCAAGTTTATGATAATGACAAGCTCATATAAAAGAATTGGTGAAATAGATTTGTGTTTCAAGCTTCAAAATAACATCAATTCTTTTTTTGATTTGATTATGTTTTTTTTATTTTTCTATTCTATGCTAATTATTGTCATTTTTTATGGTTGTTATTCTTTGCAAATCACAGCAGCCGGAGGTGGAGCTATCATCATCCCCGATGTACCGAATAATATCTGGTGTTTTAAATAAATAAACCCGAAACCCCTGCAATTTTTCCTTTATCCTTGTATCACATTCATTCTTTAATTATACAAATAAATGTCATTTTATCAGTTGTTCGTCCTAATAGAAGTGGATATTCAACGACTTCATTACGTCTAAATTTAACTCTCACTTACCGAAGCTCTTCATGAGTGGTACATTTTAGTGGTATTAAATGTGATTATAACCATGTTGTTTAATATCAAATTTGTAGAGTTCCACTTCTTGGAGATCAATGTAGAGATGGAGAATTGATAAATATAGGGAATCAGTCGAAAGATTTAAGCCTAACTCTTATTTCTCCTGAAGTATCTCTAATTGCAATCAAAACAGGAGTTGAGCTTTTACGTGGTACAAATATGATCACAACTCTTAACCTAGGTTACACTGTATCCGCTGTGCAATTTCACCTGATGGAAGTGAAGCTATTGTTGGAGGACAAGATGGTAAATTACACATATGATCTGTATCTGGTAATGTTATGCTTGAATTCTTTAGTCTATTTGTTAACAAAGTTGGACTATTTGCAGGGATATGACATTGTGAATGGAGTTGTTGAGGTTAAAGCATAAATATGTTCATATAAAAATTCCACTTTACCGGTCCGAATATATATATTCTTTTCAAATCATTTTTTTCTTCTTTTGTATAGCTATGACTCTCTTTTTTATGTTCGAGATATCACGCTATTTTTTCCATATATATATATATATTTCAAATCTAGCTCGTAGCTTCTTTTTCATTCACTATTATCCCGGCAAAGGGTTACAATATAAACCTGTGAATCATTATCTAAATAATAATAGAGCACAATTAATAAGCTAAAAATCCCAACCCAATAATAATTCCCATAATAGTGGACCCACCACCCCAAACTCAAGCTCTAAAACAATTGTCTATGCATCGCGATTCGAGTGCGAGTCATATGGAAAAAGTCCGTATAATCTAAATGGATATGCCTTATAATGTGGCTAAATAAAAAGGCTTTAGAAAGGCTAGAAGGGGCTGAGAAGGATATAAAATATTAAATCAAATAACAGGGTGAGAGAGTTAAAAGGCTTCAAGTGGCTTCAATATGAAAGAACTGTCTTAATCACTTTCTACACCATGTAATTTCATTATTCTCTTACCTCTAGCACGTTCATCAAATGGGTTTGTCAACTAGCTTGGATCTCACGGCCTACAAACCACTCAAGGCTCCCTGAGATCGAACATACTTTCTATCGCATTGCTAACTAATCCTTTCTTTACTACCAATGTGTGTTTTCCTGCAAATACTCAAAGCATACAAAATAAAATAGCTCATAAACATACTACTTCCTATCATTAACTTACTGAGCTTATGCTTTCAAGCTATCAAACACACTCTACATACATTTACTCCTTCAAAAAATTTTAATTTTACCTAAAAACAATAAAACACAGAAAAAAATGGAGATGAGGGACAACGAATCCCCACACCCCAAACTCAAAAATGAGTCGTGTTCCCACGACTCGAAAAGACTCAAAAATAAAAAATTTAAATTTTACAGATATTTTCACATAAAGAAAAGGTAAGGACGAAAGAAAACATACTCTTCGAGGCTATTTACCTCGCCTGATCAATACCCGGAATAGGGTGCAGTGCTTTCATGTATGAAAACTTCTAATATGGGACGTTCTTATCTGCTTTATAGTCAAGAATAATAAAGTCAGTGGGAATAACAAGGTTACCTACTTGGACGAGCACGTCCTCGATTACTCCCCATGGCTTTGTTGTTGATTGATCCTGATGTCTCCTCATTTGTGATAGATTTATGTTAGGATGAGACATCATTTTTAGTGTTTTAGAAGTCAATAATGTCGATTTTCTTGAGTTTTAGTGCACTTTCCTATTTTGAGTCTTGATTTGTAGAATTATTATTTTTAGAGCATATTGGGTTTAGTTGTTTATTTTAGTGTGAAGCTTTAAAGATAATTATGGAGATTAATTAGAGTCCAAGTCAAAGACAACAACTTATGGAAAGAGATTTGCATGGTAATTGGAGATAAGGAAATAAAAGCTAAAAAGATGGAAAAGGAAAAGCTGCCTAAATCTGGGATTCTGCATACACGTCCAAAGATGTGGGTTTTTACCTAAGAAATAGGCCGAATTTGGATATTTCCTTCTTTAGGGTTAAGATAATTCTGTTGCGATTATTTTGGTATATTATGGAGCTCAAACCGACCAATAACGAAGAAGATATGCTCAAAACGGTGCAGCAGTGTTTATCTTTATTTCCATACGAATTTGAGTTGGGCTAGAAGTCCAATAACTTACCTCTTCCTCAAGAAAACGAATTAGGTCTTCTAAACACCTATAAATACACCCTTATATCACTTGTAAATCATCCTTGCTTAGTTGAAAACCTCATAATTAATTCTTAGTCTTTTTAGAGAGCAAGATGATGTCTTTTGTAATTTCTTTTAGTTTATTTCCTTCAGGTATGAACTAAACCTCCCATAGCTTGGGTTTTGCATCATGTATAATCTATGAATTCTAATTCTTCTATCTAAGTTTCTTTGGGAATTATATGTTTTAATCTGATATTAGCTACTTACTTTATATTTATTTATGTGTTTTGATTTATTGTCTTTCCTAGAACTGATCACTTTAGGATTGTTTTAAGAGTAGTTAGATGGTCTCCTTGACAGGGTGTTTAACTATCGAACCACCACATAATGTCTAGTGTCGATAGTAGTTCTGACAAAACATGCTTCTAACTAGATAGTCATTAGGGTTTGTTTTAATCACCATATCACCAATTGATTATAGTGTGCTGGATAGGGCCTTAGTGGCGTTTGATAACCCTATTTGAGTCCTCGTCTTGGTTGTGTCGTAGCCCCCTTAGTCGCTCTCAAGGTCTAAGATTGGGGAATTTAGAATCCTGACTAAGTATACCAAGAGCTAATATTCTCCCTTACGAACTAGATTTATAGATAGAATTAGAAGGATTAGTGCATACTAGCAAAACCTAAGCTATACTTCTCATCTCATATTTCTTAATCTTTTACTTTATTGTCTTTATTTCCTTAGTTTTAATTAGTTTAATTCTTGAATCTCGAAATTACTTGCTTTAATTTTCTGTCTTCTAGTTATTTACTTTTACTCGTTATTTCTACTCGCGCGTATAACACACTTAAGTCCCTGAGAACGAACTCTACTTATCATTAAAACTTGCATACGTCCTGTAATACTTGCAGTACTGTGCCTGTCTAGGGTGAGAGTGCGTAGTTTTCCATACTTAAATTGATCTTATTTTTATAACACCCTAGGCACCACCAAGTTTTTGGCTCCGCTGCCGGGGACTTGTGTCTCGTTAGCGTGTGGGTTATCTATTTCGAGTTTTAGTTTTTAATTAGTTTTTACTTTTCAGTTTTTAGTTTAGTTTTATTTTTCCAGATTTACACTTGTGGTTTGCTTTAGTCTTTTTCAGGTTTCACAGTGTTTAACTCTTGGCCTCCCCTATCGGAGCCTGAGAGGAGCTTCAGACCTTACAACAAACGAGTTCGTGAGGAAAGAGCCTTGAGAAGAGTTATGGCAACCCAACAAGATCCACCACTTGGTGTACCCCTTGGTGGAGTTCAGAATAATCAATCGGGTGGACAACAAGATCCACCACCTGGTGTACAATTACCAGTAGGAGGAGGTAATGTGCAGAATAATCTTAATAATCAACAGAACCGAGTTGAACAAGATCTACCTGGCCTTAATGTACCATTCCATGTTCAACCCATCGGTTACCGCCCTCCTGAGATTCCGAATATCAAATTTAGACCCGATCCGGGTATGCTCAGTCAATTTCAAAGTTTCGGACTCTATACTGGTACAGCAATACAAGATCCGGTAAAAGCGATTCAGAAGTTCATGCAGATTTGTGATGCCTACATTACTCCTGGCATTACACGCGAGCAACTGTATTGTCATATGTTTTCGTTTTTTTTTTTTACCGGAAGAGCTAGAGATTGGCTAGAAAGACAACCACATGGAACCATTCACTCTTGGAGAGAACTTCAAGCCACGTTCTTTAACCGATTTTATCCGAAGAGCATGAGACTTAAAGATCAAGCCGAGCTTGCAAGATTTTGCCAAGAAAATGGAGAAACAGTGGGAGAAGCATGGACAAGGTTTCAACAAAAATTAATTAGATGTCCGCTCCATGGTTATACACCTGCTTTACAACTTGCTATGTTCTATGAAGGACTTAATGATAAAGGTAGAGAAAAGGTGGACAACATTGGAAAGGGTAATTTTGTGTCCATGAATCACAATGAAGCTTCCAAGGTGCTACAGAATATTATGGAACAAGAAAGAAGTTGGCCTTCAACGCGAGCTGCTGTAGCAAAGACCCGAGGAACGCTTCGTTTAGATGCAGAAACTGCGAACTCAGCTCAAATATCCTCATTAGAAAATCAAATCAAGGAGCTGAAAATCGCGATGGAGAAGAATTTAGCCGCTACAAAAGTAGTACAAGAAGCACAAGGTTGTCAACAATGTGGAGTTAACGATCATACATGGGAAGAGTGCGAAGCAAATCCGCAATCTGTTTACTTTATATCCAACCGATGGGGTAACCGAAACCATCCGGGTATGCAGTATTCAAATCCACAAGGGGCCGCTAATCCTGGTCATTATCAACTGCGTCCCCAGAACAACTCTTACCAACAGAGAGGTCAGTACCAAAATCAATATCAGAATAGACCTGCTCCTCCACAACAACCTGCTCAAGATGCCTATACCGATTCATTAGATCAAAAAGCTTTACCTCAGTACCCTCAAGAAGGATCTTTGGATCAACAAGCTCTAGACCGTTTGACCGCGAATATGAACGCTCAGGAAGAGAAGATCAGAGGACACGATGCCGTACTTCAGATAATAAGGACTCAAGTAGAACAGATGAACAAAGTTTTAACAAGTTTTGTAGAACAACAGGAAGTAAAGGCAATCGAAGGAGGTGAAAACAATGTTGGGTTCGAAGCTTGCAAGGCTATCTGCCTTGAAATTGAAGAAGCAAAAGAGGAAGCACCACATGCTGCCATTAGTGTCGTGGAGGTTCCAAGTACTGAAGAAGAACCAACCAAGTCTAGCCCCGTGGAATCTGACTGTTCTGAAGTTTATGTGGAGGACGATCAAGAGAAAGCCGAATTTATAGAGCTACTGAGGAAGATGCAAGAGGAGATTCGATCGGTAGTAGATTATGCAGCTGAGTTGGCTAAAGAAAAAGAGAAAGAGGAAGAAGCCTCAAAAGAAGAATCGAAAGATGAAGTTGCACCTGCTGTGCATGAAGAGAAAGAAGAAGAGAAGGTGGAATCGCCACCTATTGTTCAACCAGTGTCATCAACTATTCCTGATACAAATCGTAAGGATGACACTGTACTCAAGACGTTTGTAGAGGCGTATCAACCTGAAAATATCAACGCCCAAATGCTTGAGATTGCGAAAAGAGGACTTACACCGCAACAAGTTTTTACGCAAGTTATTCCTGAGAAAGAGGCGAGTGTAGAGATCCCGAGAGAGAACCTGAGGGTTTCAAGAAGAAGTGAGAGAGAGCTACCACCAAAGCTTAAAGATCCGGGAAGTTTCAACCTTTCTATTCAATTACATGGTATGCTCAAGGTGAAAGCGATGTACGATGTGGGTTCTGGTGTGAATCTTATGCCTAAGTCCGTGTTCGAGAGACTTGGACTTCAGAAATCAGAGAAAACTCCAGTGAAGTTGCAGTTTGCTGACAACTCAGTAAAAAGGACATGGGGAACAGTGGAGGACGTCTTAGTCCGTGCAGGTAATATTGCCATCCCTACTGACTTTGTTATTCTTGAGTTTGATGCAGATAAGCAGGTTCCAATCATACTTGGACGGCCTTTCATGGCCACAAGTCAAAGTGTGATCAACTTCCAAGATGGGACCATCACCCTTCATGCAAAGAATGTATCCGAGACCTTCTATGTCTTGGGTAAGAAACCGAGGAAGTTGGATCCCATCGTGCCCATCATCCACAGCCTTTCACATCACAAATTCCCTCCTGAGAAGATCCACTTAAAGCCTGTGGATACTGAGCCAGACATTGAGTTTGGGGTTGGCCATGAAGTTCTATGGAAAGCTCACAAACGCAAAAATAGGCCACGAAGTTTCAAAGACTCGTGGATGGGACCATTCATTGTCACTAAGGTTGTTTCTGCCAAGGTGATAGAAATTCGCTCCAAAACTAGGGTCAAGCGCAGATTAGTTGACGTTCATAGCCTTACTCGTTGTTGGGGAGGCTATATTCGCAAATCTTGACAGAGGTAACATGTATAACTTTGAAAGACGTTAAACAAAAGTGCTGTACGGGAGACAACCCGTAGTTTTTTTTAGTTTTCGTGTCTTTTATGTTTTTAGTTTAAGTTTATTTTAGTTGTTTTTAGTTGATAATGCATATTTGAGAAAGGTATTAGTGTTTTTGGTGTGTAGGAATTGGAGAAATCGAGTTAGGGAAGAAACAAAATTCACCGGAGAGGATGCACCATCAGTGCGATATACCGCACCTCAGCCGCGGTGCACCGCACCTACAAAAACCCGAGCCACGGGTCTTGTCCAGAACCGAGAAAATATAGACCCGCGGACTACCCCATGGTCCGCGCCATGGTCCGCGAGGCACAAACGCGTGCCACGGGGTAGGTCCACGTGTATTTTGACGTAGAAGGCGCGGAGCACCCCCGCGGTACACCGGACCCTAGTCCGCAGAGCAAAAACGCGTGCCACGGGGCCCTACCACGGGTCTCATCCAGTGAGCAAAAATTTTCAACCATCAGATGTCGCGGACTACCCTGCGGTGCACCCCATGGTCCGCAGGGGTAGTCCGCAGCGCCGCCAGAGAGAGAGAAAGTTACGGGATTTGTGTATAAAGGAGGTATTAAGCTTTTAGTTCCGAATTGTATAAACCCAAACCCTCTTTTTCTTCTCCACAACTCTCCTAACTCCATTGAAGCTCATCAAAACCTTCACCAATCACCAAAACACTACCCAATCATCAAGAAAAACACATCAAATCTTCTCTCCACATCATTACAAGAGAGAATTAAGCTACCAATCATCACCAAATCCATTCAAATTGAAGAATCAAAGAGCCAAATTTTCAAAATTCATCCTACAATTTCTAAAATCCAAGCCAACCCATTACAAATCCATCTCACCCACATAGAGATTCATCACCAATTCACCCATCCTAGGCCAAATCAAGCTTGTTCAACCATTAATTCAAGAGTTTAATTTTCAAGGGTTGCTAAAGCTTTGAATTGGGGGTTAATTGAAGATGACTAATAGAACAACAATTTTATCTAACAAGAGGGAGGTGAAGAGTAACAAGGGATTGGATGTGATCAAGAAGAAATCAATTGACAAAGGTTCTAGTTCTAAATCAAAGGGTAAAGAGAAAATTGAGAAGAGTGGGATACCTTTGTTTGATCGTAATGGTAAAAAGATTTATTATTATGCAAGGGAGAAAACTCAACCTCAACAAGATCTCATACCTATAGAGATAGTGGATACTTCAAGGGCCCTGAAGATTTCTGCAGAGAAACAATTAAAAGAACTACCTTTTGCTTATGAGAAAGTAGTCAAGGAAGAAGTTGGAGATGGAGAATACAAGAGATTCTTAGAGCTTGGTGAGAAATTGGGTTGGTCTACGTTCATGGTAAGACGTTCTGAACTATGTCATGAGTTAGTTTTGGAGTTCTATTTAGGCCTCTTTAGCCGAGATAGCAAAGGTTGTGTTCCGATTAGAGGAAAGTTAGTTCCTTTCACAGTTGAGGAGATTAGAAACCACTTCAAGTTTAAGAAATTGAAAGGTTGTTGCAAATTTGAAGAAGCGGTTGCTAAACGAAAAATCTTTGATGAGGAATTACTTTTTGAGCATGTTTTAGACAAAGAGAAAGTGCAATCACATAAGGGAGAATTGAAGGCACCTTGGCCTTACAAATATCTTCAAGCAGATGCTAGAATTTGGCACAATTTCCTTGTCCCTAATATCTTCGGAAACACACGAACTTTGGATGTGACTATGAAGTACGCTCTACTGTTGGACTGTATTTTGAGAGGAGAAGAAGTTGATGTGGCACAGTTGATCTATGAGGAGGTGATACGATTCTCTGTCTCTCCTAAATTAGTTTATAATGTTAAATTTCCAACTATGATCACGTGTCTTGTGCGAAAATCGAATGTTACATTGGGTGAAGAAGAGAAACTCGAATTTAGAGGGAGTTATATTGATAATGATTGGATCAAGGATATCTTTCGAAGAGCTGGTTCTACGCAAGTCTCGAAAGAAGAAAAGGAGCAAAATTGGCAAGAGAAGATGGAGGAGCGTTTAACGAAATTTGAAGCAGCTCAAACTTCTTTAGTCAATGATGTGGCACAAATCAACGCTAATCAAGTGCACATCATGAAACTCCTTGAGCAATTAACGAAAGGTCCAGCAAGTCCAACCTTGGATATCAATGATGCGAGGCAATAGCCTCAAGAGTATGTTCTCTTTCTTCCTTACCATTTCTGTAAATATGTTTATCTGCTAATTTTAATTTCTGTTTTTCGAGTCTTTTTTGAGTCGTGAGGACACGACTCATTTTTTGAGTTGGGGGTGTGGGGATTCGTTGTCTCTCATCTCCATTTTTTTGTTTTTAGGTAGAAATTAAAATTTTTGATACATGGGAATTAGATGTAGAGTGTGTTTAATAGCTTGAAAGCATAAGTTCAGTAGATTGATGATAGTAAGTGATATGTTTATGAGCTATGTATTTGTATGCTTTGAGTATTTGCAGGAAAACACACGTTGATAGTAAAGAAAGGATTTGTGAGCAATGCGATAGAAAGTATGTTCGATCTCAGGGAACCTTGAGAAGTGTGTAGGCCGTGAGATCCAAGCTAGTTGAAAAACCATTTGATGAAAGTGCTAAAGGTAAGAAAATAATTAATTACATAGTGTAGAAAGTGATTAAGGCGGTTCTTTCATATTTTTGAAGCCCTTGAAGCCTTTTTATACCTTCTCACCTTGTGATTTTGATTTTATATGCTATATCCTTCTCAGCCCCTTCTTGCCTTTCTAAAGCCTTTTATTGAAACACATTATAAGCCATATCCTTTAGATTATAGGACTTTTCCATATGACCCGCACTCGAATCCCGATGCATAGACAGTTGTTTTGAAGCTTGAGTTTGGGGTGGTGGGTCCACCATTATGGGAATTGTTATTGGGTTGGGATTTTGAGCTTATTAATTGTGCTTTGTGTGTTATATTGATGATGTTTCACAATTTTTATTGTAACCCTTTGCCGGGGTAATAGTGAATGAAAAAGAAGCTTCGAGCTAAAATTTGCCAACAAGGGCATTAAAAGAAAAATATATATATATATATATGAGAAAATAGCGTGATATCTCAACATTAAAAGAGAGTCATAGCTATAAAGAAATTTATTTGAAAAGAAAAGAAAATATATATATTCGGACCGGCAAAGTGGATTTTTAAGTGAACCTCTAAAGCTTTAATTGGGTTATTGGGGATGCTAAATTTTGCATCAAGGAAGTCATTGGGTTGAGTGAGAAACGTTTTATGAGAGTAACTCAAGCTCTAGGGCGATTCGTTGATGGATAGTGAGGAAAGAGCCAAAAGCTCACTCCAAATTATCCAAATATACTATCATACCGTCCCTAAGCCTAAATTACAACCTTAAAGACCTTGTGATTCTTTGCTATGTAATTAAGAAGTGATTGAGCCATTAGAGATTAGTTAAGTGGACCTTTGAAACTAGTGAAAATCGATGAACAATCTATAGCTCTCTTGGGGAACTGAGTAAAGTCCCAATCCTTCTTACATTGTGAAACTAATCTGATCTTGAATTCAAGCCGTGTTGACTGTGGATATGAGAAGTGTACAGGTATGTAGTTTATGAAAATTATTGCATGAAATTTTCTGAGTTATGTGCTTTAGGATTATTCTATATATTCTGCTATGCTTTTTCCCATTGTGTTGAGAATTTTATAAGTGTGTATTTATAGACTTCCCTTTGTTTTTATCTTTATTGTATCGGGACGATACAACTTTGAGTTGGGGGTCTTGATGTCTCCTCATTTGTGATAGATTTATGTTAGGATGAGACATCATTTTTAGTGTTTTAGAAGTCAATAATGTCGATTTTCTTGAGTTTTAGTGCACTTTCCTATTTTGAGTCTTGATTTGTAGAATTATTATTTTTAGAGCATATTGGGTTTAATTGTTTATTTTAGTGTGAAGCTTTAAAGATAATTATTGAGATTAATTAGAGTCCAAGTCAAAGACAACAACTTATGGAAAGAGATTTGCATGGTAATTGGAGATAAGGAAATAAAAGCTAAAAAGATGGAAAAGGAAAAGCTGCCTAAATCTGGGATTCTGCATACACGTCCAAAGATGTGGGTTTTTACCTAAGAAATAGACCGAATTTGGAGATTTCCTTCTGCAGGGTCAAGATAATTCTGTTGCGATTCTTTTGGTATATTATGGAGCTCAAACCGACCAATAACGAAGAAGATATGCTCAAAATGGTGCAGCAGTGTTTATCTTTATTTTCATACGAATTTGAGTTGGGCTAGAAGTCCAATAACTTACCTCTTCCTCAAGAAAACGAATTAGGTCTTATAAACACCTATAAATACACCCTTATATCACTTGTTAATCATCCTTGCCTCATAATAATTAGTTCTTAAGGTTTTATTCTTCCAGTTTATTGTAGAGAGCAAGATGATGTCTTTTGTAATTTCTTTTAGTTTATTTCCTTCAGGTATGAACTAAACTCCCCATAGCTTGGGTTTTGCATAATGTATAAACTATGAATTCTAATTCTTCTATCTAAGTTTCTTTGGGAATTATATGTTTTAATCTGATATTAGCTACTTACTTTATATTTGCTTATGTGTTTTGATTTAATGTCTTTCCTAGAACTGATCACTTTAGGATTGTTTTAATAGTAGTTAGATGGTCTCCTTGACAGGGTGTTTAACTATTGAACCACCACATAATGTCTAGTGTCGATAGTAGTTCTGACAAAACATGCTTCTAACTAGATAGTCATCAGGGTTTGTTTTAACCACCATATCACCAATTGATTGTAGTGTGCTGGATAGGGCCTTAGTGGCGTTTGATAACCCTATTTGAGTCCTCATCTTGGTTGTGGCGTAGCCCCCTTAGTCGCTCTCAAGGTCTAAGGTATGGGAATTTAGAATCCTGACTAAGTATACCAAGAGCTAATATTCTCCCTTATGAACTAGATTTATAGATAGAATTAGAAGGATTAGTGCATACTAGCAAAACCTAAGCTATACTTCTCATCTCATATTCTTAATCTTTTATTTTATTATCTTTATATTCCTAGTTTTAATTAGTTTTAATTCTTATTTTCGAAAATCCATATCTCTTTATTTTCTGTCTTCTAATTATTTACTTTTACTCGTTATTTCTACTCACGCGTATAACACACTTAAGTCCCTGAGAACGAACTCTACTTATCATTAAAACTTGCATACATCCTGTAATACTTGCAGTACTGTGCCTGTCTAGGGTGAAAGTGCGTAGTTTCTTGACTTAATTTTATCTTATTTTTATCACACCCTAGGCAACACCAAGTTTTTGGCGCCGCTGCCGGGGACTACATCGTTAGTCCTTGTGCAATTATCTTGTGCTTTTATTTTAGTTAGTTCTATTTTACGCTTTTCTTTTTAGTTTTTGTCTTTACAGATCTTTTTAGGCGAGAGCAGATTTATTAGGAGATAAAGGTTTCGTGCTATTAGATCCTGAAGAAGCTAATACATGATGGAATCTCTAAAGCTCAAGAAGTTAAGCCAACAACTTGAGGAATTACGAGAACAATCGCGAAAATTAGCTCGGAGGAATCTAGTACATACCTCACCTTCATGTCCTAGTTGTGGAGCAAGAGATCACTCGTGGGGACATTGCATGAACAATCCAGCCTCAACTTCCTTCATGCCTTATCGCAGAGACCATTATTATGATGGTTATTATCAATCTCAAGGAAATTACGCTGACTATCAACCCCCACAGAGTTACAATAGGGTCGGAGATCAACAGACGTATTATCATAATAACCATTATTATGATGATTATTATCAACCACGACCACAATCTTACTATCCTCCACAACCTAAATAAATCACACCCTAGGCACCACCAATCAACAGAAGTTTGTGGATGATCTTATTTTTATCACACCCTAGGCACCACCAACCTAAATTGTTTTTATCAGCTTATAGGTTTAAATTGATCTTTCCATATCTTGTAGTCTTTGACTTGGACTCTAATTAATCTTCATAATTATCTTTAAAGCTTCACACTAAATAAATATTTAAACCCAATATGCTCTAAAAAAATTATTTTACTAAATCAAGACTCAAAATAGGAAAGTGCACTATTTCTCAAGAAAATCGATTATTATGACTTCTAAATCACTAAAAATGATGTCTCATCCTAATATAAATCTATCAGAAATGAGGAGACATCAGAGAAGAAGGGAAAAGTCTTCTTCAATGGCTTCGAAACTGGATGGAGCTTCACCTGAGCATACAAACGGCTGGAGATGAAGGCGACAAGAAAATCATCGATGGATCTCACGTTTGAGCTGGATCTTCGCTCAAGTGGCCATGGCATCCTCACTCTTCTGTGATGGCTCGTGCACCTCCACGCCGTGGATCTGTTGAAATGGAGCTTCGCTGGTCCATTGGGCTGGAGGAGTACAACAAAACTTCATCAACAATCTCGAACGGAGGATTATAACAAAGCTTTTAGAGCTCAGCATCTTCACATTCGTCGAAGCTCGAACGCATCGACAAAGATTCATATCCGCTATTGCAACCTCAACCGGGGCTCTTGAACGGATATCCAACAACTTTGAAAGGAGCTCAAAGCTCGAATCACTATTATCAAAGGCTGGACAAAATATTGAAGCTCCATCCTATGTTGTAGATCTCGGTTTTGCGTCCTAGGCGTTCAAACGAGGCCTAGCGCCTAGGCAGGATTATAAGGGGCCTAGGAGGGATTAGACGGTTTTGAATCCCATTGTGTAATTTTGTATATTTAGTAATATATACTAATAATTCAAACAATTTTAACTATAAGTCATAAAATTCATCTAACAACACTATAGTAAATATAGACATACTAAATTTTGAGTCATAATATCATTTGAAAAATTCTCGAGAATAATGAAAATAAAAAAAAGGTCGGTGCGACCATTGTTTTCCATTAATCGGTGCCTAGGCGGCTACTTTTTGCCATTAATCGGTGCTTAGGCGGGCTAGGCTCTGCTTCCACGGCGATTAAGGCGCTAGGAAAAAACGCCTAGAATTTTTACTAGACGTAAGCGGCTGAGGGGGTGTTGACGCCTAGGCGACGATTTCTACAACATAGACTCCATTGGATCTCAAAGCTCTAGCACTTTCCGACGAGCTTCGTGACTGGATCCCTTCAGGCGATGGAGCTTCGAAGCTCTTCAGATCCATGGAGTGATCTTTGTTTTTTAGTCAACGTTTATGCTTAGGAGATTAACAATGTTTCTGTGTCTGAGAGAGAGAGAGAGAGAGAGAGAGAGAGAGAGAGAGAGAGAGAGAGAGAGAGAGAGAGAGAGAGAGAGAGAGAGAGAGAGAGAGAGAGAGAGAGAGAGAGAGAGAGAGAGAGAGAGAGAGAGAGAGAGAGAGACGGTATAATAGGTAGGAGGATTTTGGTCTATAATGTTAAATTTTATTTGTGACTTTTGGTAAAAAAAAAGTATTGAGCACATGTGCATGTGTCTATAAGAGGTATCTTCAATACTGTTTGGGTAAAAATCTCCAAAATTAATTGACAAGAATGATTAAAAAACATAATTGATTAAAAAATGAAAACTTCATGATTAATATTTAAAAATTCACAAAAAGATTCTAAAATTCATAATTAATTTTAAAAAAAAAATCATTATTAATTTAGAAAAGGTTTACCAATGAACTTATAAAAATATATTTTGAAAACTATTAAAAAATAAAATATTTAAATATTCATAATTAATTTATAAATATCACAACTAATTAAAAAAATTGATCTAACAATTCATAATAAAGTGGTAAAATATAAATTAATTCAGAAATATTTAAAAAAATATTCATCAATCTCTCTCTTTGCACATATGAGGTCATATACTTCCTCCGTCCCTCGTAATGAAGGTTGTAATAATCATTAAAAGGTGGGGGGGGGGGGGGGGAAGGGTTACACTTATTTTCCTTTTCAATATTATAGTTCTCCGATACTTTCTGGTCGCTTCGCAATCGATTCTAAATTTTTAATTCTCCTACTCTTAACGATGGTAAACTGCTCATCATCTACAATTGAGCCTAATTGACCACCATCCAAGGTAGTTTGACTAATAATCGTGTCCCCAGAATTGTTATCGAAGCGGATATAATTCAGGTTATAAAATCGGCTTTCTAGTTTAAAATTCACCCTTCAAAAGTTGTTGTACAATGGGGACACATTCCGAGTAAATGAGCTTTTCAGTTCCGGGGGACTGTTAAGTGAACTTTTCAGTGTAGCCCCATGCCTCAATTTTTGGTGGTGTTGTACATTGATAACAACAATCTTAATCCCACTTCGCGGGGGCTTCAATTGAAGTATTTACATAGTAGACCCTACTTTTGGACCACTTATCCCAGCAGGTTCAAAAAGAATCCCGGATATCAAAGTATCTACAAACTACACGAAAAAATGTTCTCTCTGGCCCGACTCCCCAAAAAACCCCGTTCCCATTCATCCACCGAAATAAACCCTACCTAACCACCTCTCTTCAACGCTTCTCCTCCGTTTTCTCTCCCCTTTCCTCTTCTTTTCCTAAAAACTTTACAAGGACTCTTTAAGATCTAGTTCAGATATGAAGCTTAGTGTTTTCTTTGTCACTTTTGCTAATATACGTTATCTGAAAATCACGATTAAGTGTTTTTTGGAATTCTCAGTTACTTTTATCTTCTAACTGCTCATCCTTTAACGGCATTAAATGAAGGCAATAAAGAGGATTAAGAGGAAGAGCTCTGTCTTTCTCCTGATAGAGATGTTGTCTATTCTATTTATGAAGAACCTAAACTTCTCTTACGCATTATTGCTTCAGGTACTGTCAATCTGAGCTACCTTAAGAAAATCATTATTCAAAACTGGGGGATTAATGGTCGAATCTCTATTGAAAAAAGAGGAAAGAATATGTGTATTGTTCAGTTTGATAGGAAAGAGGATTTAGATACTGTGTGGTTGAATAGGCCCTATCATATTTTTGGTTCCCATGTCTTGGTTCAAAAGTACGAAGAAACTATTAAGAATCCCTCTCTTTTGGATGAAACTTCTTTCTGGGTTCGATTGTCAGGCATTCTACCTCTTTTTATGAAAGAAACTAATGTCAGGAAAATAGCTTCAAAGATTGGAGTTGTTAATGAGGTTGAATTACCAGATCCACTGAAATTTAAAGAAAACTCCACAATCAGAGCTAGAGTTGACTGTTCTATTTTAAAGCCTTTAATTGCGGGCTTTAATTTTAAAATTTCTAATGGACAATCGGTTTGGATTACTTTCAAGTATGAAAAGTTGTTTGGTTTCTGTTTTAAGTGTGGTATTGTATCTCATGAGGAGAGAAACTGTGATAATCCAAATAAACTAGCTATCAGGTTAGGTAACTGGATTAAATACTCTGATTTAGAGAAAAGGTCTAAGAGTTTGTTTTCAAGGCTGTGAAAAATAATCAAGCTCAGAAATTGGTGTTGCCTAGGGTGTGTTAAAAATAAGATAAAATTAAGTCAAGAAACTACGCATAAAACTAAAACTAAACTAACAATTAAACTACTAAAGTTTAACACCGGGGTCACACGCTACCGTCCCCGGCAGCGGCGCCAAAAACTTGGTGGGTCCTAGGGTGTTATAAAATTAAGTGCAAAATAGAGGAACCACTTAACCGCAAGTGTACGGTTGTCCCAAGTAATATATGATAATCAAGTTCGTTCTCAGGGACGGATTAAGTTCAACCCAAATATCAATCAGATAGTAGAGATATTTGATAATCTGTTTTATGTGTTGCAATAACACAAAAAAATTCCAAATTTCACAAAACACGCGCGTCCGTTGATGTTTTTTTATAAAAAAATCATAATTAATTCCAAAAAGATCTAGAAAAATTTAAAAATTAAATTTTTTTACGGGGCAAGTTTATATCTAAATCAGCGATTTTTTTAATTATATTTTTAAATTTCGATATTCAGTTTTATGTGGTCCTACAATACACAAAAATATATTTATGTATTCTTGTATCACACAAAATTATAAAATCAATCTTCTTTAAGAAAATCGTTTTTTCTTTATTAGTCACATGTACACTATATTTACTCGTTTTTAACTATCTTGATGTATTACCTTTTTGTCTAACTCTTTTTGTTGTTTCGTATGTTGTTGTAATACACAAAATAGTAATTTGTGTATTACAGTAACACACAAATTCATTTTTTCTCTTCCAGACAAATCGATCGGTTTGTATGTTCATGTGATGCACAAAATCACAGACTGAAAATGACATAACTAAAAGGGAATACGTAATTTTGTGTGTTGTTGTAATACACAAATGATTGTATTCTGTATTACAACAACACACAAAATTAAAAAAAAGGGTTGAACAAAAATTTAATACATCAGATAGTTAAAACGGGTAAAAATAGTGTATATGTGACTAATAAAGAGAAAAAATGATTTTGTTAAAGAAGGTAATGTTTTAGATTGATTCTATGATTTTATGTGTTACATGAATACATAAATATATATATATATATATATATATATATATATATATATATATATATATATATATATATATATATATATACATATATATATATATACATATATATATATATACATATATATATATATATATATATATATATTTGTGTATTGTAGGAACACATAAAACTGAATATCAAAAGTAAAAAATAAAAATAACATGCTTATGTAGATATGAATTTGCCCTGTCAAAAAATACGTTTTTATAATTTTTCTGAGTTTTTGGATTCAATTATGATTTTTTATAAAAAAAAAATTCACGGACACGCTCGTGTTGTGGTATTTGGAAAATATTTTTTGTGTTTTTTTTGTTACATGGTGATCCGGGCTAGCTTGCACGCACCCGACTAATCCCATGAAGATATTTATGTCTCCCCATATATATTCTCATGATAAATCAGAACTAGGTTACCCATGTTCAGGGAGGGGTTCGAGCCTTTTACCTCTAACTTTACACCCGTTAGGGAGGGGATTCGTACCATGGACCTCCCCTTTTACCTCGAGCCCGTTTGGGATTGATTATTTTGAAGCTAAAAGCGCTTTTTTATTAAAATTAAATTATTTGTAAAAAATATTAAAAATAAAATTGACATCTAAAATCACTTTAAGTGATTATTTTAATAATCACTAATCTAGTGCTTTTCCTGAAAGTGATTTTAAGAGTCTAAAATATTGCTATAGAGATAAAAATCACTTTAAGTGATTATTTTAAAAAGCAGTCCCAAACGGGCACTTAGTATTAAGGAATAATTTAATTAATTTTGTGTAATTAATTGGATATTGTCCCTTATATATGTTGTTTTTAAAACCATACATACAATATTATAATATGTTTAAAAATTTCTTCCTTTTATATTTACATTAACATTTAATTAGTGTAAATACGTTTCCTTATTTATGAATATTATAAAATTTTGTTTAATAATATTTCCTAATACTTTCTTTCCATAATTATTTCTTAATAATTTTGTTCTTGAGTTATAAATAATTATATTCACTTATAAGTTCTTTATATAATTATAATTTATTATTTTCCTTCATAATTTCATCTTGAACTATAAACAAAAATATATTCACTTATACTTTATTAGCATAAATATAATTATTTATTTCCTTTACAATTTATTTTTTAAACTATAAATAATTATATTCATTTATAATTTATTTCCATAATTATAATTTATTATTTTTTTAATAATTTTGTTCTTGAGCTAATAATAATTAAAATTATAATTTCTTGGGGCAACGCCCAGTTAATTACACGGAGAGTGTAAGATTTCCCAATTAATTATAATTACAACTTAATTTCCACTTAAGCACAAAAAATTAGAAGATTACAAAAATACCCATAGGCCTATTAATTAATTATAGTAATATTTATTTATTTATTTACATTATTTTTTTAATTAATTTTTTCGATAAAAAAAAATTATAATTTTTTTTTTCATATTTTTTTTTTCAGAATTTTTTTTTGAATTTTTTTTAATGTGTTCCGTGAATACACAATTCTGAGATTTGTATGTTGCAGGAACACACAGAATTGGAACAACCAAAATCAAGTTTTATGTATTTCAAAAATACATAAATTCGAGTTTTATGTGTTCCATGAATACATAAATTTGAGTTTAATGTGTTTGATGAATAAACATATATAAGATTTGTGCGTTCCAAGAATACATAATTTTGGGATTTGTGTGTACAGGAATACACAGAATTGGAACAAACAAGCTCAAGTTTTGTGTATTCCAGAAATACATAAATCCGAGTTTTATGTGCTATGAATACACAAATTTGAGTTTTATGTCTTCCATGAATACACAGATTTGTGTGTTTCAGGAATACACAATTCTGAGATTTGTGTGTTCAGGATTACACAGAATTGGAACAAACAAAATCAAGTTTTGTGTATTCCAGGAATACATAAATTCGAGTTTTATGTATTCCATGCATACACAAATTTGATTTTTATGTGTTCCATGAATACACAAATTTGAGTGTTATGCGTTCCATGAATACACAAATTTAAGATTTGTGTGTTCCAAGAATACACAAATGTGAGATTTGTGTGTTCTAGGAATACACGGAATTGGAATAAATAAAATCAAGTTTTGTGTATTCCAGGAATATATAAATTCGAGCTTTATGTGTTCCATAAATATACAAATTTGAATTTTATGTGTTCCATGAATACACAAATCTGATATTTATGCGTTCAAGAATACACAATTATGACTTTTGTGTGTTCCACGTATACACAGAATTAGTACAAACAAAACCAAGTTTTGTGTATTCCAGGAATACATATATTCGAGTTTTATGTGTTCCATGAATACACAAATTTGAGTTGTGTGTGTTCTATGAATACACAAATATAAGATTTGTGTGTTCCAATTATACACAATTCTTGAATTTGTGTGTTCAGGAATACACAGAACGGGAACAAGCAAAATCAAGTTTTGTGGATTCCAGAAATACATAACTTCGAGTTTATGTGTCATGCACTTACCTAGAGGAGGAGGAGGAGGAGAATTATTTTTAATTCTTAGTAAATGCTTTTTAGTAACTTTAAATTATACCAAGAGCGATTATAAAAAAATCATACTTAAACGTTTAATGTAGAAATGGTTTGAAAATTTCAAAGCCATAAAATGATTACAACACAACCAGGAGGCTAAATGTCCTATCATCGGTTGTTTCCCAAAGTATAAATAATATGTATTTTAATTGTGTGCATGGCTATGAAAACAAATATAATTTTCTTAATAGATTTCCTCTCAGAAGTTTGTAAAGAGAAAGAATATATGAGTTTATTTTTGTGTTCATATTTTTACATCGCATAACCGAAGATAATAAGGCCAAATTTTATAATCGCGAAAAAGGATATGACAGTTACACATAATTAATACAAAATATCTTTTAATGATAGAGAAAATTAAACGAGTCAATAAAAATGATACCTGGTATAACTTAAGTAAAAAAAATTCATTTCAAGTTTGGACATTACAGATATTTTTCAATCTTGTTTAATGAGAAAGTGACTAAATGAACCATAAACACCATATTTTGAAAGCCATTATATAATTAAATTTTAAAACTAAATTATAATTTAAGCTCTAAATCAATGGAATCTTCTTTGTTGTCATGTTCTTGGAAAACACGTTCGTTACCAACTTGAAACGTAGATGCATTTGCTGGCGCAACAAAATTTGCAGCTCTGGATGTATTACCCTGTCCAGTTGGCATATTAGGCGCAACATATGGGTTTGGCTGTTGATTACCCTGAGGTATCGACATACGACCATGTCGAGGTCTTTCATTTGGAATACGCTCAAACCGATGTTTATTGTTATGTCCTCCCAAGGCACGCCCTGACGTAAAGGCTTCTCCACAGAACTGGCAAACATATAAGTGATTAACAACACTATTATAACGATTGTTTGTTGAGCTTGTTCCATTATTCATCATATGCTCAAATTGAAATAAAAATTAAGACAAATGTAACATAGATTTACGTGTGTATTTATAATTTAGATAAAGTGAACTAGTTGGAACATTAAATTAATGAAATTTATGAGAAGATAAAAAGTAATCATTATTTCCATAAAAAATTGACCACATATTAAATGATATTAAATATATTTTATGTTTTTCTCAATCAATTTTTTTATTTAATAAATAATTACCTTTATTCTTTCTGGGAAGAAAACAAAAATATTATTTTTTATATAATAATTTTTATAAGGGTTGTAATATATATATATATATAAAAAGGTGAGATGCAAATGAATGATTGGTATTTCTAATTTAAGTGGATTTTTCTTTGGTGCGGTAGATGGTAAGATTTCATAAATGTGATTTGACAAGATGCCTAATAGGATAATGACAAAATTAATTATAATTAATTGATGGAATATAATTAATTATAATTATAGAACAAAATTAATTGATGGAATATAATTAAGAGTAATGCTTGGTATCACCCAAAAAGGTATCACCTAAACATCACCCATGATGTGGCGGTTAGGTGTACCAATTATGGAAGAGAGAGAAAAAAGTAAATATGGAAAGAGAAAATCCATGATTGGTACACCTAACCGCCACATCATGGGTGATATTTAGGTGATACCTTTTTGGGTGATACCCAGCATTACTCATTAATTAATTATAAGAGATAATTCCCAATTAATTACACTTCCTCACTTTTCATTCTCAAAAAAAAGGAAGGAAGAAATTACTTCCTACTTACTCACAAATTTTCAACTTAATTCTCAAATAAGCACATGGTCATATTTACCTTCCATTATTGCCCTTATATGTTTTTTTATTTCATTATATATTTATATATTTAATATCTGAATTTATTTTTTTATTTTTTTAAATATTTTTTTTTCGATTTTTTTTTAATTTTTTTTTTCCGAATTTTTTTTTTGATTTTTTTTTTCGGAAAATATTTTTTTTCCACAAAATTTTTTTTTTTGGAATTTTTTTTTTTTGAATTTTTTTTTTTCGGAATAATTTTTTTTTCGAAAAATATTTTCGAAGATTTTTTCATTAACACACAAGTCCATACTGTTTTGTGTTACTGTAACTCATACATCAAGCGATTGTGTGTTACATTAACACACAATCAGATGTTCAGACTATCTGTACACTATTATCTATTAATGTGTACAAATATTCTGTATATCTTATTCTGTGTTCCTGCAACACACAATTGTTATTTGTGTGTGTTTAAGCAACGCAAAACTGTAAATGATAAACGCCTTGTGTGTCTTACCAACACAAAACCCATACTGTTGTGTGTTACTGTAACACATACTTTCAGCAATTGCGTGTTGCATGAACACATAATCAGCCTACATATACATTATTCTATACCTTTGTGTACAAATATTCTGTCTGTCTGATTTTGTGTTCATGTATCACACAATTTGTTATTTATGTGTGTTTAAGCAACTCAATGTTATACATATTGGGTGTTCATGCAACACACAACAGATATGATTTTGTGTTACTTTAACACACAGTTTATCATGGAAAAAAAAATTCCGGGGGAAAAAATCGACAAAAAAAAAATTTCCGAAAAAAAAAAAATTCGAAAAAAAAAATTCCGTAAAAAAATATATTTTTTGAAAAAAAAATATTTCGAAAAAAAAAAATTTAAAAAAAAATCTGAAAAAAATAAATAAATATTAAACTATAATTAATAAAATATATAATTAAAGTAATTAATAATAGGTAGAAGGATATTTTGGTAATTGGGTAATATTTTGTGCTTAATTGGAAATTGGGAATACTAACCTTCTCCGCGTAATTAATTGGGTGTTGCCCCTTATTATAATTATAGAATAAAATTATAATTGAATTTAATTATTTGTAGCTCAAAAATAAAATTATAAAAAATAATCAATTATAATCATGGAAAGAAATTAGGGATAATTCCCGATTAATTACAATTTCACACTTTTTATTCCTAAAAAAAGGAAGAAGCAAATTATTTCCTACTTACTCACAAATTATCAACTTATTTTCCAATTAAACACATTGTCATGTTTACCTTCCATTATTACCCTTATATGATTTTTTTTTTTAAAACTTTTTGTTTAACTTTTTTTCGATTTTTTTCCCGAATGCTTTTTTCGATTTTTTTTTTTAAAAATCAAAATTCCGGGTTATGTGTTGTTATGACACACAAATATAGATTTATGTATTCCGAACACACAAAGTCATTATATCGATGTAAATGATTATCTTCTTTAACAAAATTATTCTTTTTTCTTTATTAATCGCATATACCCTATTTTTACTCGTTTTTAACTATCTTGATATATTTGGGAAAAAAAACTATCTTCATATATTATCTTTTTGTCCATCACGTTTTTGTTATTTTTGTGTGTTTATGTTTTAGGGTTTTGTGTGTTCCAGGTCACACAAAACTTGATTTTATTTATTCCAATTCTGTGTATTTTTTGTACACACAAATCTCAGAATTGTGTTTTCTTAGAACGCACAAATATCAGATTTGTGTATTCATGGAACACACAAAACTCAAAATTGTGTATTCATGGAACATACAAAACTCGAATTATGTATTCCTTGAATACACAAAACTTGATTTTATTTGTTCCAATTCTGTGTATTCTTGGAACGCACAAATCTCAGATTTCAGTATTCATGGAACACATGAAACTCAAACTTGTGTATTCATGGAACACATAAAAATCAAATTTGTGTATTCATTAAACACATAAAACTCGAATTTATGTATTCCTGGAATACACAAAACTTGAGTTTGTTTGTTCCAATTCTGTGTAATCCTGAACACACAAATCTCAGAATTGTGTATTCCCGGAACACACAAATCTCAGATTTGTGTATTCATGGAACACATGAAACTCAAATTAAGTCTTTAATTCCATTATGAGCTAAATTTCTTTATACTTGAGAATCGCATAAAAGGGATGAACCTTAATTAATGTTTTCTATGTTTTGAATTTGGGATTGTTAGATTTAAATTGAATTGAGTTTTAGGTATTGGATATTACTTTGTTTTCATTACTAATTCTTTTAGGAACAACTAGAATTAGCTGTTAGTATTTGGGCTATTCACTTTAGTGGCGAAGTGATCATCCGACAGGGGGGTTTGAATACAGATCTAGGTAATACCCGTGTAATGTCCGTTATTGACCGACAGGCTTAACTAGTTACATAGCCAAAGAGGTAAAATCATATCATCCGAAAAGCCATATTCGACCATACAGGTGTTTATGATACTTTAGGATAGCTCCTAGGTCCACCCGACAGGGGGCTAGGAGATATTAGAGTCCCGACTAATATTATAATTCCAATTCTACCCTTAAACATAGCATAGATTACATTGATTAAGTGGAATCCTTTGCGAGGATCAAGTATATCTCCCTTATCTGAAGTTAGTCGTCATTTGCTTTATTTCCTTTCTGTTAATTTAATTTTAGTCTTTACTTTATTTGCATCTTTTAATTTACAAAAACCAAACAAAAATTATTATCTTTTCTTTTCTGTTTAACAATTATCTCTACTATCTGATTGATATTTGGGTTGAACCTAATCCGTCCCTGAGAACGAACTTGATTATCATATATTACTTGGGACAACCGTACACTTGCGGTTAAGTGGTTCCTCTATTTTGCACTTAATTTTATAACACCCTAGGACCCACCACGTCCCGATACAATAAAGATAAAAACAAAGGGAAGTCTATAAATACACACTTATAAAATTCTCAACAAAATGGGAAAAAGCATAGCAGAATATATAGAATAAACCTAAAGCACATAAATCATAAAATTTCATGCAATAATATTCATAAACTACATACCTGTACACTTCTCATATCCACGTCAACACGGCTTGAATTCAAGATCAGATTAGTTTCGCAATCTAAGAAGGATTGGGACTTTACTCAGTTCCCCAAGAGAGCTATAGATTGTTCATCAAACCTCACTAGTATCCAAGGATCCACTTAACTAATCTTTAATGGCTCAATCACTTCTTAATTACATAGCAAAGAATCACAAGGTCTTTAAGGTTGTAATGTAGGCTTAGGGATGGTATGATAGTATATTTGGATAATTTGGAGTGAGCTTTTGGCTCTCTCCTCACTAGCCATCAACGAATCGCCCTAGAGCTTGAGTTACTCTCATAAAACGTTTCTCACTCAACCCAATGAATTTCTTGATGCATAATTTAGCATCCCCAATAACCCAATTTAAAGCTTAAGATGTTCACATAAAAATCCACTTTGCCGGTCCGAATATATATATTTTCTTTTCTTTTCAAATCAATTCTTTTCTATAGCCATGACTCTCTTTTTATGATGAGATATCATGCTAATTTCTCATATATATTTTTCTTTTTAATGCCCTTGTTGCCAATATTAGCTCGAAGCTTCTTTTTCATTCACTATTACCCCGGCAAAGGGTTACAATAAAAATCTGTGAAACATCATCAATATAAAACACAAAGCACAATTAATTAGCTCACAAATCCCAACCCAATAACAATGCCCATAATGGTGGACCCACCACCCCAAACTCAAGCTCTAAAACAACTGTCTATGCATCGCGATTCGAGTGCGGGTCATATGGAAAAGTCCTATAATCTAAAGGATATGGCTTATAACGTGTTTCAATAAAAGGCTTTAGAAAGGCTAGAAAGGGCTGAGAAGGATATAGCATATAAAATCAAAATCACAAGGTGAGAAGGTATAAAAAGGCTTCAATGGCTTCAAACATGAAAGGACCGCCTTAATCACATTCTACACTATGTAATTAATTATTTTCTTACCTTTAGCACTTTCATCAAATGGTTTTTCACATAGCTTGGATCTCACGGCCTACACACTTCTCAAGGTTCCTTGAGATCGAACATACTTTCTATCGCATTGCTCACTAATCTTTTCTTTACTATCAACGTGTGTTTTCCTGCAAATACTCAAAGCATACAAATACATAGCTCATAAACATATCACTTACTATCATCAATCTACTGAGCTTATGCTTTCAAGCTATTAAACACACTCTACATCTAATTCCCATGTATCAAAAATTTTAATTTCTACCTAAAAAACAGAAAAATGGAGATGAGAGACAACGAATCCCCACACCCCAAACTCAAAAATGAACCGTGTCCTCACGACTCGAAAAAGACTCGAAAAACAGAAATTAAAATTAGCAGATAAAAATATTTACAGAAATGGTAAGGAAGAAAGAGAACATACTCTCGAGGCTATTGCCTTGCGTCATTGATATCCAAGGTTGGAATTGCTGGACCTTTCGTTAATTGCTCAAGGAGTTTCATGATGTGCACTTGATTAGCGTTGATTTGTGCCACATCATTGACTAAAGAAGTTTGAGATGCTTCGAATTTCGTTAAACGCTCCTCCATCTTCTCTTGCCAACTTTGCTCCTTTTCTTCTTTCGAGACTTGCGTAGAACCCGCTCTTCGAAAGATATCCTTGATCCAAGTGATGTCTCCCTAATTGTTCTTAATTTCGACCCTTGGGAGACATCATTTTTGGTGTTTATTTAATTAATTTGATAGACTTTTGGACTAAATATTCAATAATCCGGAATTTCCTTTTTATTTCTAGCATTTTTAATTTATTAAACTTTTGCGCGTAATATTGGTATTTTTAGTGTAGAGTTTACAGGTTTTAGATGCTAGCTAGGAGAGGAATCCGAGGAGAAAGTCAAAGATCGTGAATTAGATTCAAGACTTGAAGATAAATCCCGAAGATATTATTTTTAGAGCTGGAAATCTGTATTCCAGGCCAAAGATTGCTGATTTCGAGGTGCTTAAGCGAGGATCTAGCCGCTGACCTTTGAAGAGGAAACGATCCTTATCGAGTCACGGAAAATTAGCAACTGATTTGAGGTCAATCGGAGTCATAATGAATCGGAAAAAGCCGTTTTAGTGAAGGTGTATCAACAGTTACGGGATTTTGGGCTTGGAAATTGGGCTTGGACATTTAATTAGTGTTTTATTATTAGGTCCAAGCCCTAATCCGTTTTTATGCTTATAAAAGGAGGTCTGGACTTCAATTTTTCACACAGTTTTCACATTCCACAAGATTAAACACCAGAGAGAAGCAACAGAAGGAAGAAAGAAGAAGCTACAAGAGCTGGAGAGGGTCTATATCTCCGTTCGTAGTCATTCCAATTCCGGAAATTAGGTTCTTTTTATATTTAATTTTGTAATCAAATATGAATTCCATTTCTTTTAATTTAGTTTTTCCATTTAATATGAGCTAAACTTTTCATAGTGCTTGAGAACAAACAATGGGTGAATTCTAATTTTATGAAATATTTGACTAATCCGATAGACTTTTAGCGATAATATGTTATATTTCATTTTCTCTCCTTAGATTTTAGCATTTTTGAATTATTAAGCTTTTGCGCGTAAAATGGTTTGTTTTAGTGAAAAGTTTGTAGGTTTCTAATACTATCAAGGAGAGGAATCAAGAATAGAAGTCTTAGATCGTGTAAAGAAGTCAAAAGTTAGAAGAAATATCCCGAGGAGTTGACAAATTTGAGCTGAAAATCTCGAAGGCTGATGATAATTTCTGATTTCGAGCCACTTAAAGATGGATTCAGCCTCTGAGTTATGAAGAAAATTCACGCCTTATCGAGTTACAAAGAATTAACAAGTTGAATGAGTCGATTCGGAGTTAAATTGAGAAAGTTACAGCCGTTTTAGTGGAGGGTGTAAAGCAGTTACGGGATTTGGACTTGAAAAGTGGACTTGGTCCATTCAATATTTAATTAATTCATTTAAAATAGCCCAAGTCCGAATTTAATAGTATAAATAGGCTTTTTGACTTTATTTTTACACACAATTCATTTTCTACAAAGTCATAGCGTCAAAGAAAAAGGCGGAAGCAAGGAAGAAGGAATAAGCAAAGAGTTGGAGACTTCAACATCTCCAAATCAACAACCAAATCCAACATCCTAATTAGCTCTTTTATTTTATTCTCTTTCTGTTAAACATGGATTCCCTTAATTTTATTTCTTTCGTTTTAATTTCAGTTATTAACTAAGTTTTTATTGTACTTGAGAATTGCAACATGGATTGAACCCATTCTTGAATAATTAGTGGTTTTCCAATTTGGGATTGAATAATTTAATTTGAGTTCTTATTTTACGTTAGTTGTAACTTTATGCTTATTTATTATCCTTAGAGTCATGAACTAGGGATAAGTTTCAGTACCTAGGCTATTCCATATAGTGGCGTATAGATCACCTTGGCGGGGGGTTTGGGTATAGAATTAGGTATTTGCCGTTGGTATCCGTCAATGTCCTTGACAGGCTTGACTAGCCAATAGCCAAAGTGGTAAGTTTTAATCATCCGAAAGTGGTTTTAATCACCCTGACGGGGTTTAGAAGACTGTAGGAGAGCTTTTAGGTCCACCATGATGGGGGCTAAGAGATTTTAGAATCCCGACTAGCGTAATAATATTAACTCAACCATTAAAAGAATACATTAATTAGGAAAGTTTGCGGTGAAACCCTAGCGTAACTCAAGTACTACTTTTCTCTCGCGTCTACCTCAGTTACTTGAATTATTTCCCTTCTAGTTTAATTACTCTAGCATTTAAATTACTTTTGCACTTGAGTTGTTAATCAAAAACCCCAACAAATATCATATCTTTTACTTTTTCGTATTTGCAATTATTCCACTATTTGATAACAATAGAGTCAACCTATTCCGTCCCTGAGAACAAACTTGATTATCATATATTACTTGGGACAACTGTACACTTGCAGTTACTGGTTCCTCTATTCTTAGCATTTATTTTATAACACACAAGGACCCACCATATACTCTGTCAATTTTCTCTTAATCTACGTAATAGAATTCATTGGATGTCATGGGAAAAACTGGCAGTGAGCAAACTCTTGGGAGTAATTAGTTTTAAAGATCTTAGCAGCTCAAGCTTGGATATTACTAAAAGAACCAGATACTCTCGCAACAAGAATACTTAAAGGTATGCAGTATCCTAAATCCAATATTATGAATGTCAAATTAAGACAAAATCGAACTTGGTCATGGATGAGTATTATGAAAGGAAGATATTTTCTGAAAAAATATGGGAAATACCAAATAGGAAATGGAGAAACAACATATATATGGAAAAATAAATGGGTAAACACCTACTGTGAATTGGAGAAACCTGTTAATTGTACTTTAGAAACTATCGATAAATTAATGAAATAAGATGAATGAGAATGGAATACATATCCTTTGAATGATCTTTATATGTCCCCCATCATTCCTGAAATAACAAAAATTAAATTACATCAATCTGACGTCCAAGATAAGTGTGTATGGCCACACGCTAAATATGGAGAGTATGGTATAAAAACATGATACAAAATTCTAACATATGAACAAGTAATGTTCTAAAAGGTGCTAGGTGCTAGGCAGACGATCGACCACCTTCGAACGCCTAGGGGATCAGGCGGGCGCCTAGGCGTTTTCTTGGTAGGCGGTTTTGAATAATAATCAGTAATATTTGAATATTTTTTTGAATTTATATAATTTTAAAAATAGGTTTATATAATTTTTTCTATCAAAAAATAAAGTTTTTTCAACTTCTTGTATTAAAAAATGGACTTTTCACAATTTTTAGTCTCCTAATAAAGACGGAATCGCTGGTCTTTGGTCCTATTTTGACCATTTTAGGAGCAGAAATTGCTACCTTTGCCAAGCATCCCCACACTTTTAAGTATTTGAAGGAAGGTGTTTTTCTTTTCCATAATTCGTAAGGATTTTTGTCTACCTTCTTGTGTGGTTTATTGTTGAGAATGTGATTTACGGTGAGAAAAACCTCTCCCCACAAGTTCTGTGGTAACCCTGAGTTAATCAGCAAGACATTTATCTTTTCTTTCAACGTGCGGTTCTTGCGTTCAACGGTCCCATTTTGTTGAGATGAGTTTGGGTCGTGGTTTAATGGATTATTCCATGTTCAGCACAAAACTCCTCAAAAGGAGACACATATTCTCCTCCCTTACCTATTCTAAGATTCTTAATCTTTTTATTTAGTTGATTCTCAACTTTAGTTTTGTATTGCATAAATGCTTCTAAGGCCTCATACTTACTTTGAAGCAAGTATATTTGACAATACCTTGTGCAGTCGCCAATACAAGTTATGAAATACTTTTTCCCGCTTCTTATTTTGCACAAATTTCAAGTCACTGATGTCACTGTAAATTAACTCTAAAGGTACCAAATACTTTCTATAGATTTAAACAAGGTTTTGGTTAATTTTGACTCAACGCATACTTTACATTCCTTTTGAGAATTGAAATTCACATTAGGTAATAACCCGACGTTTACTAACTTATTTATTAAACCGAGATTAACATGTCATAATCTATCGTGCCATAAATTAGGTGAGTCAAGGATATATAACTTTCTCGGTTACATGTTTTGTAGGTACTACGGTCATTACATTCATATTAAATAAACCGTCACATAGGTACCTTTTGCCCATAAATATCCCACCTTTAGTGAGAATAAATTTATCAGACTCAAATACTAGTTTGAAGTCATTCTTACTCAATAACGAACCTGAAACTAGATTTCTTCTAATGTCAAGCACATGGAGAACATTATTGAGACTCAACTCTTTTCCAGAAGTCATTATTAGAATAATGATTCCAAGTCCAACGAATTTTGATGTAGAAAAATTTCCCATACATAAAGTCTCTTTAGTAGTTGCAACTTTGTATGTCTTGAACATACATGTCGAGTAGCCCCAGTATCCACCCACCAGTGTATTGCTAACCAAATTTACTTCAGAAACTACTACAATAAAATTGATCTTATTAAGATCGTTGATCTTAGTCATGGTTGCTTGGCCTTGGTTTCGTTTCATGGAATTTCCTTTACTGTTTTCTCTGTGATTTTGGCCATCTATTCCTTACACAGATAGTCAATTCCATTTAACCTCTTAGACTCCTCAACGGGTCTAAAGGAGTCGGGACCATGTCCCACAAATGCATTTTTTATAAGTGAAATTGTCGATGGTATGTTGTTACCGATTCCATCATTTTTGGACATATTGTTGATCTTGGTAGACATCATTTTAATTACCAAGGATTACAAAATATTATAAATAATTCAAACAAATGAATTATTTAACCTTTCTCAAAAAAACTAGTTCTGAAGTTTTTCCAATGTACACAAAAATCAATTCTTTATAACGACAAAATGATTAAATTAATTTTAATTTATCAAGTTTTTATATTCTTGTTAGGCCACCAAGTTTTTATATTCCGGTTATAGAGGATCGAAGAAATTAAAGAGATACTCAATTCACGTAAAAGGGAATCTCAATCAATTAAAAAAAAATTAAGCGGAAAATTTTCAAACGACAAGGTTCGACAAGTATGCAGATATTAGCAAAATTAATATTAGTTGTTAAAATACACACTAATATTACAACATAAAATTAAATGTTTTCACTTTGTTTAGTATTTTTCCCCATGTCCAATATGAGGCAGAAATATGATGTTAGTAAGCGAGTAATTTTATAATGTATACACAAGCCTAGAAATCAGAATAAGATAAAAGAAATAGAATGTAATATTCCTGTTCTGTATACACAGACCCAAAAATTTCGCAAAAATAAAGTTTATAAAACATAATGTTTTCTGGTTTATACAACGTGAATCATAAATACCTTATATTTGTTATCATTTGGGACTTTACCCAAGTGAAACTGCTCACTTTAGCTCAATTTTTAAGTGGGTCATGGACCTCTTTATAGGCCAGGACAAAGACAAATGTTGTTCGTCTTACTTTGGTAATGAATTTCATGTATTCACTTGTGTAAAACAAATGGAAGGTGAATGAGAAATTGAGTGTTAAATGTGAGGTATGTGAAGAGTTTTGGAAAAGTAAGGAAATAATAGTCACTTAGCTTAGCACTTAAGGATTGGGCCTTTGGGGGCACCAGCTTTTGGGCCTGGGCCTGGGCTTGGCTGGACTATATTTTTTAAAATTAAAACGCTATGTTTTAACGTTCTAATTTTTTAAAATCTTCTGTCTTCTTCCTCAAACGTCATCTCCTATGTCTGAAACGTTGCAGGTCAGTTTTAAACAGGTGCTTCTACACCTATAAATACTTGGCCAAAAATCATTTTCATCATTCAATATTTTTTTACAAACAAATATCATAAAAGAGAGAGATTAAACGCCATTTAAAGTTCGAAGTTCTGCAGATTTTCAAGTGTCTGATATTTGCAGTGTTGATCGTTGTATCCTGGAGGTTGAAGCCATTACAAAACGTAAGACACCAGTGCGTGGCTAATAAACCTTAAAGACATAGGATCCAATCCTAGCCTCGATCAGTAACAGGTTTTCTGTTAATTTATATTTTTATCATTTCTGCATTTTTTTTGTTTTTGTTTTTCCTCCATTTTTGCTTTCTGAATCAAAATAAATCACTGGAGATAACAATTTTAAGGTTTATTACTTCACAAGTTGTTTTGATTCAGACATTGTTTTTCCAACTGTTAAATCTAAATTCTAAGTTCTACAACAAGATCTAAAAACTTGGGACTTTAATCTGCCTAACAAGAGCTAAACTCTTGGGAAAGATAAGAATCTAGATATTCAGTTGTAAGACGATTTTATTTTATACTTCTACTGTATCAAATTTCATCTTCTATTCTGTTTTGTTGCCACTAACAGTAACAGAATGTCAAAAGAATCAGAAAATGCAAATGCTACTGCAACAATGCAAAAGCAAAATGAAATTGGTGGTAGTTCAAGGCATAACATGCATATGACAACACCTATGGGTCCTGCTGAAAAACCAGAGAAGTTTGGTGGTGCAAACTTCAAAACATGGCAACAGAAAATGTTGTTCTATTTGACTACTTTGAGTCTTGCAAGGTTTCTCAAAGAAGATGCTCCAGAAATGGGAGATGATCCCGATGCTCAAACTGTTCATGCCGTAGAAGCATGGAACCATTCAGACTTTTTGTGCAAAAACTACATTCTCAATTGTCTAGACAATTCTCTGTATAATGTGTATTGCACTATGAATTCGGCTAAACAACTCTGGGATTCCCTAGAGAAAAAATACAAAACTGAAGACGCCGGTACTAAAAAGTTTGTGGTTGGTAAGTTTTTGGAGTTTAAAATGGTAGACTCGAAATCTCTGATGTCGCAGGTGCAACAGTTTCAGTTAATACTACATGAGTTAGATGCTGAAGGAATGAGATTGGTGGAATCCTTCCAAGTTGCTGCATTGGTTGAAAAATTACCACCAATGTACAAAGACTTCAAGAACTATCTGAAGCACAAGCGCAAGCAAATCAGTCTTGAAGATTTAATCGTTCGGTTGAGGATTGAAGAAGACAACCGACTAGCCGAGAAAGGAAGTAACTTTCGTTCGTTTGAAGCCAAGGTTAATGTTGTGGAACAACCGAGGTCTAACCACAACAACAAACGGAAAAGGCAAGGACAATCTAATGACAACAAGAAGAAAGCTAAGTTTGACGGAAATTGTCACAACTGTGGCAAACATGGTCATCGCGCAAAAGATTGTCGAAACAAGAAGGCACAAGGTAACCAGAAGAAAGGTAACAATAGTCAAGCAAATATGACAGAGCTTTCTGATGGTGTTGAAGAGATGAATCTCGCTGCAATGATTTCTGAAGTGAATCTCGTTGGAAACCAAAAACAGTGGTTGGTTGACACCGGAGCAACAAGGCATGTGTGTTCGGAGAAAAACATGTTCAAGACCTACAAGACGTCTCCAAATGAAGAAATTCTTTATATGGGAAACTCGTCAACCTCAAAAGTTCAAGGAGTGGGGCAAGTTGTGCTGAAGATGACCTCTGGAAAGGAGTTAACCTTGAACAATGTGCTACATGTACCTGATATTCGTAAGAATCTGGTTTCTGGTTCCTTACTTAACAAGGCCGGATTTAAGCTTGTATTTGTAGCTGATAAATTTGTACTTTCGAAAAATGAGATGTATGTAGGCAAGGGGTACCTATGTGACGGTCTGTTTAAGCTAAATGTAATGACCGTGGTACCTCCTAAAAATGTAACAAATGATGTGATGAATAAGAATATTTCTTCTGTTTACTTGTTGGATTCTCCTAATTTATGGCATGATAGATTAGGACATGTTAATTTTGGTTCATTAACTAAACTTGTAAACGATGGTTTGTTACCAAATGTTAACTTTAAATCTCAAGAAAAATGTGAGATATGCGTAGAGTCCAAGTTGACAAGAAACTCGTTTAAAAATGTTGAAAGGTCATCAGAACCTTTAGAGTTAATTCACAGTGACATATGTGACTTAAAGTTCGTGCAAACTAGAAGTGGTAAGAAATACTTCATTACCTTTATAGACGATTGCACAAGATATTGCTATATCTACTTGCTTCATAGTAAGGATGAGGCCTTAGAAGCATTTAAGCAATATAAAACTGAGGTTGAGAATCAACAAAGTAAAAAGATAAAAAATCTCAGAACAGATAGGGGAGGAGAATATGTCTCTCCTTTTGAAGAATATTGTGCCGAACATGGAATAATCCATCAAACAACAGCCCCTTATTCGCCTCAACAAAACGGTGTTGCGGAACGCAAGAACCGTACATTAAAAGAAATGATGAATGCTCTTTTGATAAACTCGGGAGCACCGCAAAACTTGTGGGGAGAAGCTTTGCTTAGTGCAAATCATATCTTAAATAAAGTACCCCACAAGAAATTAGATAAGACCCCCTACGAACTTTGGAAAGGAAAACCGCCTTCTTTCAAATACTTAAAAGTGTGGGGATGCTTAGCAAAGGTTGCTGTTCCAGCACCAAAAATGGTCAAGATAGGACCAAAAACGATAGACTGTGTATTCATTGGATATGCTCACAATAGTGCAGCCTATCGGTTTCTTGTGCATCGATCAAACAATGTTGACATCAGTGTTAACACGGTAATTGAATCTAGAAATGCATATTTCTTTGAAACAATTTTCCCTTGCAAAATTACACAAGAACAAAGTTCTTTAAAAAGGACTCATGTTGACATTGAAGATGGTCATCAAGAGAAGGACCAAGAAGCATTACAAGATAACGATGAACCGAGAAGAAGTAAGAGAATGAGAACCTCTACTTCTTTTGGTCCTGACTTCCTTACCTTTTTATTGGAAGATGAACCGCGAACTTTCAAAGAAGCTATGTCTACTCCAGAAGCTCCTTATTGGAAAGAAGCGGTTAAAAGTGAGATAGATTCTATCATGCAGAACCATACGTGGGAGTTAGTAGATCTTCCCCCTGGGAGTAAACCACTGGGAAGTAAATGGATTTTCAAAAGAAAATTGAAAACTGATGGATCTATCGAGAAGTATAAGGCAAGATTGGTTGTAAAAGGTTATAGTCAAAGAGAAGGACTAGACTATTTTGATACCTTTTCACCAGTAACCAGAATTTCATCCATAAGAATGCTTATTGCAATAGCATCGATCTATAAACTTGAAATTCATCAAATGGATGTTAAAACTGCTTTTCTCAACGGAGAACTTAAAGAGGAAATCTATATGGAACAACCCGAAGGATATAAAGTTCCGGGAAAAGAAAGGAAGGTGTGTAGGCTGATCAAATCCTTATATGGATTAAAGCAAGCACCCAAACAATGGCATGAAAAATTTGATAAAGTCATGATTGGTAATGGCTTTAAAATAAATGAGTGTGACAAATGTGTATATGTAAAAGGCATTGATAAAGGATATGTCATTGTTTGTTTATATGTAGATGA
Source organism: Nemophila menziesii (assembly GCA_029959085.1). Lineage (NCBI taxonomy): Eukaryota > Viridiplantae > Streptophyta > Magnoliopsida > Boraginales > Hydrophyllaceae > Nemophila > Nemophila menziesii. The sequence continues at coordinate 476,152 of JARWIR010000091.1, read as the reverse complement.
TATGTTAATTATTGGGAGTAATAATGACATAATCACTTCTACAAAGAAGATGCTCTCAAGTAGGTTCGACATGAAAGACTTAGGCATTGCTGATGTTATCTTAGGTATTAAGATAATGAGAAAATCTGAGGGGTTAGTATTAAATCAATCCCATTACATTGAAAAAATACTAAATAAGTTTAGTAAAGGCGATACTAATATTGCAAAGACTCCAGTTGACGTAAATCTACACTTGGCAAAGAATACTGGCGATACAATTAATCAGTTAGAGTATTCTCGTATAATTGGAAGTCTAATGTACTTAATGAACTGCACAAGGCCTGATATTGCACATGCAGTTAGTAAGTTAAGTAGATTTACAATAAATCCAGGAAGAGATCACTGGATTGCAATAGTAAGAGTTCTACGGTACTTGAGATACACTCTAAACGAAGGATTGCACTACACTGGAGAACCAGCTGTATTAGAAGGATATAGCGATGCTAACTGGATATCTGATTCCTCCGACTCAAAATCCACGAGCGGATTTGTCTTTATGTTAGGAGGAGCAGCAGTCTCATGGAAATCTTCTAAACAAACATGTATAGCTCGATCCACCATGGAATCTGAATTTATAGCTTTGGATAAAGTTGCTGAGGAAGCCGAATGCCTTCGTAATTTCCTAGAAGATTTTCCTAATTGGCCAAAACCAGTTCCAGCTATCTGCATACACTGTGATAGTCAGGCTGCCATCGGTAGAGCCTCAAATGAAATGTATAATGGTAAGTCTAGACATATACGTCGTAGACACAATACCGTAAGACAACTGCTCTCAAACGGGGTTATCACAATTGACTATGTAAGGTCAAAGGATAACATTGCAGATCCATTGACTAAAGGATTACCAAAAGAGCAAGTGCGTAACTTATCTAGGGGAATGGGTCTAAAGCCTATTGAAATGAGTTGCCATAATGGAAACCCTACTTAGTAGATTGGAGATCCCATGATCTAAGTTCAAAGGGAAAACCGAATTATGCAAAAAGCAACTCGGTGCTAAGCATTGTGGGGATTTCTCCCGAAACCATTCCTAGAACCTAAATACAATGCTTCTTGTACAAAGATGAGGTTAAGCAAAGATTTTAATGGTTCTTGTATCTTAAATTAAAAGATAGGGTATAACATGATACTCTTGACAAGAGACCACCTATATGAGTAAAGGAGTGAGGGCCGCTCCTAAGAAAATTTGAAAGGCTGATTTTCTGAAAAATTACTCATGAATCCAGGAGTTTGTCCAGGGCCAAAAAATGGACACAACCGTGAGAACCATATAATGGTCGGAAGGGTACTATGTAATTTCTATTGACTTGATTAACATCAAAGCTGAACAGTTCAAGACATCAAGTTCACTGGTTAGCAAGTAAATCTGATAGCCCTTACTAGAGAAGGTTCAAGGCCAAAAGCTACCTTTCTCGACGTAGTATTCTTCCATGTTTTTTCTCTCTTATTTTGTTTTTCATATGCATTATGACCAGTCAATTTCATTCATGTGGGGAATGTTATCATTTGGGACTTTACCCAAGTGAAACTGCTCACTTTAGCTCAATTTTTAAGTGGGTCATGGACCTCTTTATAGGCCAGGACAAAGACAAATGTTGTTCGTCTTACTTTGGTAATGAATTTCATGTATTCACTTGTGTAAAACAAATGGAAGGTGAATGAGAAATTGAGTGTTAAATGTGAGGTATGTGAAGAGTTTTGGAAAAGTAAGGAAATAATAGTCACTTAGCTTAGCACTTAAGGATTGGGCCTTTGGGGGCACCAGCTTTTGGGCCTGGGCCTGGGCTTGGCTGGACTATATTTTTTAAAATTAAAACGCTATGTTTTAACGTTCTAATTTTTTAAAATCTTCTGTCTTCTTCCTCAAACGTCATCTCCTATGTCTGAAACGTTGCAGGTCAGTTTTAAACAGGTGCTTCTACACCTATAAATACTTGGCCAAAAATCATTTTCATCATTCAATATTTTTTTACAAACAAATATCATAAAAGAGAGAGATTAAACGCCATTTAAAGTTCGAAGTTCTGCAGATTTTCAAGTGTCTGATATTTGCAGTGTTGATCGTTGTATCCTGGAGGTTGAAGCCATTACAAAACGTAAGACACCAGTGCGTGGCTAATAAACCTTAAAGACATAGGATCCAATCCTAGCCTCGATCAGTAACAGGTTTTCTGTTAATTTATATTTTTATCATTTCTGCATTTTTTTTGTTTTTGTTTTTCCTCCATTTTTGCTTTCTGAATCAAAATAAATCACTGGAGATAACAATATTGTTGTGTTTTACTTGTATAAACCAGTAAAACAATATAAAAGCTAATGCATAAATGAAATAAAAGTAGATAAGTAAATAACTTTACTTGTCGAGACTCGGATTGGATCCGATGTATTTAAGGTATTCAGGCCATGTACCGGTGTCTTACGTTTGTTTGCTTCAACCTCCAGGATACAACGACCAAACTATTCAAAAGAAACTGACACACAAATTTTTAAGAATTTCAACGAACTTAATAAAGTTGCTTCTTTCTATCTCTCTCTTATAATTTTAATGATTGATACTTTCAAAAAAAATGAATCTAGAAAATGGTTTAGTTAGCCAACTATTTATAGAAGATGAAAATGTGGTTTGGCAAAGAGTTGTAATTTTTCATTTAGTGTATTAATTAAAAGATATAACATTTACTAATAGACACAAAGCTTGACTTGTCCATATGGTATAAGCCCAAGTTCCAAAAACCCAACAAGACCGTAGTCCAGGTCAGAACCACCCTACTAGCATTTTTTTTCTTTAAATTAAGTCACCGACTATTATCGTAAACATGTTCAATACTTGGGTAGAATCCCATATGATTAACACTTGGGTAGAATCTTATTTGTAAAACAGTATCAGGCAGATGTTATCGGCGAGTTAGAGGATCCACCCGATAATCAGGAAGATCAATCAGATGAACGATAGGTATGGTCTGATCTCTTTTAGATACATTCCCAAAGTTGAATGTACGTCTGACGACCGACGCGTATAGATCGCTTAGCATAGCGTCAACAACAACTTGCTTCAAGAAGGTATTCGAATGTATGGAAATTTTAATAGGCTGGAAATTGGATGAACATCTTAGGAAAAATTTCTTTTAATTTGTCCGACAAAAAATTTTTGGGTGTGGATGGATGGGGCAGGGAAAGGTTTGAAATAATTGAACCAGCAAAAAAATATAAAAATATAAAGATACGTATCATTATTCATCATGCGATTCCTCCTTCACTATTTTTTAATCGCGTTTCTCCTTTACTCGATGACAATGTAATCCAATTGGAGTGTATCTTTTCTTGGGTCAAGTCAATAGAGTACTTTATCTATCATGAGGGTAGTATTTTATCATGGTGTCGGATCTAGGAAGCTCGACCAGCGAAAAAAAGTGTTTGGGGTGGGTAGGAGCGGGTCGAGTCCGTATCGCCGCGGAGCAACAGCCGCGTCCGGATCTGATCTATTTACTCGGCAATTCATCCGGTGACTTCACGGTCGCCAAAGAAGCCCCAAGAAGCATCAAACATTTCCGATGAGAAGCTTTATTCCCTCCCTTCCTCCTACCTGCTCCAAACTTTACTTATGTTTGCATTTCCTTCTTCATAATCTTTATGAGACATAAACACCTTTTCAAGAGAAGGCCTTGATCATACAGCATACGATACTTTAAGTTGGCAATTTTAACACCAGAGAATGGGTGGTTGCTTTTCCTCAAAAAAACATAGTACTGCCTCCTACTACGACAATGACACCCCCTACTACTACTACAACGACACCACGACCACCACGACCACCACCGACACCCGCCCACGGCTCAATAACCCTCCTGCCTCTGCCACTGTGATCATCCACCACCACCGTAAGAAAGAAGAGAAGCCCAACCCAAAAAAAATTCCCAACCTAATAAAAAAAGAAGAACATGATGTTTATGCGATTCATCGAAAAGATGCAATAAAGATGAGGGAGTATGTTTTTAACTAATTATTAGTTCAATTTTCCTTCATTTTAGTTTATGTCCATCTTTAGTTGATGAGATGACATTGTACAGGTCAGCATCTAAACATGCTAAGGCAGCCAAGGAAGCCTTTGCAAGAGGAGATCACGTTGCTGGACAACGTTCTAAACTTAAAGCTAAAGAGAAAAAGGAAGCTGTTAAGCGGCTAGATGCAGTTGCAGCAAAGAAAATTCTAAATGACAAGAATTGTAATAATGATCTATGGAAATTGGATTTGCACGGTCTTCATGTAACCGAAGCAAAGCAAGCTCTTGAAGAACGTTTGAACTACATCGAATCTACTTACCAGTCCAGCAAGAATTTGCTCGTCATAACAGGTATCTGAGTCCGAGTTTCTCTTAAAACTTAGCGAGACTGAGAAATATATTTATGTCTCATATATAATTGTAAACACAGTGATGATTTTAAGCAGTTTAAAATACATTTAATTTCCCAAACTCATTGACAGGGAAAGGCATCCATAGCCAAGGGAAAGCTAAACTTCCGGGTGCAATAAGAGGCTTTCTCATCGGCAAAGGGTAACATATATTTCTTTCCATTAGGCGTGTCATAAATGTTCCTTAAAGTAAGATACTGAAGTTATTTGTTACGTGGTTTTGCAGATATACTTTTGATGGTTCCAAGCCTGGGGTCATTACAGTTCAACCCAAGTTCTAGCAATGGTGAGCGGTACTTGTACTCCTCTATGTTTAATTTAAGAATACACGAGAGATTCTTACTATGGAATCTAGAAATCCATGTAAATAAGACGTGTGATCCTGTCATTATATCACTTCTTTTGCTTGGTTTTATGTTGATTTTCTTAACTTTGAAATTTGATCTTACTAAACGAGCCTGATTTTGTGTATATATAGTTAGTGGTGGAACAGAACAAATCAGTTAAATTTGAAATTAAGGTACCCTGAAGCCCTTTCCTAACCAATGCAAAAACCTGTATTCGTGAGTGTTGGAATCAAAGCCTAATCCACATCTTGATGACAAACACATAAATGAACATGAGGTCAAAAGGGCTGGGAACTTTGGTCTAACAAAGCTGAGATAAACTATTGCTGTAATAAAGGGAGCCTAAATGAGATATCCCAAACCCTTATAACTCTTATACTTAAGATTAAGGCAGAAATCGGATCCAAAATCTCCGATTTCCAATTCTCCAATTTCAGAACATAATTTTTAATGTTCTAATTTTCGATTTTTCTGATAAAATCAAATCGGAACTAAAACTATGTATGAATTTCTGAAATTTCTAATCAGATTTTTTTTTTCAGATTCTTTTTTCCGAATTTACATTCTGAATATTATTTTCAGTAATTTTTTATTACTAATTATACTCCTTCCATTTCCAAAGATTATCACTATTAGTAATAATAGTTGTTTCTAAAAGATTATCATTTTAAAAAATCAAGACATTTATTTTATTTTATATCACTTTTATCTCTAATTAAATAATATATTTTTATATTTTTAATAAATATTCAAAATATCAAGACACTTTATGAATAACCTTTTTATAATTACATTAATAATAAATGACATTTCTTAATTTGTGTGGAAAAGTTAAAGTGATAATCTTTTGGAAATGGGGGAATATTATTAATCAATTAATATATACTCTCTGTGTTACACAATTAATGTCCATTTTTTTAAAAAGAGTAATGCTATATATCACCCCTTCACCCTTTCACCCCTTATGTGGAGCCTATGTGGCATTATAATCTCGACAGTTTCATTACCAGAATCAGACAAACCTAGATCAGATCCTCCAGGTTTTTTCAAGCTCTTCATCTCTTCATCGATGTTCGGGCCGTTTGAATTAGACGGGCCCGTTGAGAAAACCCTTCGAGCTCTTAGATCCTTGATGGGAATAACATCTTGTGAGCTGGGTAAAGGATCGTAGAGATGGGTAGGTGCGTCAGTGCCACGGCGAGCTTGGCCGGAGCGAGAATCAGGAAGGTGGATGATAAGCTTATCAGCGGCGGCGTCACGGCGGACACGACCAGAACGGTTGTGATGGAGGTAAATCTGGGATTTGCTACGGGTAAATGGGGTGGAGGAAGGTGAATTTGAGCTTTGCTTTCTCTTGTTGAGACAGCTTTTGAATGGTGGTAAAGCCATGGCAGCTCAGGGTAGTGTGAAAGAGTGTGCGTGGATGAGTGAATATAAATCTGTGAGCTTCAACGTGGCGGGAAGAAAAATGGGGGGATAAACTTTTTGGCGGGAGAAATTTTTTATGTTTTCCTTTTTCTTTTTATTATTCGGAGAGAAAAATAATTTGGTTTCTTAATTTAACATATATTGATTTACTACAAATTATGCTCTTTCCAAATTTTATTAGTTTTATTCTTATTGTGTTTGGTCAATAAACTGAATAAAGGTTCTTTAAATATTAAAGTTGATAATTATTAAAAAAAGTAATTTGTTTTATTTGTATTTCTATTTTTATAAATTTTGGAATATTTATTATAGAAATATATTATTTTTTAATTTTGATTACTTTTTAATATATTTCTATAATAAATATTCCAAAATTTATAAAAATAGAAATACAAATAAAACAAATTACTTTTTTTAATAATTATCAACTTTAATATTTAAAGAGCCTTTATTCACTTTATTGACCAAACACAATAAGAATAAAACTAATAAAATTTGGAAAGAGCATAATTTGTAGTAAATCAATATATGTTAAATTAAGAAACCAAATTATTTTTCCCTCCTAATAATAAAAAGAAAAAGGAAAACATAGAAAATTTCTCCCGCCAAAAAGTTTATCCCCCCATTTTTCTTCCCGCCACGTTGAAGCTCACAGATTTATATTCACTCATCCACACACACTCTTTCACACTACCCTGAGCTGCCATGGCTTTACCACCATTCAAAAGCTGTCTCAACAAGAGAAAGCAAAGCTCAAATTCACCTTCCTCCACCCCAATTACCCGTAACAAATCCCAGATTTACCTCCATCACAACCGTTCTGGTCGTGTCCGCCGTGACGCCGCCGCTGATAAGCTTATCATCCACCTTCCTAATTCTCGCTCCGGCCGAGCTCGTCGTGGCACTGACGCACCTACCCATTTCTCCGATCCTTTACCCAGCTCACAAGATGTTATTCCCATCAAGGATCTAAGAGCTCGAAGGGTTTTCTCAACGGGCCCGTCTAATTCAAACGGCCCGAACATCGATGAAGAGATGAAGAGCTTGAAAAAACCTGGAGGATCTGATCTAGTGTTCTAAAAATTTTAACCATTTAAGATTTTAAAATATTTTTTTCTACTTTTTCCACAATTATCCTTATTTATATATTAAAATGTATATTTTCAACACTCATATAAAATTTTTTTTGTCAACTGCTTAATAATAACATAGCACGATAAATAGTAATATTACAAAAAGTCACATGATACCGCAAACTGTCTTATCCAGGAGAATAAGTTGAGCTGATCGGGACAGAGGAGAGGACATCCAGTCACCAAACAATGTGCCAACAAACTTTTGTTTGGCGACCCAATCAACTACTCTATTGCCTTTGCGACAAACAAAGAAAAAGAGCAGATTACAATTTCCGCCGTTTCGTAAATTGATTTAAAAATATTGCAACATTCAAATACAGTTCAAGGTTTCCTAGATGCCAAAGGGTTGACTATCACTTCACAATTACTCTCGATAATAGTAGAACTGGTAGGAAAACCTTTCGCTATCTCGAAACCCCACAAAACTACTTGAGCTTCAGTTTCAACAGAACTTCTAGCTTCTGTAAATTTCGCATCAGTTTCAATCAGATTGCCAAAAGAATCCCAGATTATATAAGATAAAGCACAACCAGAGAGAAGAAAACTCGCGTCAGTATTGATTTTAAATTTATTAATAGGGGGTGGACTCCATTTACTTTTTCTACCTGTGATAATAATACTAAGGTTATTATCATTTACCTCATGTGAAGCCAAGTTATTAGGGTTTAAATCCTTCAGCTCATTTATATTTTTTGCATCATTAGGATGGTAATTTACATCTTTATATTCCTTACAACTAGAGTAAGCAAGGTTACACATGAAAATAGGTCCAGGTTTTACCCCATTGACCACTAAGTTGTTCCTTTCTTTCCAAATTTTCCAACATATATGACTCAAAAGTGCTGCAAACTGTAAATCTTGACTATGAACAACTTTCAAGGAGGCAACAGTTTGGGAAAACCAATCACCAATCTTTGAAGTGCTATTATTCATAGTTTATAAAGTTAAAGAGGATGAGAACCACACATCTTTGCCTTAGGGCATACAAAGAGAAATGCTCAATTGTTTCATCATTACTATTATAGATTTTGCAAACTTTGGATTTGGTACATTTTTTGTTATAGAAATTTACCTCAGTAGGAATTTTGTCTTTTATACGTTCTCATGAATTTTTTTTATCTTTAGGACACAATTCATATTCCAGATAGTATTCCAAATAATTGGATCTATGAGATGAGAAGAAGAAAGAGGAAGATCATTAAGAACTTTACTTTTCTCATCCTTGTCTTTTTAGGTAACTAATATGCTATTTTTACCGTGTCATTCCCATCTTTAGAGGCAATCCAAAAACAGATATCATTACATTCAAAAGTATGGATAGACATACAAGAGATGACATAAGCTATCTCTGGACTAAATTTAGAGTTCACAAAACTTATATTCTAATTCTTATTATCTGTTTGAAAGAATTCTTAGACTAACATAGTAGTATAATATTTTGGTTTTTAACCTCATTTGTATTATTAATTCACTTATCAGTTTGTACACTCATTTGTATACCATTCGCGAATTTCCATTCAATATCCTTTTCAAATAATTTTCTCCATTCAAGAACACTTTTCCAACTAAATGAGGGAGAATGATCAATTTTAGCTTCCAAAAAACTTTTACCTTGATAATATTTACCTTTTAATAATCTACTAAGTAGTGATACAAGGTTATGAAGCACACACCTTGCCAGTTTACCTAATAAGGCCAAATTCATCAAGTTAATATCTCTAAAGCTTAATCCACACAAAAATTTGGATGAGCACAAAGAATTCCATCTCACAAAATGGATTTTTATTGTTTTTATTATTATTCCACCATAACCTAAATATAATCCCATTATAGTGTTGCAGAGATTCTTATGGATTAGAAAAAAGGATATTACATAGTTTGGTAAACTTTGTAAAAGTAAGAATCTCTTTACCACTTTTAGAAAAAAACCGTTTTCCAGTTCTCAATTTTATTCAATATTCTTATAACTAACCATTCTAGATCTTTAAATTTAATTCTACTCCAATATGTTGGTAATCCAAAGTAGGATCCCAAGGAGTCTACTCGTTTCATTTGTAATATCTTAATCATTATATATTTCATGTGACTACGAGTGTTTGGGCTATATATAATACCACACTTTTCTTTACTAAGGCACAAACCAGTTGTATTACTATATTTTTCTATTACATTATTAAAAGCTTCAATGCCTTTATAAGTAGCTTTGAGAAAGAAAATACTGTCATCTGCAAAGAGAAAATGAATAATGGTTGGACAATACTTACCAACTTTAAAGCCTTCCAATAAATTATTATTAACTTTATCCTAAACTAGAAGGTTTAATGTTTGAGACATAAGACGGAAAAATAAAGGGGACAAAGGGCCCCTGCCTAATCCCTCTAGATAGCTTGTGAATTTCATGATCTTTCCCATTTATAAATAAATAATAAGTAATTGTTTGAACACAATTCATAAATCTACTAACCCATTTTTTATAATAACCCAACTCACTTAACAATATTTATTAGAAAGCCCCATTCTAAATACTCATAAGCCTTTTTAACATTTGCTTTGATGACAAGGAAGTATTTTTTGGTGTCTTTTCTTCTTTTTAGAAAAGTAACAAGTTCATGAGGTATTAAAATGTTTCCCTGTATATTCCTACCAGGTATAAAAATTGTTTAATTATCATCTACCAATAATGGCATCAAAGGATTTCATCTGTTTACCAAGATTCTTGACATAATTTTATATAAGAAATTAGTACAACTTATAGGCCTATAATTATTCATCTCAGAAGGTTTTTCAATTTTGGGAATGAGAGCTATGAAAGTTTGATTCAAAGGTTCCAAACTACCATTATTAAACCAGAAGTCATTTATAATGCACATTATATCTAATTTAATAGTTTCCCAATAAGTTTTATAGCCCTGGAGCCTTATTTAAACCCAGCTCACAAACAACTGTTTTAGCTTCATCACTGGTGACAGGGCTATAAGAGATTGATTTGATTCACTAGTTACAATAGGTTGCACAAGGGATAATACATGAGTAAAATCCCTTGGTCCCACCGAATTGTAAACCTCATTAAAGTATTTTTAAAGAAAATTATAATATCACATTTTATTTCTATTCATTCATTCTTCTCATTTTTAATTATTTTCCTTCTATTTTTAGTACTAGCATGAAAGTATGCTATATTTTTGTCTTCTTTTTTAACCACAAAACTCTTGATTTATCCTTCCAATATTGTTCCTCTCTTTCCCAAGCATTCTCGATATGTTTTGTAATAGCATTATATTCATCCCAGTTTCCTATATTAGTATCTCCATTGGATAATACATTAAGCATTTTCATATAGTTTTTTATACATTTTTTGGAATCATTATATATTCAAATAAGATTCGATCCCCGAACTCTTGGTGTCTACGGAGTAGTCTAACCACTAGACCAACTATCAATCTTAAAGTTCTCCTTAATCTATCTTAATAACTTCCCCTTAGTAATATTAAGTTTAAACTTTATAACAGTAGTCAGAATACCCCTTAGGGTTTTGTGATCCTCCCAAACACTATTCGTTATGTTCAATCATTCTATTTTAAAAGCCCAGAAAGATTGAAAATAAAATCTTTTTTTCATATTATTACAAATTTGATCTTGATGTAGTACAATAGGACAATGATCAGAGCCAACAAATGGTAGCACAATATGTGTATAAAGGTGTTATGTTTTTGTAATGAGCGCCATTTTTGTAATGATAAATGCAATTATTATGTTTTTAATATGTGTAAAAAGTTAAGTAGACATTATTTGTGGAACAGAGAAAGTATTATTTTGCTACCAATAGAGATTATACCAATTATTTTTTACCTTCTCTTTAAAGTTATTGTTTTTAATATTAAAAAGTCATATCTATATTCTATATTATAAAAAAACTAAACGACCCAAATCTTCTACATATAGAGTGGTCATGATCGTTTTGACACCCCCTTTTTACTCTTTTAAATTAATGATATTAAATGCTTTTACTACTTTTAAAAAAAAAAGTAAATTGGTTTTACATTTTCGTCAAGCAAAGAAAAGAAAATAACGCCTAAACCTACTTTCCTTCCCATTCCATTTCATTTTCCTTTTCATTTTTCTTTGACGCTTCCCCCTCCCTCTCACCCACGCTTTCCCGACGTCTTCGATCTTTTATTCCTTACCTCAACAAACCCGACTGTCGCCGAACCCATCTCCTTCGTCTTCTGTCAACGAATCCGACCTCACTACACTCATCTCTCGCTCTCCTGCACCACCGCAATTCCATGTTCATCTCCCGTATCCAACAACAGTCAATGTCATGGTTGTTCCTTCCATGATCGTCCAAAGTCTATACTCTTCCTCACTCACCATGGTCGTTCAAACCCAATCAACTACACCTTCAAACACTGTTCAAAACTTATACTCTTCCTCACTCACCATGACCGTTCCTTCCATCCAACACCACCTAGACCCACATTCGAATATCCCCTCCACTATTTCGCATCATCATTGATATCATTCCACCACCAGAACCACCTTCACCATTCAACCCTTAACCCAACAAAATCCAATAAAATATGTAAAACAACAAAATCCATTTCAAAATATCACGTTGCTCCGCCGTCAATCTGCCCAAACCCATAAATTCTACTAAGTTGTTACTTCTCGTTGTCAACCACCATCAATTACGTCAACATAGCGCCGATTGAAGACTTCTTTTACTTAATCCATCGATCAAAAGAGTTGAAGCCCATTAAGAATGTTATATCGCTCTCATTCGAAAAATGAGTCAATGACCCAACAACTTTCAATTTTATGATAATGACAAGCTCATATAAAAGAATTGGTGAAATAGATTTGTGTTTCAAGCTTCAAAATAACATCAATTCTTTTTTTGATTTGATTATGTGTTTTTTATTTTTCTATTCTATGCTAATTATTGTCATTTTTTATGGTTGTTATTCTTTGCAAATCACAGCAGCCGGAGGTGGAGCTATCATCATCCCCGATGTACCGAATAATATCTGGTGTTTTAAATAAGTAAACCCGAAACCCCTGCAATTTTTCCTTTATCCTTGTATCACATTCATTCTTTAATTATACAAATAAATGTCATTTTATCAGTTGTTCGTCCTAATGGAAGTGGATATTTAACGACTTCATTACGTCTAAATTTAACTCTCACTTACCGAAGCTCTTCATGAGTGGTACATTTTAGTGGTATTAAATGTGATTATAACCATGTTGTTTAATATCAAGTTTGTAGAGTTCCACTTCTTGGAGATCAATGTAGAGATGGAGAATCGATAAATATAGGGAATCAGTCGAAAGATTTAAGCCTAACTCTTATTTCTCCTGAAGTATCTCTAATTGCAATCAAAACAGGAGTTGAGCTTTTACGTGGTACAAATATGATCACAACTCTTAACCTAGGTTACACTGTATCCGCTGTGCAATTTCACCTGATGGAAGTGAAGCTATTGTTGGAGGACAAGATGGTAAATTACACATATGATCTGTATCTGGTAATGTTATGCTTGAATTCTTTAGTCTATTTGTTAACAAAGTTGGACTATTTGCAGGGATATGACATTGTGAATGGAGTTGTTGAGGTTAAAGCATAAATATGTTCATATAAAAATTCCACTTTACCGGTCCGAATATATATATTCTTTTCAAATCATTTTTTTCTTCTTTTGTATAGCTATGACTCTCTTTTTTATGTTCGAGATATCACACTATTTTTTCCATATATATATATATATATATATATATATATATATATATATATATATATATATATATATATATATATATATATTTCAAATCTAGCTCGTAGCTTCTTTTTCATTCACTATTATCCCGGCAAAGGGTTACAATATAAACCTGTGAATCATTATCTAAATAATAACAGAGCACAATTAATAAGCTAAAAATCCCAACCCAATAATAATTCCCATAATAGTGGACCCACCACCCCAAACTCAAGTTCTAAAACAATTGTCTATGCATCGCGATTCGAGTGCGAGTCATATGGAAAAAGTCGTATAATCTAAATGGATATGCCTTATAATGTGGCTAAATAAAAAGGATTTAGAAAGGCTAGAAGGGGCTGAGAAGGATATAAAATATTAGATCAAATAACAGGGTGAGAGAGTTAAAAGGCTTCAAGTGGCTTCAATATGAAAGAACTGTCTTAATCACTTTCTACACCATGTAATTTCATTATTCTCTTACCTCTAGCACGTTCATCAAATGGGTTTGTCAACTAGCTTGGATCTCACGGCCTACAAACCACTCAAGGCTCCCTGAGATCGAACATACTTTCTATCGCATTGCTAACTAATCCTTTCTTTACTACCAATGTGTGTTTTCCTGCAAATACTCAAAGCATACAAAATAAAATAGCTCATAAACATACTACTTCCTATCATTAACTTACTGAGCTTATGCTTTCAAGCTATCAAACACACTCTACATACATTTATTCCTTCAAAAAATTTTAATTTTACCTAAAAACAATAAAACACAGAAAAAAATGGAGATGAGGGACAACGAATCCCCACACCCCAAACTCAAAAATGAGTCGTGTCCCCACGACTCGAAAAGACTCAAAAATAAAAAATTTAAATTTTACAGATATTTTCACATAAAGAAAAGGTAAGGACGAAAGAAAACATACTCTTCGAGGCTATTTACCTCGCCTGATCAATACCCGGAATAGGGTGCAGTGCTTCATGTATGAAAACTTCTAATATGGGACGTTCTTATCTGCTTTATAGTCAAGAATAATAAAGTCAGTGGGAATAACAAGGTTACCTACTTGGACGAGCACGTCCTCGATTACTCCCCATGGCTTTGTTGTTGATTGATCCTGATGTCTCCTCATTTGTGATAGATTTATGTTAGGATGAGACATCATTTTTAGTGTTTTAGAAGTCAATAATGTCGATTTTCTTGAGTTTTAGTGCACTTTCCTATTTTGAGTCTTGATTTGTAGAATTATTATTTTTAGAGCATATTGGGTTTAATTGTTTATTTTAGTGTGAAGCTTTAAAGATAATTATGGAGATTAATTAGAGTCCAAGTCAAAGACAACAAATTATGGAAAGAGATTTGCATGGTAATTGGAGATAAGGAAATAAAAGCTAAAAAGATGGAAAAGGAAAAGCTGCCTAAATCTGGGATTCTGCATACACGTCCAAAGATGTAGGTTTTTACCTAAGAAATAGGCCGAATTTGGATATTTCCTTCTTTAGGGTCAAGATAATTCTGTTGCGATTATTTTGGTATATTATGGAGCTCAAACTGACCAATAACGAAGAAGATATGCTCAAAACGGTGCAGCAGTGTTTATCTTTATTTCCATACGAATTTGAGTTGGGCTAGAAGTCCAATAACTTACCTCTTCCTCAAGAAAACGAATTAGGTCTTCTAAACACCTATAAATACACCCTTATATCACTTGTAAATCATCCTTGCTTAGTGGAAAACCTCATAATCAATTCTTAGTCTTTTTAGAGAGCAAGATGATGTCTTTTGTAATTTCTTTTAGTTTATTTCCTTCAGGTATGAACTAAACCTCCCATAGCTTGGGTTTTGCATCATGTATAATCTATGAATTCTAATTCTTCTATCTAAGTTTCTTTGGGAATTATATGTTTTAATCTGATATTAGCTACTTACTCTATATTTATTTATGTGTTTTGATTTATTGTCTTTCCTAGAACTGATCACTTTAGGATTGTTTTAAGAGTAGTTAGATGGTCTCCTTGACAGGGTGTTTAACTATCGAACCACCACATAATGTCTAGTGTCGATAGTAGTTCTGACAAAACATGCTTCTAACTAGATAGTCATTAGGGTTTGTTTTAATCACCATATCACCAATTGATTGTAGTGTGCTGGATAGGGCCTTAGTGGCGTTTGATAACCCTATTTGAGTCCTCGTCTTGGTTGTGCCGTAGCCCCCTTAGTCGCTCTCAAGGTCTAAGATTGGGGAATTTAGAATCCTGACTAAGTATACCAAGAGCTAATATTCTCCCTTACGAACTAGATTTATAGATAGAATTAGAAGGATTAGTGCATACTAGCAAAACCTAAGCTATACTTCTCATCTCATATTTCTTAATCTTTTACTTTATTGTCTTTATTTCCTTAGTTTTAATTAGTTTAATTCTTGAATCTTGAAATTACTTGCTTTAAATTTCTGTCTTCTAGTTATTTACTTTTACTCGTTATTTCTACTCGCGCGTATAACACACTTAAGTCCCTGAGAACGAACTCTACTTATCATTATAACTTGCATACGTCCTGTAATACTTGCAGTACTGTGCCTGTCTAGGGTGAGAGTGCGTAGTTTTCCATACTTAAATTGATCTTATTTTTATAACACCCTAGGCACCACCAAGTTTTTGGCGCCGCTGCCGGGGACTTGTGTCTCGTTAGCATGTGGGTTATCTATTTCGAGTTTTAGTTTTTAATTAGTTTTTACTTTTCAGTTTTTAGTTTAGTTTTATTTTTCCAGATTTACGCTTGTGGTTTGCTTTAGTCTTTTTCAGGTTTCACAGTGTTTAACTCTTGGCCTCCCCTATCGGAGCCTGAGAGGAGCTTCAGACCTTACAATAAACGAGTTCGTGAGGAAAGAGCCTTGAGAAGAGTTATGGCAACCCAACAAGATCCACCACTTGGTGTACCCCTTGGTGGAGTTCAGAATAATCAACCGAGTAGACAACAACAAGATCCACCACCTGGTGTACAATTACCAGTAGGAGGAGGTAATGTGCAGAATAATCTTAATAATCAACAGAACCGAGTTGAACAAGATCTACCTGGCCTTAATGTACCATTCCATGTTCAACCCATCGGTTACCGCCCTCCTGAGATTCTGAATATCAAATTTAGACCCGATCCGGGTATGCTCAGTAAATTTCAAAGTTTCGGACTCTATACTGGTACAGCAATACAAGATCCGGTAAAAGCGATTCAGAAGTTCATGCAGATTTGTGATGCCTACATTACTCCTGGCATTACACGCGAGCAACTGTATTGTCATATGTTTTCGTTTTTTTTTACCGGAAGAGCTAGCGATTGGCTAGAAAGACAACCACATGGAACCATTCACTCTTGGAGAGAACTTCAAGCCGCGTTCTTTAACCGATTTTATCCGAAGAGCATGAGACTTAAAGATCAAGCCGAGCTTGCAAGATTTTGCCAAGAAAATGGAGAAACAGTGGGAGGAACATGGACAAGGTTTCAACAAAAATTAATTAGATGTCCGCTCCATGGTTATACACCTGCTTTACAACTTGCTATGTTCTATGAAGGACTTAATGATAAAGGTAGAGAAAAGGTGGACAACATTGGAAAGGGTAATTTTGTGTCCATGAATCACAATGAAGCTTCCGAGGTGCTACAGAATATTATGGAACAAGAAAGAAGTTGGCCTTCAACGCGAGCTGCTGTAGCAAAGACCCGAGGAACGCTTCGTTTAGATGCAGAAACTGCGAACTCAGCTCAAATATCCTCATTAGAAAATCAAATCAAGGAGCTGAAAATCGTGATGGAGAAGAATTTAGCCGCTACAAAAGTAGTACAAGAAGCACAAGGTTGTCAACAATGTGGAGTTAACGATCATACATGGGAAGAGTGCGAAGCAAATCCGCAATCTGTTTACTTTATATCCAACCGATGGGGTAACCGAAACCATCCGGGTATGCAGTATTCAAATCCACAAGGGGCCGCTAATCCTGGTCATTATCAACTGCGTCCCCAGAACAACTCTTACCAACAGAGAGGTCAGTACCAAAATCAATATCAGAATAGACCTGCTCCTCCACAACAACCTGCTCAAGATGCCTATACCGATTCATTAGATCAAAAAGCTTTACCTCAGTACCCTCAAGAAGGATCTTTGGATCAACAAGCTCTAGACCGTTTGACCGCGAATATGAACGCTCAGGAAGAGAAGATCAGAGGACACGATGCCGTACTTCAGATAATAAGGACTCAAGTAGAACAGATGAACAAAGTTTTAACAAGTTTTGTAGAACAACAGGAAGTAAAGGCAATCGAAGGAGGTGAAAACAATGTTGGGTTCGAAGCTTGCAAGGCTATCTGCCTTGAAATTGAAGAAGCAAAAGAGGAAGCACCACATGCTGCCATTAGTGTCGTGGAGGTTCCAAGTACTGAAGAAGAACCAACCAAGTCTAGCCCCGTGGAATCTGACTGTTCTAAAGTTTATGTGGAGGACGATCAAGAGAAAGCCGAATTTATAGAGCTACTGAGGAAGATGCAAGAGGAGATTCGATCGGTAGTAGATGATGCAGCTGAGTTGGCTAAAGAAAAAGAGAAAGAGGAAGAAGCCTTAAAAGAAGAATCGAAAGATGAAGTTGCACCTGCTGTGCATGAAGAGAAAGAAGAAGAGAAGGTGGAATCGCCACCTATTGTTCAACCAGTGTCATCAACTATTCCTGATACAAATCGTAAGGATGACACTGTACTCAAGACGTTTGTAGAGGCGTATCAACCTGAAAATATCAACGCCCAAATGCTTGAGATTGCGAAAAGAGGACTTACACCGCAACAAGTTTTTACGCAAGTTATTCCTGAGAAAGAGGCGAGTGTAGAGATCCCGAGAGAAAACCTGAGGGTTTCAAGAAGAAGTGAGAGAGAGCTACCACCAAAGCTTAAAGATCCGGGAAGTTTCAACCTTCCTATTCAATTACATGGTATGCTCAAGGTGAAAGCGATGTACGATGTGGGTTCTGGTGTGAATCTTATGCCTAAGTCCGTGTTCGAGAGACTTGGACTTCAGAAATCAGAGAAAACTCCAGTGAAGTTGCAGTTTGCTGACAACTCAGTAAAAACGACATGGGGAACAGTGGAGGACGTCTTAGTCCGTGCAGGTAATATTGCCATCCCTACTGACTTTGTTATTCTTGAGTTTGATGCAGATAAGCAGGTTCCAATCATACTTGGACGACCTTTCATGGCCACAAGTCAAAGTGTGATCAACTTCCAAGATGGGACCATCACCCTTCATGCAAAGAATGTATCCGAGACCTTCTATGTCTTGGGTAAGAAACCGAGGAAGTTGGATCCCATCGTGCCCATCATCCACAGCCTTTCACATCACAAATTCCCTCCTGAGAAGATCCACTTAAAGCCTGTGGATACTGAGCCAGACATTGAGTTTGGGGTTGGCCATGAAGTTCTATGGAAAGCTCACAAACGCGAAAATAGGCCACGAAGTTTCAAAGACTCGTGGATGGGACCACTCATTGTCACTAAGGTTGTTTCAGCCAAGGTGATAGAAATTCGCTCCAAAACTGGGGTCAAGCGCAGATTAGTTGACGTTCATAGCCTTACTCGTTGTTGGGGAGGCTATATTCGCAAATCTTGACAGAGGTAACATGTCTAACTTTGAAAGACGTTAAACAAAAGTGTTGTACGGGAGACAACCCGTAGTTTTTTTTAGTTTTCGTGTCTTTTATGTTTTTAGTTTAAGTTTATTTTAGTTGTTTTTAGTTGATAATGCATATTTGAGAAAGGTATTAGTGTTTTTGGTGTGTAGGAATTGGAGAAATCGAGTTAGGGAAGAAACAAAATTCACCGGAGAGGATGCACCATCAGTGCGATATACCGCACCTCAGCCGCGGTGCACCGCACCTACAAAAACCCGAGCCACGGGTCTTGTCCAGAACCGAGAAAATATTGACCCGCGGACTACCCCATGGTCCGCGCCATGGTCCGCGAGGCACAAACGCGTGCCACGGGGTAGGTCCACGTGTATTTTGACGTAGGAGGCGCAGAGCACCCCCGCGGTACACCGACCCCTAGTCCGCAGAGCAAAAACGCGTGCCACGGGGCCCTACCACGGGTCTCATCCAGTGAGCAAAAATTTTCAACCATCAGATGTCGCGGACTACCCTGCGGTGCACCCCATGGTCCGCAGGGGTAGTCCGCAGCGCCGCCAGAGAGAGAGAAAGTTACGGGATTTGTGTATAAAGGAGGTATTAAGCTTTTAGTTCCGAATTGTATAAACCCAAACCCTCTTTTTCTTCTCCACAACTCTCCTAACTCCATTGAAGCTCATCAAAACCTTCACCAATCACCAAAACACTACCCAATCATCAAGAAAAACACATCAAATCTTCTCTCCACATCATTACAAGAGAGAATTAAGCTACCAATCATCACCAAATCCATTCAAATTGAAGAATCAAAGAGCCAAATTTTCAAAATTCATCCTACAATTTCTAAAATCCAAGCCAACCCATTACAAATCCATCTCACCCACATAGAGATTCATCACCAATTCACCCATCCTAGGCCAAATCAAGCTTGTTCAACCATTAATTCAAGAGTTTAATTTTCAAGGGTTGCTAAAGCTTTGAATTGGGGGTTAATTGAAGATGACTAATTGAACAACAATTTTATCTAACAAGAGGGAGGTGAAGAGTAACAAGGGATTGGATGTGATCAAGAAGAAATCAATTGACAAAGGTTCTAGTTCTAAATCAAAGGGTAAAGAGAAAATTGAGAAGAGTGGGATACCTTTGTTTGATCGTAATGGTAAAAAGATTTATTATTATGCAAGGGAGAAAACTCAACCTCAACAAGATCTCATACCTATAGAGAAAGTGGATACTTCAAGGGCCCTGAAGATTTCTGCAGAGAAACAATTAAAAGAACTACCTTTTGCTTATGAGACAGTAGTCAAGGAAGAAGTTGGAGATGGAGAATACAAGAGATTCTTAGAGCTTGGTGAGAAATTGGGTTGGTCTACGTTCATGGTAAGACGTTTTGAACTATGTCATGAGTTAGTTTTGGAGTTCTATTTAGGCCTCTTTAGCCGAGATAGCAAAGGTTGTGTTCCGATTAGAGGAAAGTTAGTTCCTTTCACAGTTGAGGAGATTAGAAACCACTTCAAGTTTAAGAAATTGAAAGGTTGTTGCAAATTTGAAGAAGCGGTTGCTAAACGAAAAATCTTTGATGAGGAATTACTTTTTGAGCATGTTTTAGACAAAGAGAAAGTGCAATCACATAAGGGAGAATTGAAGGAACCTTGGCCTTACAAATATCTTCAAGCAGATGCTAGAATTTGGCACAATTTCCTTGTCCCTAATATCTTCGGAAACACACGAACTTTGGATGTGACTATGAAGTACGCTCTACTGTTGGACTGTATTTTGAGAGGAGAAGAAGTTGATGTGGCACAGTTGATCTATGAGGAGGTGATACGATTCTCTGTCTCTCCTAAATCAGTTTATAATGTTAAATTTCCAACTATGATCACGTGTCTTGTGCGAAAAGCGAATGTTACATTGGGTGAAGAAGAGAAACTCGAATTTAGAGGGAGTTATATTGATAATGATTGGATCAAGGATATCTTTCGAAGAGCTGGTTCTACGCAAGTCTCGAAAGAAGAAAAGGAGCAAAATTGGCAAGAGAAGATGGAGGAGCGTTTAACGAAATTTGAAGCAACTCAAACTTCTTTAGTCAATGATGTGGCACAAATCAACGCTAATCAAGTGCACATCATGAAACTCCTTGAGCAATTAACGAAAGGTCCAGCAAGTCCAACCTTGTATATCAATGATGCGAGGCAATAGCCTCAAGAGTATGTTCTCTTTCTTCCTTACCATTTCTGTAAATATGTTTATCTGCTAATTTTAATTTCTGCTTTTCGAGTCTTTTTTGAGTCGTGAGGACATGGCTCATTTTTGAGTTGGGGGTGTGGGGATTCGTTGTCTCTCATCTCCATTTTTTTGTTTTTAGGTAGAAATTAAAATTTTGGATACATGGGAATTAGATGTAGAGTGTGTTTAATAGCTTGAAAGCATAAGTTCAGTAGATTGATGATAGTAAGTGATATGTTTATGAGCTATGTATTTGTATGCTTTGAGTATTTGCAGGAAAACACACGTTGATAGTAAAGAAAGGATTTGTGAGCAATGCGATAGAAAGTATGTTCGATCTCAGGGAACCTTGAGAAGTGTGTAGGCCGTGAGATCCAAGCTAGTTGAAAAACCATTTGATGAAAGTGCTAAAGGTAAGAAAATAATTAATTACATAGTGTAGAAAGTGATTAAGGCGGTTCTTTCATATTTTTGAAGCCCTTGAAGCCTTTTTATACCTTCTCACCTTGTGATTTTGATTTTATATGCTATATCCTTCTCAGCCCCTTCTTTCCTTTCTAAAGCCTTTTATTGAAACACATTATAAGCCATATCCTTTAGATTATAGGACTTTTCCATATGACCCGCACTCGAATCCCGATGCATAGACAGTTGTTTTAAAGCTTGAGTTTGGGGTGGTGGGTCCACCATTATGGGAATTTTTATTGGGTTGGGATTTTGAGCATATTAATTGTGCTTTGTGTGTTATATTGATGATGTTTCACAATTTTTATTGTAACCCTTTGCCGGGGTAATAGTGAATGAAAAAGAAGCTTCGAGCTAAAATTTGCCAACAAGGGCATTAAAAGAAAAAAAAAATATATATATATATATATATATATATATATATATATATATATGAGGAAATAGCGTGATATCTCAACATTAAAAGAGAGTCATAGCTATAAAGAAATTTATTTGAAAAGAAAAGAAAATATATATATTCGGACCGGCAAAGTGGATTTTTAAGTGAACCTCTAAAGCTTTAATTGGGTTATTGGGGATGCTAAATTTTGCATCAAGGAAGTCATTGGGTTGAGTGAGAAACGTTTTATGAGAGTAACTCAAGCTCTAGGGCGATTCGTTGATGGATAGTGAGGAAAGAGCCAAAAGCTCACTCCAAATTATCCAAATATACTATCATACCGTCCCTAAGCCTAAATTACAACCTTAAAGACCTTGTGATTCTTTGCTATGTAATTAAGAAGTGATTGAGCCATTAGAGATAAGTTAAGTGGACCTTTGAAACTAGTGAAAATCGATGAACAATCTATAGCTCTCTTGGGGAACTGAGTAAAGTCCCAATCCTTCTTACATTGTGAAACTAATCTGATCTTGAATTCAAGCCGTGTTGACTGTGGATATGAGAAGTGTACAGGTATGTAGTTTATGAAAATTATTGCATGAAATTTTCTGAGTTATGTGCTTTAGGATTATTCTATATATTCTGCTATGCTTTTTCCCATTGTGTTGAGAATTTTATAAGTGTGTATTTATAGACTTCCCTTTGTTTTTATCTTTATTGTATCGGGACAATACAACTTTGAGTTGGGGGTCTTGATGTATCCTCATTTGTGATAGATTTATGTTAGGATGAGACATCATTTTTAGTGTTTTATAAGTCAATAATGTCGATTTTCTTGAGTTTTAGTGCACTTTCCTATTTTGAGTCTTGATTTGTAGAATTATTATTTTTAGAGCATATTGGGTTTAATTGTTTATTTTAGTGTGAAGCTTTAAAGATAATTATGGAGATTAATTAGAGTCCAAGTCAAAGACAACAACTTATGGAAAGAGATTTGCATGGTAATTGGAGATAAGGAAATAAAAGCTAAAAAGATGGAAAAGGAAAAGCTGCCTAAATCTGGGATTCTGCATACACGTCCAAAGATGTGGGTTTTTACCTAAGAAATAGGCCGAATTTGGAGATTTCCTTTTATAGGGTCAAGATAATTCTGTTGCGATTCTTTTGGTATATTATGGAGCTCAAACCGACCAATAACGAAGAAGATATGCTCAAAATGGTGCAGCAGTGTTTATCTTTATTTTCATACGAATTTGAGTTGGGCTAGAAGTCCAATAACTTACCTCTTCCTCAAGAAAAGAATTAGGTCTTCTAAACACCTATAAATACACCCTTATATCACTTGTAAATCATCCTTGCCTCATAGTAATTAGTTCTTAAGGTTTTATTCTTCCAGTTTATTGTAGAGAGCAAGATGATGTCTTTTGTAATTTCTTTTAGTTTATTTCCTTCAGGTATGAACTAAACCTCCCATAGCTTGGGTTTTGCATAATGTATAAACTATGAATTCTAATTCTTCTATCTAAGTTTCTTTGGGAATTATATGTTTTAATCTGATATTAGCTACTTACTTTATATTTGCTTATGTGTTTTGATTTAATGTCTTTCCTAGAACTGATCACTTTAGGATTGTTTTAATAGTAGTTAGATGGTCTCCTTGACAAGGTGTTTAACTATTGAACCACCACATAATGTCTAGTGTCGATAGTAGTTCTGACAAAACATGCTTCTAACTAGATAGTCATTAGGGTTTGTTTTAACCACCATATCACCAATTGATTGTAGTGTGCTGGATAGGGCCTTAGTGGCGTTTGATAACCCTATTTGAGTCCTCATCTTGGTTGTGGCGTAGCCCCCTTAGTCGCTCTCAAGGTCTAAGGTATGGGAATTTAGAATCCTGACTAAGTATACCAAGAGCTAATATTCTCCCTTATGAACTAGATTTATAGATAGAATTAGAAGGATTAGTGCATACTAGCAAAACCTAAGCTATACTTCTCATCTCATATTCTTAATCTTTCATTTTATTATCTTTATATTCCTAGTTTTAATTAGTTTTAATTCTTATTTTCGAAAATCCATATCTCTTTATTTTCTAGTCTTCTAATTATTTACTTTTACTCGTTATTTCTACTCACGCGTATAACACACTTAAGTCCCTGAGAACGAACTCTACTTATCATTAAAACTTGCATACGTCCTGTAATACTTGCAGTACTGTGCCTGTCTAGGGTTAAAGTGCGTAGTTTCTTGACTTAATTTTATCTTATTTTTATCACACCCTAGGCAACACCAAGTTTTTGGCGCCGCTGCCGGGGACTACATCGTTAGTCCTTGTGCAATTATCTTGTGCTTTTATTTTAGTTAGTTCTATTTTACGCTTTTCTTTTTAGTTTTTGTCTTTACAGATCTTTTTAGGCGAGAGCAGATTTATTAGGAGATAAAGGTTTCGTGCTATTAGATCCTGAAGAAGCTAATACATGATGGAATCTCTAAAGCTCAAGAAGTTAAGCCAACAACTTGAGGAATTACGAGAACAATCGCGAAAATTAGCTCGGAGGAATCTAGTACATACCTCACCTTCATGTCCTAGTTGTGGAGCAAGAGATCACTCGTGGGGACATTGCATGAACAATCCAGCCTCAACTTCCTTCATGCCTTATCGCAGAGACCATTATTATGATGGTTATTATCAATCTCAAGGAAATTACGCTGACTATCAACCCCCACAGAGTTACAATAGGGTCGGAGATCAACAGACGTATTATCATAATAACCATTATTATGATGATTATTATCAACCACGACCACAATCTTACTATCCTCCACAACCTAAATAAATCACACCCTAGGCACCACCAATCAACAGAAGTTTGTGGATGATCTTATTTTTATCACACCCTAGGCACCACCAACCTAAATTGTTTTTATCAGCTTATAGGTTTAAATTGATCTTTCCATATCTTGTAGTCTTTGACTTGGACTCTAATTAATCTCCATAATTATCTTTAAAGCTTCACACTAAATAAATATTTAAACCCAATATGCTCTAAAAAAATTATTTTACTAAATCAAGACTCAAAATAGGAAAGTGCACTATTTCTCAAGAAAATCGATTATTATGACTTCTAAATCACTAAAAATGATGTCTCATCCTAATATAAATCTATCAGAAATGAGGAGACATCAGAGAAGAAGGGAAAAGTCTTCTTCCATGGCTTCGAAACTGGATGGAGCTTCACCTGAGCATACAAACGGCTGGAGATGAATGCGACAAGAAAATCATCGATGGATCTCACGTTTGAGCTGGATCTTCGCTCAAGTGGCCATGGCATCCTCACTCTTCTGTGATGGCTCGTGCACCTCCACGCCGTGGATCTGTTGAAATGGAGCTTCGCTGGTCCATTGGGCTGGAGGAGTACAACAAAACTTCATCAACAATCTCGAACGGAGGATTATAACAAAGCTTTTAGAGCTCAGCATCTTCACATTCGTCGAAGCTCGAACGCATCGAAAAAGATTCATATCCGCTATTGCAACCTCAACCGGGGCTCTTGAACGGATATCCAACAACTTTGAAAGGAGCTCAAAGCTCGAATCACTATTATCAAAGGTTGGACAAAATATTGAAGCTCCATCCTATGTTGTAGATCTCGGTTTTGCGTCCTAGGCGTTCAAACGAGGCCTAGCGCCTAGGCAGGATTATAAGGGGCCTAGGAGGGATTAGACGGTTTTGAATCCCATTGTGTAATTTTGTATATTTAGTAATATATACTAATAATTCAAACATTTAACTATAAGTCATAAAATTCATCTAACAACACTATAGTAAATATAGACATACTAAAATTTGAGTCATAATATCATTTGAAAAATTCTCGAGAATAATGAAAATAAAAAAAAGGTCGGTGCGACCATTGTTTTCCATTAATCGGTGCCTAGGCGGCTACTTTTTGCCATTAATCGGTGCTTAGGCGGGCTAGGCTCTGCTTCCACGGCGATTAAGGCGCTAGGCAAAAACGCCTAGAATTTTTACTAGACGTAAGCGGCTGAGGGGGTGTTGACGCCTAGGCGACGATTTCTACAACATAGACTCCATTGGATCTCGAAGCTCTAGCACTTTCCGATGGAGCTTCGTGACTGGATCCCTTCAGGCGATGGAGCTTCGAAGCTCTTCAGATCCATGGAGTGATCTTTGTTTTTTTAGTCAACGTTTATGCTTAGGAGATTAACAATGTTTCTGTGTCTGAGAGAGAGAGAGAGAGAGAGAGAGAGAGAGAGAGAGAGAGAGAGAGAGAGAGAGAGAGAGAGAGAGAGAGAGAGAGAGAGAGAGAGAGAGAGAGAGAGAGAGAGAGAAGGTATAATAGGTAGGAGGATTGGTCTATAATGTTAAATTTTATTTGTGACTTTTGGTAAAAAAAAAGTATTGAGCACATGTGCATGTGTCTATAAGAGGTATCTTCAATAATGTTTGGGTAAAAATCTCCAAAATTAATTGACAAGAATGATTAAAAAACATAATTGATTAAAAAATGAAAATTTCATGATTAATATTTAAAAATTCACAAAAAGATTCTAAAATTCATAATTAATTTAAAAAAAAATCATTATTAATTTAGAAAAGGTTTACCAATGAACTTATAAAAATATATTTTGAAAACTATTAAAAAATAAAATATTTAAATATTCATAATTAATTTATAAATATCACAACTAATTAAAAAAATTGATCTAACAATTCATAATAAAGTGGTAAAATCATAATTAATTCAGAAATATTTAAAAAAATATTCATCAATCTCTCTCTTTGCACATATGAGGTCATATACTCCCTCCGTCGCTCGTAATGAAGGTTGTAATAATCATTAAAAGGTGGGAGAGGTTACACTTATTTTCCTTTTCAATATTATAGTTCTCCGATACTTTCTGGTCGCTTCGCAATCGATTCTAAATTTTTAATTCTCCTACTCTTAACGATGGTAAACTGCTCTTCATCTACAATTGAGCCTAATTGACCACCATCCAAGGTAGTTTGACTAATAATCGTGTCCCTTGAATTGTTATCGAAGCGGATATAATTCAGGTTATAAAATCGGCTTTCTAGTTTAAAATTCACCCTTCAAAAGTTGTTGTACAATGGGGACACTTTCCGAGTAAATGAGCTTTTCAGTTCTGGGGGACTGTTAAGTGAACTTTTCAGTGTAGCCCCATGCCTCAATTTTTGGTGGTGTTGTACATTGATAACAACAATCTTAATCCCACTTCGCTGGGGCTTCAATTGAAGTATTTACATAGTAGACCCTACTTTTGGACCACTTATCCCAGCAGGTTCAAAAAGAACCCCGGATATCAAAGTATCTACAAACTACACGAAAAAATGTTCTCTCTGGCCCGACTCCCCAAAAAACCCCGTTCCCATTCATCCACCGAAATAAACCCTACCTAACCACCTCTCTTCAACGCTTCTCCTCCGTTTTCTCTCCCCTTTCCTCTTCTTTTCCTAAAGACTTTACAAGGACTCTTTAAGATCTAGTTCAGATATGAAGCTTAGTGTTTTCTTTGTCACTTTTGCTAATATACGTTATCTGAAAATCACGATTAAGTGTTTTTTGGAATTCTCAGTTACTTTTATCTTCTAACTGCTCATCCTTTAACGGCATTAAATGAAGACAATAAAGAGGATTAAGAGGAAGAGCTCTGTCTTTCTCCTGATAGAGATGTTGTCTATTCTATTTATGAAGAACCTAAACTTCTCTTACGCATTATTGCTTCAGGTACTGTCAATCTGAGCTACCTTAAGAAAATCATTATTCAAAACTGGGGGATTAATGGTCGAATCTCTATTGAAAAAAGAGGAAAGAATATGTGTATTGTTCAGTTTGATAGGAAAGAGGATTTAGATACTGTGTGGTTGAATAGGCCCTATCATATTTTTGGTTTCCATGTCTTGGTTCAAAAGTACGAAGAAACTATTAAGAATCCCTCTCTTTTGGATGAAACTTCTTTCTGGGTTCGATTGTCAGGCATTCTACCTCTTTTTATGAAAGAAACTAATGTCAGGAAAATAGCTTCAAAGATTGGAGTTGTTAATGAGGTTGAATTACCAGATCCACTGAAATTTAAAGAAAACTCCACAATCAGAGCTAGAGTTGACTGTTCTATTTTAAAGCCTTTAATTGCGGGCTTTAATTTTAAAATTTCTAATGGACAATCGGTTTGGATTACTTTCAAGTATGAAAAGTTGTTTGGTTTCTGTTTTAAGTGTGGTATTGTATCTCATGAGGAGAGAAACTGTGATAATTCAAATAAACTAGCTATCAGGTTAGGTAACTGGATTAAATACTCTGATTTAGAGAAAAGGTCTAAGAGTTTGTTTTCAAGGCTGTGAAAAATAATCAAGCTTAGAAATTGGTGTTGCCTAGGGTGTGATAAAAATAAGATAAAATTAAGTCAAGAAACTACGCATAAAACTAAAACTAAACTAACAATTAAACTACTAAAGATTAACACCGGGGTCACACGCTACCGTCCCCGGCAGCGGCGCCAAAAACTTGGTGGGTCCTAGGGTGTTATAAAATTAAGTGCAAAATAGAGGAACCACTTAACCGCAAGTGTACGGTTGTCCCAAGTAATATATGATAATCAAGTTCGTTCTCAGGGACAGATTAGGTTCAACCCAAATATCAATCAGATAGTAGAGATATTTGATAATCTGTTTTATGTGTTGCAATAACACACAAAAAAATTCCAAATTTCACAAAACACGCGCGTCCGTTAATGTTTTTTTATAAAAAATCATAATTAATTCCAAAAAGATCTAGAAAAATTTAAAAATTAAATTTTTTTACGGGGCAAGTTTATATCTAAATCAGCGATTTTTTTAATTATATTTTTAAATTTCGATATTCAGTTTTATGTGGTCCTACAATACACAAAAATATATTTATGTATTCTTGTATCACACAAAATTATAAAATCAATCTTCTTTAAGAAAATCGTTTTTTCTTTATTAGTCACATGTACACTATATTTACTCGTTTTTAACTATCTTGATGTATTACCTTTTTGTCTAACTCTTTTTGTTGTTTCGTGTGTTGTTGTAATACACAAAATAGTCATTTGTGTATTACAGTAACACACAAATTCATTTTTTCTCTTCCAGACAAATCGATCGGTTTGTATGTTCATGTGATGCAAAAAATCACAGACTGAAAATGACATAACTAAAAGGGAATACGTAATTTTGTGTGTTGTTGTAATACACAAATGATTGTTTTCTGTATTACAACAACACACAAAATAAAAGAAAAGGGTTGAACAAAAATTTAATACATTAGATAGTTAAAACGGGTAAAAATAGTGTATATGTGACTAATAAAGAGAAAAAATGATTTTGTTAAAGAAGGTAATGTTTTAGATTGATTCTATGATTTTATGTGTTACATGAATACATAAATATAAATATATATATATATATATATATATATATATATATATATATATATATATATATATATATATTTGTGTATTGTAGGAACACATAAAACTGAATATCAAAAGTAAAAAATAAAAATAACATGCTTATGTAGATATGAATTTGCCCCGTCAAAAAATACGTTTTTATAATTTTTCTGAGTTTTTGGATTCAATTATGATTTTTTATAAAAAAAAAAAAAATTCACGGACACGCGCGTGTTATGGTATTTGGAAATTTTTTTTGTGTTTTTTTTGTTACATGGTGATCCGGGCTAGCTTGCACGCACCCGACTAATCCCATGAAGATATTTATGTCTCCCCATATATATTCTCATGATAAATCAGAACTAGGTTACCCATGTTCAGGGAGGGGTTCGAGCCTTTTACCTCTAACTTTACACCCGTTAGGGAGGGGATTCGTACCATGGATCTCCCCTTTAAGTGCTGAAGAAATAGAAGGCTCTGGCTAGTTGAGCTAACCCAACTAGTATTTTTTGTGTTATAGCAACACATGAAACGGATTATCGAAATTAAAAAACAATTAAAAAAGTCAAAAAAATTCATAGACGTAAATATTAATTTGTCTTGTCCAAATTTTTTATTTTTACGATTTTTTTAGAATTAGTTATGAAGGTTTTTTATAGAATTTCACGGACGCTCGCGTTTGATGGATTAGTTGGTGGTGATGGAACTAGTCGGTGGTGGTTATTGGCGAATGTGGTGGTCAGTAGAGAATAATGGTGGTGATGATGGTGGGTGATGGTGGTGGTGTAGGGAATGGTGGTAGGGGTGTTGGGGTGGTTGTGGTGGATGGGGTGGGGGTGGGGTGGTAGGGGTGGTGGGGGTGGTGGGGTGGTGGTGGTGGTGGTCGATGGAAAATGTATGAGGTGGTGGTGATAGTCGGTGGTAAATGCATGAGGTGGTGATGGTGGTCAGTGGGGATTTTATAATAAAAAGAAAAAAAATATATTATCAATATTATATAATAATAATCATAATGATGATAATAATAATAATAATAATAATAATAATAATAATAATAATAATAATAATAATAATAATAATAAAGAAATAATTAAAAGGACATTAAGGGTAATGGTGGAAGATAAATATGACAAAGTGTTTAATTGAGAATTAATCCCTTAAACTATGAGTAAGTAGGAAGGATTTCCCTCTTTTTCTTTGAGAATGGAATTTCAGAATTCGTAATTAATTGGGAATTATCCCAAAAAATTATTCTCTTAATATTATTAATATTGCTTTACTTACGAAAATTTATTAAAATTTCTTTAGAGTAATGACATTTATCACCCATTTTTTGTCCACCCTTGTATCACCTATTTTGTGTCACCTTATGTGACATTAAATCAAAGAAAAAGAAAACAATAATTAGGATAGAGAAACACGCTGATTGGTATTTAAAACCTCCAAATAGAAGGTGATATAAAGATGAACCGAAATAAGATGATAAATATCATTACTTATTCCTTAAATATTTAGTCAAATTCAAATAATTTGAGAATTACCATTTTGGTATTTTTTAATTTTTTTAGAGCCCGTTTGGGATTGATTATTTTGAAGCTAAAAGCGCTTTTTTATTAAAATTAAATTATTTGTAAAAAATATTAAAAATAAAATTGACATCTAAAATCACTTTAAGTGATTATTTTAATAATCACTAATCTAGTGCTTTTCCTGAAAGTGATTTTAAGAGTCTAAAATATTGCTATAGAGATAAAAATCACTTTAAGTGATTATTTTAAAAAGCAGTCCCAAACGGGCACTTAGTATTAAGGAATAATTTAATTAATTTTGTGTAATTAATTGGACATTCCCTTATATATGTTGTTTTTAAAACCATACATACAATATTATAATATGTTTAAAAATTTCTTCCTTTTATATTTACATTAACATTTAATTAGTGTAAATACGTTTCCTTATTTATGAATATTATAAAATTTTGTTTAATAATATTTCCTAATACTTTCTTTCCATAAGTATTTCTTAATAATTTTGTTCTTGAGTTATAAATAATTATATTCACTTATAAGTTCTTTATATAATTATAATTTATTATTTTCCTTCATAATTTCATCTTGAACTATAAACAAAAATATATTCACTTATACTTTATTAGCATAAATATAATTATTTATTTCCTTTACAATTTATTTTTTAAACTATAAATAATTATATTCATTTATAATTTATTTCCATAATTATAATTTATTATTTTCTTAATAATTTTGTTCTTGAGCTAATAATAATTAAAATTATAATTTCTTGGGGGCAACGCCCAGTTAATTACACGGAGAGTGTAAGAATTCCCAATTAATTATAATTACAACTTAATTTCCACTTAAGCACAAAAAATTAGAAGATTACAAAAAATACCCATAGGCCTATTAATTAATTATAATAATATTTATTTATTTATTTACATTATTTTTTTAATTAATTTTTTCGATAAAAAAAATTAGAATTTTTTTTTCGTATTTTTTTTTTCAGAATTTTTTTTTTTGAATTTTTTTTAATGTGTTCCGTGAATACACAATTCTGAGATTTGTATGTTGCAGGAACACACAGAATTGGAACAACCAAAATCAAGTTTTCTGTATTTCAAAAATACATAAATTCGAGTTTTATGTGTTCCATGAATACATAAATTTGAGTTTAATGTGTTTGATGAATAAACATATATAAGATTTGTGCGTTCCAAGAATACATAATTTTGGGATTTGTGTGTACATGAATACACAGAATTGGAACAAACAAACTCAAGTTTTGTGTATTCCAGAAATACATAAATCCGAGTTTTATGTGCTATGAATACACAAATTTGAGTTTTATGTCTTCCATGAATACACAGATTTGTGTGTTTCAGGAATACACAATTCTGAGATTTGTGTGTTCAGGATTACACAGAATTGGAACAAACAAAATCAAGTTTTGTGTATTCCAGGAATACATAAATTCGAGTTTTATGTATTCCATGCATACACAAATTTGATTTTTATGTGTTCCATGAATACACAAATTTGAGTGTTATGCGTTCCATGAATACACAAATTTAAGATTTGTGTGTTCCAAGAATACACAAATGTGAGATTTGTGTGTTCTAGGAATACACGGAATTGGAATAAATAAAATCAAGTTTTGTGTATTCCAGGAATATATAAATTCGAGCTTTATGTGTTCCATAAATATACAAATTTGAATTTTATGTGTTCCATGAATACACAAATCTGATATTTATGCGTTCAAGAATACACAATTATGACTTTTGTGTGTTCCACGTATACACAGAATTAGTACAAACAAAACCAAGTTTTGTGTATTCCAGGAATACATATATTCGAGTTTTATGTGTTCCATGAATACACAAATTTGAGTTGTGTGTGTTCTATGAATACACAAATATAAGTTTTGTGTGTTCCAATTATACACAATTCTTGAATTTGTGTGTTCAGGAATACACAGAACTGGAACAAGCAAAATCAAGTTTTGTGGATTCCAGAAATACATAACTTCGAGTTTATGTCATGCACTTACCTAGAGGAGGAGGAGGAGGAGGAGGAGGAGGAGAATTATTTTTAATTCTTAGTAAATGATTTTTAGTAACTTTAAATTATACCAAGAGCGATTATAAAAAAATCATACTTAAACGTTTAATGTAGAAATGGTTTGGAAATTTCAAAGCCATAAAATGATTACAACACATCCAGGAGGCTAAATGTCCTATCATCGGTTGTTTCCCAAAGTATAAATAATATGTATTTTAATTGTGTGCATGGCTATGAAAACAAATATAATTTTCTTAATAGATTTCCTCTCAGAAGTTTGTAAAGAAAAAGAATATATGAGTTTATTTTTGTGTTCATATTTTTACATCGCATAACCGAAGATAATAAGGCCAAATTTTATAATCGCGAAAAAGGATATGACAGTTACACATAATTAATACAAAATATCTTTTAATGATAGAGAAAATTAAACGAGTCAATAAAAATGATACCTGGTATAACTTAAGTAAAAAAAATTCATTTCAAGTTTGGACATTACAGATATTTTTCAATCTTGTTTAATGAGAAAGTGACTAAATGAACCATAAACACCATGTTTTGAAAGCCATTATATAATTAAATTTTAAAACTAAATTATAATTTAAGCTCTAAATCAATGGAATCTTCTTTGTTGTCATGTTCTTGGAAAACACGTTCGTTACCAACTTGAAACGTAGATGCATTTGCTGGCGCAACAAAATTTGCAGCTCTGGATGTATTACCCTGTCCAGTTGGCATATTAGGCGCAACATATGGGTTTGGCTGTTGATTACCCTGAGGTATCGACATACGACCATGTCGAGGTCTTTCATTTGGAATACGCTCAAACCGATGTTTATTGTTATGTCCTCCCAAGGCACGCCCTGACGTAAAGGCTTCTCCACAGAACTGGCAAACATATAAGTGATTAACAACACTATTATAACGATTGTTTGTTGAGCTTGTTCCATTATTCATCATATGCTCAAATTGAAATAAAAATGAAGACAAATGTAACATAGATTTACGTGTGTATTTATAATTTAGATAAAGTGAACTAGTTGGAACATTAAATTAATGAAATTTATGAAAAGATAAAAAGTAATCATTATTTCCATAAAAAATTGACCACATATTAAATGATATTAAATATATTTTATGTTTTTCTCAATCAATTTTTTTATTTAATAAATAATTACCTTTATTCTTTCTGGGAATAACACAAAAATATTATTTTTTATATAATAATTTTTATAAGGGTTGTAATATATATATATAAAAAGGTGAGATGCAAATGAATGATTGGTATTTCTAATTTAAGTGGATTTTTCTTTGGTGCTGCAGATGGTAAGATTTCATAAATGTGATTTGACAAGATGCCTAATAGGATAATGACAAAATTAATTATAATTAATTGATGGAATATAATTAATTATAATTATAGAACAAAATTAATTGATGGAATATAATTAATTATAATTATAGAATAAAATTATAATTGAATTTAATTATTTGTAGCTCAAAAATAAAATTATAAAAAATAATCAATTATAATTATGGAAAGAAATTAGGGATAATTCCCGATTAATTACAATTTCACACTTTTTATTCCTAAAAAAAGGAAGAAGCAAATTATTTCCTACTTACTCACAAATTATCAACTTATTTTCCAATTAAACACATTGTGATGTTTACCTTCCATTATTACCCTTATATGATTTTTTTTTAAACTTTTTGTTTAAATTTTTTTCGATTTTTTCCCCGAATGCTTTTTTCGATTTTTTAAAAAATCAAAATTCCGGGTTATGTGTTGTTATGACACACAAATATAGATTTATGTATTCCGAACACACAAAGTCATTATATCGATGTAAATGATTATCTTCTTTAACAAATTTTTTTTTTCTTTATTAATCACATATACCCTATTTTTACTCGTTTTTAACTATCTTGATATATTTGGAAAAAAAAACTATCTTCATATATTATCTTTTTGTCCATCACGTTTTTGTTATTTTTGTGTGTTTATGTTTTAGGGTTTTGTGTGTTCCAGGTCACACAAAACTTGATTTTATTTATTCCAATTCTGTGTATTTTTTGTACACACAAATCTCAGAATTGTGTTTTCTTAGAACGCACAAATATCAGATTTGTGTATTCATAGAACACACAAAACTCAAAATTGTGTATTCATGGAACACACAAAACTCGAATTATGTATTCCTTGAATACACAAAACTTGATTTTATTTGTTCCAATTCTGTGTATTCTTGGAACACAAAAATCTCATATTTGTGTATTCTTGGAACGCACAATTCTCAGATTTCTGTATTCATGGAACACATGAAACTCAAACTTCTGTATTCATGGAACACATAAAAATCAAATTTGTGTATTCATTAAACACATAAAACTCGAATTTATGTATTCCTGGAATACACAAAACTTGAGTTTGTTTGTTCCAATTCTGTGTAATCCTGAACACACAAATCTCAGAATTGTGTATTCCCGGAACACACAAATCTCAGATTTGTGTATTCATGGAACACATGAAACTCAAATTAAGTCTTTAATTCCATTATGAGCTAAATTTCTTTATACTTGAGAATCGCATAAAAGGGATGAACCTTAATTAATGTTTTCTATGTTTTGAATTTGGGATTGTTAGATTTAAATTGAATTGAGTTTTAGGTATTGGATATTACTTTGTTTTCATTACCAATTCTTTTAGGAACAACTAGAATTAGCAGTTAGTATTTGGGCTATTCACTTTAGTGGCGAAGTGATCATCCGACAGGGGGGTTTGAATACAGATCTAGGTAATACCCGTGTAATATCCGTTATTGACCGACAGGCTTAACTAGTTACATAGCCAAAGAGGTAAAATCATATCATCCGAAAAGCCATATTCGACCATACAGGTGTTTATGATACTTTAGGATAGCTCCTAGGTCCACCCGACAGGGGGCTAGGAGATATTAGAGTCCCGACTAATATTATAATTCCAATTCTACCCTTAAACATAGCATAGATTACATTGATTAAGTGGAATCCTTTGCGAGGATCAAGTATATCTCCCTTATCTGAAGTTAGTCGTCATTTGCTTTATTTCCTTTCTGTTAATTTAATTTTAGTCTTTACTTTATTTACCCATGTTCAGGGAGGGGTTCGAGCCTTTTACCTCTAACTTTACACCCGTTAGGGAGGGGATTCGTACCATGGACCTCCCCTTTAAGTGCTGAAGAAATAGAAGGCTCTGGCCAGTTGAGCTAACCCAACTAGTATTTTTTGTGTTAGAGTAACACATGAAACGGATTATCGAAATTAAAAAACAATTAAAAAAGTCAAAAAAATTCATAGATGTAAATATTAATTTGTCTTGTCCAAATTTTTTATTTTTACGATTTTTTTAGAATTAGTTATGAAGGTTTTTTATAGAATTTCACGGACGCTCGCGTTTGATGGATTAGTTGGTGGTGATGGAACTAGTCGGTGGTGGTTATTGGCGAATGTGGTGGTCAGTAGAGAATAATGGTGGTGATGATGGTGGGTGATGGTGGTGGTGTAGGGAATGGTGGTAGGGGTGTTGGGGTGGTTGTGGTGGATGGGGTGGGGGTGGGGTGGTAGGGGTGGTGGGGGTGGTGGGGTGGTGGTGGTGGTGGTCGGTGGAAAATGTATGAGGTGGTGGTGATAGTCGGTGGTAAATGCATGAGGTGGTGATGGTGGTCAGTGGGGATTTTATAATAAAAAGAAAAAAAATATATTATCAATATTATATAATAATAATCATAATGATGATAATAATAATAATAATAATAATAATAAAAATAATAATAATAATAATAAAGAAATAATTAAAAGGACATTAAGGGTAATGGTGGAAGATAAATATGACAAAGTGTTTAATTGAGAATTAATCCCTTAAACTATGAGTAAGTAGGAAGGATTTCCCTCTTTTTCTTTGAGAATGGAATTTCAGAATTCGTAATTAATTGGGAATTATCCCAAAAAATTATTCTCTTAATATTATTAATATTGCTTTACTTACGAAAATTTATTAAAATTTCTTTAGAGTAATGACATTTATCACCCATTTTTTGTCCACCCTTGTATCACCTATTTTGTGTCACCTTATGTGACATTAAATCAAAGAAAAAGAAAACAATAATTAGGATAGAGAAACACGCTGATTGGTATTTAAAACCTCCAAATAGAAGGTGATATAAAGATGAACCGAAATAAGATGATAAATATCATTACTTATTCCTTAAATATTTAGTCAAATTCAAATAATTTGAGAATTACCATTTTGGTATTTTTTAATTTTTTTAGAGCCCGTTTGGGATTGATTATTTTGAAGCTAAAAGCGCTTTTTTATTAAAATTAAATTATTTGTAAAAAATATTAAAAATAAAATTGACATCTAAAATCACTTTAAGTGATTATTTTAATAATCACTAATCTAGTGCTTTTCCTGAAAGTGATTTTAAGAGTCTAAAATATTGCTATAGAGATAAAAATCACTTTAAGTGATTATTTTAAAAAGCAGTCCCAAACGGGCACTAGTATTAGGGAATAATTTAATTAATTTTGTGTAATTAATTGGACATTGTCCCTTATATATGTTGTTTTTAAAACCATACATACAATATTATAATATGTTTAAAAATTTCTTCCTTTTATATTTACATTAACATTTAATTAGTGTAAATACGTTTCCTTATTTATGAATATTATAAAATTTTGTTTAATAATATTTCCTAATACTTTCTTTCCATAATTATTTCTTAATAATTTTGTTCTTGAGTTATAAATAATTATATTCACTTATAAGTTCTTTATATAATTATAATTTATTATTTTCCTTCATAATTTCATCTTGAACTATAAACAAAAATATATTCACTTATACTTTATTAGCATAAATATAATTATTTATTTCCTTTACAATTTATTTTTTAAACTATAAATAATTATATTCATTTATAATTTATTTCCATAATTATAATTTATTATTTTCTTAATAATTTTGTTCTTGAGCTAATAATAATTAAAATTATAATTTCTTGGGGCAACGCCCAGTTAATTACACGGAGAGTGTAAGAATTCCCAATTAATTATAATTACAACTTAATTTCCACTTAAGCACAAAAAATTAGAAGATTACAAAAATACCCATAGGCCTATTAATTAATTATAATAATATTTATTTATTTATTTACATTATTTTTTTAATTAATTTTTTCGATAAAAAAAATTAGAATTTTTTTTTTCGTATTTTTTTTTTCAGAATTTTTTTTTTTGAATTTTTTTTAATGTGTTCCGTGAATACACAATTCTGAGATTTGTATGTTGCAGGAACACACAGAATTGGAACAACCAAAATCAAGTTTTCTGTATTTCAAAAATACATAAATTCGAGTTTTATGTGTTCCATGAATACATAAATTTGAGTTTAATGTGTTTGATGAATAAACATATATAAGATTTGTGCGTTCCAAGAATACACAATTTTGGGATTTGTGTGTACATGAATACACAGAATTGGAACAAACAAACTCAAGTTTTGTGTATTCCAGAAATACATAAATCCGAGTTTTATGTGCTATGAATACACAAATTTGAGTTTTATGTCTTCCATGAATACACAGATTTGTGTGTTTCAGGAATACACAATTCTGAGATTTGTGTGTTCAGGATTACACAGAATTGGAACAAACAAAATCAAGTTTTGTGTATTCCAGGAATACATAAATTCGAGTTTTATGTATTCCATGCATACACAAATTTGATTTTTATGTGTTCCATGAATACACAAATTTGAGTGTTATGCGTTCCATGAATACACAAATTTAAGATTTGTGTGTTCCAAGAATACACAAATGTGAGATTTGTGTGTTCTAGGAATACACGGAATTGGAATAAATAAAATCAAGTTTTGTGTATTCCAGGAATATATAAATTCGAGCTTTATGTGTTCCATAAATATACAAATTTGAATTTTATGTGTTCCATGAATACACAAATCTGATATTTATGCGTTCAAGAATACACAATTATGACTTTTGTGTGTTCCACGTATACACAGAATTAGTACAAACAAAACCAAGTTTTGTGTATTCCAGGAATACATATATTCGAGTTTTATGTGTTCCATGAATACACAAATTTGAGTTGTGTGTGTTCTATGAATACACAAATATAAGATTTGTGTGTTCCAATTATACACAATTCTTGAATTTGTGTGTTCAGGAATACACAGAACTGGAACAAGCAAAATCAAGTTTTGTGGATTCCAGAAATACATAACTTCGAGTTTATGTCATGCACTTACCTAGAGGAGGAGGAGGAGGAGGAGAATTATTTTTAATTCTTAGTAAATGATTTTTAGTAACTTTAAATTATACCAAGAGCGATTATAAAAAAATCATACTTAAACGTTTAATGTAGAAATGGTTTGGAAATTTCAAAGCCATAAAATGATTACAACACATCCAGGAGGCTAAATGTCCTATCATCGGTTGTTTCCCAAAGTATAAATAATATGTATTTTAATTGTGTGCATGGCTATGAAAACAAATATAATTTTCTTAATAGATTTCCTCTCAGAAGTTTGTAAAGAAAAAGAATATATGAGTTTATTTTTGTGTTCATATTTTTACATCGCATAACCGAAGATAATAAGGCCAAATTTTATAATCGCGAAAAAGGATATGACAGTTACACATAATTAATACAAAATATCTTTTAATGATAGAGAAAATTAAACGAGTCAATAAAAATGATACCTGGTATAACTTAAGTAAAAAAAATTCATTTCAAGTTTGGACATTACAGATATTTTTCAATCTTGTTTAATGAGAAAGTGACTAAATGAACCATAAACACCATGTTTTGAAAGCCATTATATAATTAAATTTTAAAACTAAATTATAATTTAAGCTCTAAATCAATGGAATCTTCTTTGTTGTCATGTTCTTGGAAAACACGTTCGTTACCAACTTGAAACGTAGATGCATTTGCTGGCGCAACAAAATTTGCAGCTCTGGATGTATTACACTGTCCAGTTGGCATATTAGGCGCAACATATGGGTTTGGCTGTTGATTACCCTGAGGTATCGACATACGACCATGTCGAGGTCTTTCATTTGGAATACGCTCAAACCGATGTTTATTGTTATGTCCTCCCAAGGCACGCCCTGACGTAAAGGCTTCTCCACAGAACTGGCAAACATATAAGTGATTAACAACACTATTATAACGATTGTTTGTTGAGCTTGTTCCATTATTCATCATATGCTCAAATTGAAATAAAAATGAAGACAAATGTAACATAGATTTACGTGTGTATTTATAATTTAGATAAAGTGAACTAGTTGGAACATTAAATTAATGAAATTTATGAAAAGATAAAAAGTAATCATTATTTCCATAAAAAATTGACCACATATTAAATGATATTAAATATATTTTATGTTTTTCTCAATCAATTTTTTTATTTAATAAATAATTACCTTTATTCTTTTTGGGAATAACACAAAAATATTATTTTTTATATAATAATTTTTATAAGGGTTGTAATATATATATATAAAAAGGTGAGATGCAAATGAATGATTGGTATTTCTAATTTAAGTGGATTTTTCTTTGGCGCTGCAGATGGTAAGATTTCATAAATGTGATTTGACAAGATGCCTAATAGGATAATGACAAAATTAATTATAATTAATTGATGGAATATAATTAATTATAATTATTGAACAAAATTAATTGATGGAATATAATTAATTATAATTATAGAATAAAATTATAATTGAATTTAATTATTTGTAGCTCAAAAATAAAATTATAAAAAATAATCAATTATAATTATGGAAAGAAATTAGGGATAATTCCCGATTAATTACAATTTCACACTTTTTATTCCTAAAAAAAGGAAGAAGCAAATTATTTCCTACTTACTCACAAATTATCAACTTATTTTCCAATTAAACACATTGTCATGTTTACCTTCCATTATTACCCTTATATGATTTTTTTTTTAAACTTTTTGTTTAAATTTTTTTCGATTTTTTTCCCGAATGCTTTTTTCGATTTTTTAAAAAATCAAAATTCCGGGTTATGTGTTGTTATGACACACAAATATAGATTTATGTATTCCGAACACACAAAGTCATTATATCGATGTAAATGATTATCTTCTTTAACAAATTTTTTTTTTCTTTATTAATCACATATACCCTATTTTTACTCGTTTTTAACTATCTTGATATATTTGGAAAAAAAAACTATCTTCATATATTATCTTTTTGTCCATCACGTTTTTGTTATTTTTGTGTGTTTATGTTTTAGGGTTTTGTGTGTTCCAGGTCACACAAAACTTGATTTTATTTATTCCAATTCTGTGTATTTTTTGTACACACAAATCTCAGAATTGTGTTTTCTTAGAACGCACAAATATCAGATTTGTGTATTCATAGAACACACAAAACTCAAAATTGTGTATTCATGGAACACACAAAACTCGAATTATGTATTCCTTGAATACACAAAACTTGATTTTATTTGTTCCAATTCTGTGTATTCTTGGAACACAAAAATCTCATATTTGTGTATTCTTGGAACGCACAATTCTCAGATTTCTGTATTCATGGAACACATGAAACTCAAACTTCTGTATTCATGGAACACATAAAAATCAAATTTGTGTATTCATTAAACACATAAAACTCGAATTTATGTATTCCTGGAATACACAAAACTTGAGTTTGTTTGTTCCAATTCTGTGTAATCCTGAACACACAAATCTCAGAATTGTGTATTCCCGGAACACACAAATCTCAGATTTGTGTATTCATGGAACACATGAAACTCAAATTAAGTCTTTAATTCCATTATGAGCTAAATTTCTTTATACTTGAGAATCGCATAAAAGGGATGAACCTTAATTAATGTTTTCTATGTTTTGAATTTGGGATTGTTAGATTTAAATTGAATTGAGTTTTAGGTATTGGATATTACTTTGTTTTCATTACCAATTCTTTTAGGAACAACTAGAATTAGCTGTTAGTATTTGGGCTATTCACTTTAGTGGCGAAGTGATCATCCGACAGGGGGGTTTGAATACAGATCTAGGTAATACCCGTGTAATATCCGTTATTGACCGACAGGCTTAACTAGTTACATAGCCAAAGAGGTAAAATCATATCATCCGAAAAGCCATATTCGACCATACAGGTGTTTATGATACTTTAGGATAGCTCCTAGGTCCACCCGACAGGGGGCTAGGAGATATTAGAGTCCCGACTAATATTATAATTTCAATTCTACCCTTAAACATAGCATAGATTACATTGATTAAGTGGAATCCTTTGCGAGGATCAAGTATATCTCCCTTATCTGAAGTTAGTCGTCATTTGCTTTATTTCCTTTCTGTTAATTTAATTTTAGTCTTTACTTTATTTACCCATGTTCAGGGAGGGGTTCGA
This sequence comes from Nemophila menziesii, assembly GCA_029959085.1. Classification (NCBI taxonomy): domain Eukaryota; kingdom Viridiplantae; phylum Streptophyta; class Magnoliopsida; order Boraginales; family Hydrophyllaceae; genus Nemophila; species Nemophila menziesii. Next base: position 433,796 of record JARWIR010000091.1, on the reverse strand, counting down.
GCCTTTTACCTCTAACTTTACACCCGTTAGGGAGGGGATTCGTACCATGGACCTCCCCTTTAAGTGCTGAAGAAATAGAAGGCTCTGGCCAGTTGAGCTAACCCAACTAGTATTTTTTGTGTTAGAGCAACACATGAAACGGATTATCGAAATTAAAAAACAATTAAAAAAGTCAAAAAAATTCATAGATGTAAATATTAATTTGTCTTGTCCAAATTTTTTATTTTTACGATTTTTTTAGAATTAGTTATGAAGGTTTTTTATAGAATTTCACGGACGCTCGCGTTTGATGGATTAGTTGGTGGTGATGGAACTAGTCGGTGGTGGTTATTGGCGAATGTGGTGGTCAGTAGAGAATAATGGTGGTGATGATGGTGGGTGATGGTGGTGGTGTAGGGAATGGTGGTAGGGGTGTTGGGGTGGTTGTGGTGGATGGGGTGGGGGTGGGGTGGTAGGGGTGGTGGGGGTGGTGGGGTGGTGGTGGTGGTGGTCGGTGGAAAATGTATGAGGTGGTGGTGATAGTCGGTGGTAAATGCATGAGGTGGTGATGGTGGTCAGTGGGGATTTTATAATAAAAAGAAAAAAAATATATTATCAATATTATATAATAATAATCATAATGATGATAATAATAATAATAATAATAATAATAATAATAATAATAAAAATAATAATAATAATAATAAAGAAATAATTAAAAGGACATTAAGGGTAATGGTGGAAGATAAATATGACAAAGTGTTTAATTGAGAATTAATCCCTTAAACTATGAGTAAGTAGGAAGGATTTCCCTCTTTTTCTTTGAGAATGGAATTTCAGAATTCGTAATTAATTGGGAATTATCCCAAAAAATTATTCTCTTAATATTATTAATATTTCTTTACTTACGAAAATTTATTAAAATTTCTTTAGAGTAATGACATTTATCACCCATTTTTTGTCCACCCTTGTATCACCTATTTTGTGTCACCTTATGTGACATTAAATCAAAGAAAAAGAAAACAATAATTAGGATAGAGAAACACGCTGATTGGTATTTAAAACCTCCAAATAGAAGGTGATATAAAGATGAACCGAAATAAGATGATAAATATCATTACTTATTCCTTAAATATTTAGTCAAATTCAAATAATTTGAGAATTACCATTTTGGTATTTTTTAATTTTTTTAGAGCCCGTTTGGGATTGATTATTTTGAAGCTAAAAGCGCTTTTTTATTAAAATTAAATTATTTGTAAAAAATATTAAAAATAAAATTGACATCTAAAATCACTTTAAGTGATTATTTTAATAATCACTAATCTAGTGCTTTTCCTGAAAGTGATTTTAAGAGTCTAAAATATTGCTATAGAGATAAAAATCACTTTAAGTGATTATTTTAAAAAGCAGTCCCAAACGGGCACTTAGTATTAAGGAATAATTTAATTAATTTTGTGTAATTAATTGGACATTGTCCCTTATATATGTTGTTTTTAAAACCATACATACAATATTATAATATGTTTAAAAAATTTCTTCCTTTTATATATACATTAACATTTAATTAGTGTAAATACGTTTCCTTATTTATGAATATTATAAAATTTTGTTTAATAATATTTCCTAATACTTTCTTTCCATAATTATTTCTTAATAATTTTGTTCTTGAGTTATAAATAATTATATTCACTTATAAGTTCTTTATATGATTATAATTTATTATTTTCCTTCATAATTTCATCTTGAAATATAAACAAAAATATATTCACTTATACTTTATTAGCATAAATATAATTAGTTATTTCCTTTACAATTTATTTTTTAAACTATAAATAATTATATTCATTTATAATTTATTTCCATAATTATAATTTATTATTTTCTTAATAATTTTGTTCTTGAGCTAATAATAATTAAAATTATAATTTCTTGGGGCAACGCCCAGTTAATTACACGGAGAGTGTAAGAATTCCCAATTAATTATAATTACAACTTAATTTTCACTTAAGCACAAAAAATTAGAAGATTACAAAAATACCCATAGGCCTATTAATTAATTATAATAATATTTATTTATTTATTTACATTATTTTTTTAATTAATTTTTTCGATAAAAAAAATTAGAATTTTTTTTTTCGTATTTTTTTTTTCAGAATTTTTTTTTTGAATTTTTTTAATGTGTTCCGTGAATACACAATTCTGAGATTTGTATGTTGCAGGAACACACAGAATTGGAACAACCAAAATCAAGTTTTCTGTATTTCAAAAATACATAAATTCGAGTTTTATGTGTTCCATGAATACATAAATTTGAGTTTAATGTGTTTGATGAATAAACATATATAAGATTTGTGCGTTCCAAGAATACACAATTTTGGGATTTGTGTGTACATGAATACACAGAATTGGAACAAACAAACTCAAGTTTTGTGTATTCCAGAAATACATAAATCCGAGTTTTATGTGCTATGAATACACAAATTTGAGTTTTATGTCTTCCATGAATACACAGATTTGTGTGTTTCAGGAATACACAATTCTGAGATTTGTGTGTTCAGGATTACACAGAATTGGAACAAACAAAATCAAGTTTTGTGTATTCCAGGAATACATAAATTCGAGTTTTATGTATTCCATGCATACACAAATTTGATTTTTATGTGTTCCATGAATACACAAATTTGAGTGTTATGCGTTCCATGAATACACAAATTTAAGATTTGTGTGTTCCAAGAATACACAAATGTGAGATTTGTGTGTTCTAGGAATACACGGAATTGGAATAAATAAAATCAAGTTTTGTGTATTCCAGGAATATATAAATTCGAGCTTTATGTGTTCCATAAATATACAAATTTGAATTTTATGTGTTCCATGAATACACAAATCTGATATTTATGCGTTCAAGAATACACAATTATGACTTTTGTGTGTTCCACGTATACACAGAATTAGTACAAACAAAACCAAGTTTTGTGTATTCCAGGAATACATATATTCGAGTTTTATGTGTTCCATGAATACACAAATTTGAGTTGTGTGTGTTCTATGAATACACAAATATAAGATTTGTGTGTTCCAATTATACACAATTCTTGAATTTGTGTGTTCAGGAATACACAGAACTGGAACAAGCAAAATCAAGTTTTGTGGATTCCAGAAATACATAACTTCGAGTTTATGTCATGCACTTACCTAGAGGAGGAGGAGGAGGAGGAGAATTATTTTTAATTCTTAGTAAATGATTTTTAGTAACTTTAAATTATACCAAGAGCGATTATAAAAAAATCATACTTAAACGTTTAATGTAGAAATGGTTTGGAAATTTCAAAGCCATAAAATGATTACAACACATCCAGGAGGCTAAATGTCCTATCATCGGTTGTTTCCCAAAGTATAAATAATATGTATTTTAATTGTGTGCATGGCTATGAAAACAAATATAATTTTCTTAATAGATTTCCTCTCAGAAGTTTGTAAAGAAAAAGAATATATGAGTTTATTTTTGTGTTCATATTTTTACATCGCATAACCGAAGATAATAAGGCCAAATTTTATAATCGCGAAAAAGGATATGACAGTTACACATAATTAATACAAAATATCTTTTAATGATAGAGAAAATTAAACGAGTCAATAAAAATGATACCTGGTATAACTTAAGTAAAAAAAATTCATTTCAAGTTTGGACATTACAGATATTTTTCAATCTTGTTTAATGAGAAAGTGACTAAATGAACCATAAACACCATGTTTTGAAAGCCATTATATAATTAAATTTTAAAACTAAATTATAATTTAAGCTCTAAATCAATGGAATCTTCTTTGTTGTCATGTTCTTGGAAAACACGTTCGTTACCAACTTGAAACGTAGATGCATTTGCTGGCGCAACAAAATTTGCAGCTCTGGATGTATTACACTGTCCAGTTGGCATATTAGGCGCAACATATGGGTTTGGCTGTTGATTACCCTGAGGTATCGACATACGACCATGTCGAGGTCTTTCATTTGGAATACGCTCAAACCGATGTTTATTGTTATGTCCTCCCAAGGCACGCCCAGACGTAAAGGCTTCTCCACAGAACTGGCAAACATATAAGTGATTAACAACACTATTATAACGATTGTTTGTTGAGCTTGTTCCATTATTCATCATATGCTCAAATTGAAATAAAAATGAAGACAAATGTAACATAGATTTACGTGTGTATTTATAATTTAGATAAAGTGAACTAGTTGGAACATTAAATTAATGAAATTTATGAAAAGATAAAAAGTAATCATTATTTCCATAAAAAATTGACCACATATTAAATGATATTAAATATATTTTATGTTTTTCTCAATCAATTTTTTTATTTAATAAATAATTACCTTTATTCTTTCTGGGAATAACACAAAAATATTATTTTTTATATAATAATTTTTATAAGGGTTGTAATATATATATATAAAAAGGTGAGATGCAAATGAATGATTGGTATTTCTAATTTAAGTGGATTTTTCTTTGGCGCTGCAGATGGTAAGATTTCATAAATGTGATTTGACAAGATGCCTAATAGGATAATGACAAAATTAATTATAATTAATTGATGGAATATAATTAATTATAATTATTGAACAAAATTAATTGATGGAATATAATTAATTATAATTATAGAATAAAATTATAATTGAATTTAATTATTTGTAGCTCAAAAATAAAATTATAAAAAATAATCAATTATAATTATGGAAAGAAATTAGGGATAATTCCCGATTAATTACAATTTCACACTTTTTATTCCTAAAAAAAGGAAGAAGCAAATTATTTCCTACTTACTCACAAATTATCAACTTATTTTCCAATTAAACACATTGTCATGTTTACCTTCCATTATTACCCTTATATGATTTTTTTTTAAAACTTTTTGTTTAAATTTTTTTCGATTTTTTTCCCGAATGCTTTTTTCGATTTTTTAAAAAATCAAAATTCCGGGTTATGTGTTGTTATGACACACAAATATAGATTTATGTATTCCGAACACACAAAGTCATTATATCGATGTAAATGATTATCTTCTTTAACAAAATTTTTTTTTCTTTATTAATCACATATACCCTATTTTTACTCGTTTTTAACTATCTTGATATATTTGGAAAAAAAAACTATCTTCATATATTATCTTTTTGTCCATCACGTTTTTGTTATTTTTGTGTGTTTATGTTTTAGGGTTTTGTGTGTTCCAGGTCACACAAAACTTGATTTTATTTATTCCAATTCTGTGTATTTTTTGTACACACAAATCTCAGAATTGTGTTTTCTTAGAACGCACAAATATCAGATTTGTGTATTCATAGAACACACAAAACTCAAAATTGTGTATTCATGGAACACACAAAACTCGAATTATGTATTCCTTGAATACACAAAACTTGATTTTATTTGTTCCAATTCTGTGTATTCTTGGAACACAAAAATCTCATATTTGTGTATTCTTGGAACGCACAATTCTCAGATTTCTGTATTCATGGAACACATGAAACTCAAACTTCTGTATTCATGGAACACATAAAAATCAAATTTGTGTATTCATTAAACACATAAAACTCGAATTTATGTATTCCTGGAATACACAAAACTTGAGTTTGTTTGTTCCAATTCTGTGTAATCCTGAACACACAAATCTCAGAATTGTGTATTCCCGGAACACACAAATCTCAGATTTGTGTATTCATGGAACACATGAAACTCAAATTAAGTCTTTAATTCCATTATGAGCTAAATTTCTTTATACTTGAGAATCGCATAAAAGGGATGAACCTTAATTAATGTTTTCTATGTTTTGAATTTGGGATTGTTAGATTTAAATTGAATTGAGTTTTAGGTATTGGATATTACTTTGTTTTCATTACCAATTCTTTTAGGAACAACTAGAATTAGCTGTTAGTATTTGGGCTATTCACTTTAGTGGCGAAGTGATCATCCGACAGGGGGGTTTGAATACAGATCTAGGTAATACCCGTGTAATATCCGTTATTGACCGACAGGCTTAACTAGTTACATAGCCAAAGAGGTAAAATCATATCATCCGAAAAGCCATATTCGACCATACAGGTGTTTATGATACTTTAGGATAGCTCCTAGGTCCACCCGACAGGGGGCTAGGAGATATTAGAGTCCCGACTAATATTATAATTCCAATTCTACCCTTAAACATAGCATAGATTACATTGATTAAGTGGAATCCTTTGCGAGGATCAAGTATATCTCCCTTATCTGAAGTTAGTCGTCATTTGCTTTATTTCCTTTCTGTTAATTTAATTTTAGTCTTTACTTTATTTGCATCTTTTAATTTACAAAAACCAAACAAAAATTATTATCTTTTCTTTTCTGTTTAACAATTATCTCTACTATCTGATTGATATTTGGGTTGAACCTAATCCGTCCCTGAGAACGAACTTGATTATCATATATTACTTGGGACAACCGTACACTTGCGGTTAAGTGGTTCCTCTATTTTGCACTTAATTTTATAACACTCTAGGACCCACCACGTCCCAATACAATAAAGATAAAAGCAAAGGGAAGTCTATAAATACACACTTATAAAATTCTCAACACAATGGGAAAAAGCATAGCAGAATATATAGAATAAACCTAAAGCACATAAATCATAAAATTTCCTGCAATAATATTCATAAACTACATACCTGTACACTTCTCATATCCACGTCAACACGGCTTGAATTCAAGATCAGATTAGTTTCGCAATGTAAGAAGGATTGGGACTTTACTCAGTTCCCCAAGAGAGCTATAGATTGTTCATCAAACCTCACTAGTATCCAAGGATCCACTTAACTAATCTTTAATGGCTCAATCACTTCTTAATTACATAGCAAAGAATCACAAGGTCTTTAAGGTTGTAATGTAGGCTTAGGGACGGTATGATAGTATATTTGGATAATTTGGAGTGAGCTTTTGGCTCTCTCCTCACTAGTCATCAACGAATCGCCCTAGAGCTTGAGTTACTCTCATAAAACGTTTCTCACTCAACCCAATGAATTTCTTGATGCATAATTTAGCATCCCCAATAACCCAATTTAAAGCTTAAGATGTTCACATAAAAATCCACTTTGCCGGTCCAAATATATATATTTTCTTTTCTTTTCAAATCAATTCTTTTCTATAGCAACGACTCTCTTTTTATGATGAGATATCACGCTAATTTCTCATATATATTTTTCTTTTTAATGCCCTTGTTGGCAAAATTAGCTCGAAACTTCTTTTTCATTCACTATTACCCCGGCAAAGGGTTACAATAAAAATCTGTGAAACATCATCAATATAAAACACAAAGCACAATTAATTAGCTCACAAATCCCAACCCAATAACAATTCCCATAATGGTGGACCCACCACCCCAAACTCAGGCTCTAAAACAACTGTCTATGCATCGCGATTCGAGTGCGGGTCATATGGAAAAGTCCTATAATCTAAAGGATATGGCTTATAACGTGTTTCAATAAAAGGCTTTAGAAAGGCTAGAAAGGGCTGAGAAGGATATAGCATATAAAATCAAAATCACAAGGTGAGAAGGTATAAAAAGGCTTCAATGGCTTCAAACATGAAAGGACCGCCTTAATCACATTCTACACTATGTAATTAATTATTTTCTTACCTTTAGCACTTTCATCAAATGGTTTTTCACATAGCTTGGATCTCACGGCCTACACACTTCTCAAGGTTCCCTGAGATCGAACATACTTTCTATCGCATTGCTCACTAATCTTTTCTTTTCTATCAACGTGTGTTTTCCTGCAAATACTCAAAGCATACAAATACATAGCTCATAAATATATCACTTACTATCATCAATCTACTGAGCTTATGCTTTCAAGCTATTAAACACACTCTACATCTAATTCCCATGTATCAAAAATTTTAATTTCTACCTAAAAAACAGAAAAATGGAGATGAGAGACAACGAATCCCCACACCCCCAACTCAAAAATGAATCGTGTCCTCACGACTCGAAAAAGACTCGAAAAACAGAAATTAAAATTAGCAGATAAACATATTTACAGAAATGGTAAGGAAGAAAGAGAACATACTCTCGAGGCTATTGCCTCGCGTCATTGATATCCAAGGTTGGAATTGCTGGACCTTTCGTTAATTGCTCAAGGAGTTTCATGATGTGCACTTGATTAGCGTTGATTTGTGCCACATCATTGACTAAAGAAGTTTGAGCTGCTTCGAATTTCGTTAAACGCTCCTCCATCTTCTCTTGCCAACTTTGCTCCTTTTCTTCTTTCGAGACTTGCGTAGAACCCTCTCTTCGAAAGATATCCTTGATCCAAGTGATGTCTCCCTAATTGTTCTTATTTTCGACCCTTGGGAGACATCATTTTTGGTGTTTATTTAATTAATTTGATAGACTTTTGGACTAAATATTCAATAATCTGGAATTTCCTTTTTATGTCTAGCATTTTTAATTTATTAAACTTTTGCGCGTAATATTGGTATTTTTAGTGTAGATTTTACAGGTTTTAGATGCTAGCTAGGAGAGGAATCCGAGGAGAAAGTCAAAGATCGTGAATTAGATTCAAGACTTGAAGATAAATCCCGAAGATATTATTTTTAGAGCTGGAAATCTGTATTCCAGGCCAAAGATTGCTGATTTCGAGGTGCTTAAGCGAGGATCTAGCCGCTGACCTTTGAAGAGGAAACGATCCTTATCGAGTCACGGAAAATTAGCAACTGATTTGAGGTCAATCGGAGTCATAACGAATCCGGAAAAGCCGTTTTAGTGAAGGTGTATCAACAGTTACGGGATTTTGGGCTTGGAAATTGGGCTTGGACATTTAATTAGTGTTTTATTATTAGGTCCAAGCCCTAATCCGTTTTTATGCTTATAAAAGGAGGTCTGGACTTCAATTTTTCACACAATTTTCACATTCCACAAGATTAAACACCAGAGAGAAGCAACAGAAGGAAGAAAGAAGAAGCTACAAGAGCTGGAGAGGGTCTATATCTCCGTTCGTAGTCATTCCAATTCCGGAAATTAGGTTCTTTTTATATTTAATTTTGTAATCAAATATGAATTCCATTTCTTTTAATTTAGTTTTTCCATTTAATATGAGCTAAACTTTTCATAGTGCTTGAGAACAAACAATGGGTGAATTCTAATTTTATGAAATAACAAATGTTGAATTTGGGTTTATGTTAAATTAAATTAGATTGGGTCTATTACTCTTTTCGATAATTTGTGATTATTTACTGTTTTTAGAGTCGCGAACTAGGAACAGGTATTAGTATCTAGGCTATTCCACATATGTGGCGTGTGGATCATCCTGACGGAGGGTTTAGGTACAGAATTAATTATTCAATCTAGGATAAAAGCTATTGATTCTGACGAACTTAGCTAATTCTAGGGCCAAAGAGGTAATAAAACTTAAACATCCAACGATGGATCATATTTACCCTGACGGGACTAGTGACACTTTAGGATTGCCTTATAGTCCACCCTGACGGGGGTATAAGGAATTTAGAATCCCGACAATTGTAATTGACCAATTTAGCCCTTAAACAACATAAGTTAGGAAATAAGATTAGGAGGATCCTTGCGTTCTCAAGTACTACCTCTCATATTGCGTTTTCACTTATTTTACTTGCGTCTTAGATTTTACTTGCATTCCTAATTTGTCTTTCATTTAGTAGTTTTAATCAACAAAACCAAACAAACATATTTTATTTACTTGTTTTCAATAGTGCAACCAATCATTATTTGCTAAACATTGTAGTCAACCATCCCGTCCTTGGAACGAATCTGTTTTATCATATATACTACTTGGGACAACCGTACACTTGCGGTTGTGGTTCGATTATCAAGTTTTTGGCGCCGCTGCCGGGGACGGTACTGTGTGACCACGGTGTTTATCCTTTAGTGATAGTTGCATTTATTTTTATTTTTGTTTTTATCAGTTTTACGCTTTTTGTTTGTTTATCTTTCTCAGAATTTTAGGTTTGGTGTATGCGAAGAAGGCTATTCAAGGATCTAGAGCCAACACCTCCGATCCTTAGTAATCCATAATCGTTGATCAGACTTGCTATCAAGAGAAGAAGAGAATGAGAAGCTTTAGAAGTAGAAGCGTTAAGTAACAGAATGGAGAATATCAATCTTAATGGTCAACAGAATAATGGACAAGGCCAGCTAGATGCAAATGGCCAACCTTTAGCTCCAGGCGTTATTCCTCCAATTCCACCAGTGAATCCTAATCCTCAAGTCCAGATAGTAATGAATCAAGATCCGTGTGGTTTACTAATGGTCCTCCAGAAGTTCCATTCCGTGCTCCTGCTATAGGAGTAGGTGCTCCAGATATAGATGTTCCGAGATTCCGTCCAGATTCGGGTATGTTAGCCCAGTTCCAAAATTTTGGGAATTTTCGTGGTAGACCATCAGAAGATCCTCTCAGAGCAGTACAGAAGTTTAAACAGATATGTGATTGTTATATCACACAAGGAGTTTCGAGAGAACAGATGTATTTTGCCGGGTTTAAATTTTTCGTTATTGATGGAGCGAGTGAATGGCACGATACACAAGATCCTACGAAGATCACCAACTGGGACCAATTAGAGATTGCTTTCTTTGACAGGTATTACCCAAGGAACATGAGGTTAGATGCTGAATTAGAATTGACGCATTTCCGTCAAGAATATGATGAAACTTTGGGTAAGAGTTGGACAAGATTTCAGATGTGCTTACGTAGAGTTCCCAATCATGGCTTCTCAGAACAACAACAGCTAAAAATCTTTTATAGAGGCCTTGATGGGAATTCGAGAGAGAAATTGGATACGCTATGTGGAGCAGGTTTTCTCTAAGTTCAACCCGCTCATGCTAAAATCATTTTAGAGAGAACAGTCAAGAACGAAGTTGGGTGGAATTCAGTAAGAACACCGGTTAAAGGAGTGAATAATGTTGATATGTAAGAGAAATTTGCTACGCTTGAGAATAAGATTCAGAACACTATAGAGCAACAATTGAAGCAGCTTACTTTAGCTGTTAAAGAAGGATTTTCGGGTAAGAAAGTAGCTGTGCATGCTGCACAAGAGGTTTATATGTGTTCGATTTGCAAAGTAGATGATCATGATGAGGAAAGTTGTCCGAATAATCAAGAGTCCGTGATGTTTATGTCCAATAGAGGTAACTTCAATTCAAGTGGTAATGGATATCAGCCTAACAGAAACCATCATGGGTTTCAATACTCAAATCCTAATGGGGCAGCCAATCCTACCTATGCGTATCAGCCGCGTCCCCAAGGAAACAACTATAATCCAAGACCACACAACAATTATCAAGGAGGACAGAATCAAGGTAATTATGTACAAAGGCAAGCTCCTCAGAATACTTATGATGAAACGCTAAACTAGAAAGCCTTACCTGCCCATCCACAAGAAGGAGTAGTTACCCTTCAGAAAACAGTTGAAAGTTTAATTGCTCTTCAGACACAAGCTATGGAACGTCAAAACGCAGCCGAAGCAAATATGAAGTTGTTCCAGAATCAGCTAAGTCAAATTAATAAACAGCTAAATCAGCGTCCGCAAGGGCAACTTCCTAGCGATACAGAGAATCCAATACAACGTGAAGATTGCAAGGCTGTTACATTGAGAAGTGGTAAGAACCTCCCTCCACCTCCTTTTCCTGTTATGAAAGAGAAAGAAGTTCCAAGAAAAGAAAAGGAAGTGATTGAGAAAGAGAAAGATTATGAAAAATATAGTGAGGTTGAAGAAATAGAAAGACCGAGGGAAGTTCCGAAAAAGAAAGATGATATGGTGATTAATCGCCCTCCACCACCATTTCCATCTCGAGTTCAGAAAAAGGGTAATTTGGGTGATTTTCAGAAATTCTTTAATAGGGTGAAGGGTCTAAGTATTAATATTCCGTTACTTGAGGCGATTCGAGATATTCCTAAGTACACGAAATTCTTGAAGAGGGCCATCACTAACAAAAGGCCTTACTGTGATAATGAGATGACTGGCCTTCCTGAAGAGTGTAGCGCGATTTGTCAGAGTAAATTACCTCCGAAGTTAGTTGATCCGGGGAGTTTCACGATTCCCATATCGATTGGAGAAGAATGGAAAGGAAAAGCGCTGTGTGATTTGGGGGCAAGTATCAATTTGATGCCCAAGTCAATCTTTGATAAGCTTAAAATTGGAAACGCAAGACCTACCTCTATGGTCTTGCAAATGGCGGACAGGTCTCTTGCTCATCCAGAAGGCCGTATCGAGGATGTCCTTGTTAAGGCAGGTACACTTATATTTCCTGTTGATTTCGTAATTCTTGAGTACAATGCAGATAGAAATGTCACCATTATTTTGGGTAGACCATTCCTAGCTACAGGGAGAACATTGATCGATGTAGAGAATGGCGAATTAACGATGAGGATACAAGATGAGGAAGTCAAATTCAATGTATTTCGAGCTATGAAATTCCCAGATTCTCAGGAAGATTGCTTCAGAATGGATGTAGTAGAGCAAGCATCGCAAGAGGTATTTAATTGTTTAAATTTTGATGATATCTTGCAGGCTGCTTTGACATTAGATTCACCTGAGATGATGGAGGAGCTTACAGAAACTGTGGCAGCTCTCAATTCTGAAAATCCGAAGTATAGGCGTCTTGCCTATGAACCTGTGAGAGAACCGGGGGAGATTATTCCTAAAAAGAAGCCTTCAATTGAATCCCCTCCGGAGTTGGAAGAAAAACCATTGCCATCACACTTGAGGTATGCATATTTGGGTACTAATGAAACTCTACCTGTTATTGTTTCAGCTAATTTAACAGGTCCTCAAGAAGATAAACTGTTGCGTGTGTTAAGAGCCAACAAAGAAGCAATAGGTTGGACAATTACTGATATCAAAGGCATTAGTCCATCCTATTGTCAACACAAAATCATACTTGAAGATGTTAATGCACGCTCAGTTGAAGGTCAGAGAAGATTAATGCCAGCTATGAAGGATGTGGTGAAGAAAGAGGTGATCAAGCTTTTAGATGCGGGGATTATTTATCCCATTTCGAGTAGTGAATGGGTGAGTCCGGTTCAGTGTGTACCGAAGAAAGGAGGAATGACAACAGTCCTGAATGATAAAAATGAAGCGATTCCTTCAAGAACGGTAGTTGGATGGAGAGTTTGCATGGATTACAGAAAGCTGAACAAGGCCACCAGAAAAGATCATTTCCCTTTGCCTTTCATCGATCAAATGTTAGATAAATTAGCCGGAAGAGAATACTATTTCTTCTTGGATGGTTACTCCGGGTACAATCAGATTTACGTGGCTTCAGAAGATCAACATAAGACTACCTTTACATGCCCATTTGGTACTTTTGCATATCGCAGAATGCCATTTGGGTTGTGTAACGCTCCCGCTACTTTTCAAAGGTGTATGATGGCCATCTTCTGCGACATGATAGATAATTTCCTTGAAGTGTTTATGGATGATTTCTCCGTGTTTGGTGATGATTTTGATATATGTTTAGATAACTTGGAGAAAGTGTTAGTGAGATGCAAGGAAACAGATTTGGTGCTCAACTGGGAGAAGTGTCATTTCATGGTTCGCGAAGGTATTGTTCTGGGTCACAAAGTTTCGAGTGCTGGTTTAGAGGTTGATAGAGCAAAGATAGAGGTAATTAAAACTCTCCCCCTCCTGTTTCTGTTAAAGGGGTAAGGAGTTTTCTTGGCCATGCTGGCTTTTATAGGCGGTTTATTAAGGATTTTTCTAAGATTGCTAAACCGTTATGCAACTTACTCGAAAAGGATTGCAAATTCCTTTTTGATGAAGCTTGTTTAGCGGCCTTCCAAGCAATTAAGGAAAAGCTTATTTCTGCTCCTATAGTGTTACCTCCAGATTGGAATTTACCGTTTGAGGTTATGTGTGATGCGAGTGATTTGTGTATGGGAGCTGTATTGGGACAGAGAAAAGAGAAAGTTTTTCATTCAATTTACTATGCTAGTAAAACTTTTAGTGGTGCTCAGATTAATTACACAGTTACAGAAAAGGAGTTGCTAGCAGTTGTATATTCGTTTGATAAATTTCGCTCTTATCTTCTTGGAGCGAAAGTTATTGTTTATACAGATCATTCCGCGATCAGATTTCTTATGGAGAAGAAAGATGCAAAACCAAGGTTAATCAGATGGGTGTTATTACTTCAAGAGTTCGATTTAGAGATCAAAGATAGAAAGGGTTGTGAGAATCAGGTGGCAGATCATCTATCGCGTTTAGAGGGTTCAGAGATGAATAGTGGTACTGAAGCGGTTAGAGAAGAGTTTCCTGATGAGAGTTTATTCGTTGTTCGAGATTATGAGGCTCCGTGGTATGCAGATATCGCAAATTTAGTGGTGAGTGGTGTTTTTCCTGAAGGTTCTACTTATCAAGAAAGAAAGAGGTTAGCTCATCGTGCTAGACAGTTCTTTTGGGAGGATCCGTTCCTCTACAAAGTTTGTGCATACCAAATGATACGAAGATGTGTAGCAAGGGAAGAGACTGCAGCCATTATAGCTGGATGCCATGATTCATTATATGGCGGACATTTCAAGGGAGATAGATCTGCTGCGAAGGTATTTCAATCAGGTTTTTACTGGCCTTCTCTTATAAAAGATTGTCATGAATATGTTAAGAAATGTACGAGATGCCAGTTTACCGTAAACATATCTAAGAGGGATGAGATGCCGCGTAATAACGTGTTAGAGGTTGAGATATTCGATGTTTGGGGTATAGACTTTATGGGACCCTTCGTTCCTTCAAATGGTAACCTCTATATCTTATTAGCTGTTGATTATGTATCTAAGTGGGTAGAAGCGGTGGCTTTACCCACCAATGATTCACGAGTGGTGATTAAGTTCTTGAAATCACATATTTTCACTAGACATGGCACACCTAGAGTGATTATTAGCGATGGAGGATCTCATTTCGTTAATAAATATCTGAAGACTGTCCTAGAGAAGTATGGAGTTAGACACCGTGTATCTACTGCATACCATCCACAATCCAATGGTCAAGCTGAAGTTTCGAACCGTAAAGTCAAGCCAATCCTAGAGAAAACCGTTGGTCCTACAAGAAAAGATTGGTCAATGAAGTTAGATGATGCGTTGTGGGCCTATCGTACTGTGTTTAAGACTCCAGTTGGTGCATCTCCCTATCGTATGGTGTATGGTAAGGCTTGTCACTTACCTTTAGAGCTTGAAATGGGTGCCTATTGGGCAATTGCGCAGTTGAACTTAGATCCTATCTTAGCCGGAAAGAATTGTATGATGAAGCTTAATGAACTTGATGAATTCCGATTGCGTGCTTATGAAAATGCCAAACTTTACAAAGAAAACACAAAGAAATGACATATGACAGTCGGATTCGCCCAAAGAACTTTGAAGTGGGGCAAAGAGTATTGAAGTATAACTCAAAGTTCAGCAATTATCCGGGTAAGTTAAGATCTAAGTGGTCAGGTCCATACATTGTGACCAAAGTTACACCTCATGGGGCGATAGAAATAGAACATCCGCTAGAGAACCGTACCTTTATGGTTGACGGTCACAGATTGAAGATATACCATGGAGGTGAAGATACCAATCGCTCTGAAGATCCACATCCCGGGGAGGTCATGTATCTCCTCGAGACTCCTTAGAAGCGTGAGGTAACCCGTCGAGCTTAACGACGTTAAACAAAAGCCAATTCATTGTATATTAGCTGAGTTTTTAATTTTTCGCAATTTAGAATAGTTTGATTTTCATAATTTTAGTGTTCATTATTAAGAAATGAGGAAGGGTAGTTGTTTTTGATGATTTCAGGGGTAAAAAGGTCATGAGTTTGGGGTCGATGAAGCAAAAATAGGAGAAAATTGGTTGGATGTCCAGGAGGAACCGGGAACCCGGTTTCGCAAAGACCGGGAACCCGGTTTTGGAGCTGGTACCAACCTTATACACGCAACACTTGGCGTCTTGGTTCACGACACAGCGTCGGAACCGGGTACCCGGATATTCGGAACCGGGAACCCGGTTTTGGTGCTGTGACTTCTGAAATTTTCTGACCCAGCGTCTTGGTGGATTGCGTTTTGCTGCATTTTGGTTCGCGCCATCGACACAAAACCGGGAACCCGCATTTGGCAGAACCGGGTACCCGGTTTCGGAGCTGTAAATTTCCAAAAGTTCTGACCCCGCGTCTTGGGATCCTGCGTTTTGGCGCGTTTTGAGTCGCGCCATCGAGAAAAATCCGGGTACCCGCATTCCACAGAACCGGGAACCCGGTTTCGGCGAGTAAAATCTCTGACCCAGCGTCTTGGGGTCCACCGTGTTGGTGCGTTTTGAAAAACAAAAAAGTCTTTAAGTTAGATTTCCGCGCCGTCACAGCGACGCGGAACCGGGAACCCGGTTTGCCAAAACCGGGAACCCGGTTTTGAAGCTGTGATGTCGGTTTTTAGGGCCTTAACCTAGTTTTCTTAGCCTCTTCTGCAAGTTTTTACCTAAAACGCACCAATAGCCTCCCCACCTTCGAAAATCATCAACCAAAACACTATATATCATCAATTCCTACTCTCTTTCACCACAAAAATACAAAATCAACTCACCTCCTCTCCAAAATAACATCAAATTCTTAGTTTTTCCCAAGATTCTTCTTCATCAAATCCTTAAATAAAACCCAATTCCTTCTTCTCCCATCCAAATTAAACAAGACCCATCTCATATTTCACCTAGTTCTTATATTCCTAAACCTCAAAACATCAAAATTCTAAACTTTTCTCTAAGTTTTTCATTATTTGAAGTTTTGAGTTTGGGGTGAAAAGAGATGACTAACAGAACCGGTGATTTCCGAAGAACTGCTCCTAGAAGGAAAACCACCATTGGTGGTTCCCAAGACCAAGCTATTGAGATTCCTGATTCGCGTCCTAAACGTAAGATTGATGAAATTAAGCTTGACTCTAACAGAAAAGAAATCACAGGTCAAAAGAGAAGATTGATTGATGAGATAGAAAGTGAGAAGGAACCAGAAGAGGAAATTGCGAAAAACATTGAGAAGGAATCTGAATAAGAGATTCTAGAAGTACCAGTTCAACAGAAACCTCCGCGTATGAAGATGTGGGCCCAGAAGCCTAAGAGGGTTTATACTTGTTGGAATACTCAGGTTCGCGAAAGAATTGACTTTTTGAAGTTTGGTGAGGAGAAAAATTTTCCTAAGGGTATTATGAGCAGTGAATACAAAGAATATGCTGTGACATGTGCTAAGTTTGGTTGGAAAGAATTGCAAGAAAGGAAGCTTGAGTTTATTCCTACTTTTGTGCGAGAATTCTATGAAGGTTTAGCCACCTCCCGTGATGCAATTGATATTCGCAAAAAGGTAGTTCCTTTCTCTATTGAACGTATTCGGAAATCCTTGAAATTACCCAACTTTTCTGGAACATGCCCTTTCCAAGAAACTCTTAATGACCCTTCTTTCGATTTTGAATCCCTTTGGGGGATCGTGCTTATTAATGGGACTAGCCCAATTCCCGACGGAGAAAGATATCCTGGACAGTTTTACAGCAGTAATTTGACACCTCGTGCTAAGGTTTGGTCTCGCTTTATAATACCCACTTTCTTTGGTATTAAACACACTTCCGAGTTGAAGAGAGAACATGTAATTTGTATTAAGTGTATTTTGGAGGAGAAACGATTTGACGTTGCTAGGATCATTTATGATACAATCATGGAGTTCGCAAAATCCACAATGAAACAACAAAATCTGAAGTTTCCTTGTACTATTACTCAGTTGTGTCTAGACGCAAAGATTTCGCGTAAGGGCGCAGATACTGACGTTGTTTCAGTTGGTGTGAGTATAGCTTTGAGCACAATCAAGAATATCCATGAAGAAGCAACACGAGCTACCAAGAGTCCGAGAACTCCTCAATTAAAGAAAGCGAAGACTGTACCTGAGTTGGAATCGAAGATCCAGGTGTTGGAAGAGAATCAGGAGAAGATGATTGCTACCTTAGGAAACGTTACAAAGGAACTGGACCTGCTTCGAAATTTAATCCTAGGCGTAAATACACTTCAAAACGCGATTTATGATGCTGTTACGCGAGACAAAGGTCCGGAACGCAACACCGATAACCAGCCTCACGCTGGTTAAGATACGTTTTCTAAACTTTCCTCTTAGTGAAGATTAGTTTAAATGCTTTATTGAGTCTTTTCGAGTCGTGGGGACACGACTCATTTTCGAGTTTGGGGTGGGGTTCGTTGCCTCATCCCAGTTTTTATGTGTTATTTGTTTTATTTGCGTTCAATAAAAGAATTTTCGGA
Organism: Nemophila menziesii; assembly: GCA_029959085.1. Taxonomy (NCBI): domain Eukaryota; kingdom Viridiplantae; phylum Streptophyta; class Magnoliopsida; order Boraginales; family Hydrophyllaceae; genus Nemophila; species Nemophila menziesii. The sequence goes on along the minus strand of JARWIR010000091.1, from coordinate 415,516 downwards.
GTTGCGTTTGACTGTAGAAATTTTTAAATATCCCTTTAAGCATACTCTTGATGAACCTATGATAGTAAATAATGGACTTTAGGGATTGATATAAAACGCATTTAGAATTGCATGCAAACATAGGTAAGTAATAGGAAAAATTAATGAACAATGCAAATGAAGTAAGCTTGTACTCAAGGAATATGTGTGGTGTGTAGAACGTGAAATCCTAATTAGTAGAGAACCCACCTAGATATGAACTAAAGACAAGCCATGTACTTAGGAAAATGATAGGGGCAGTTCTTTGTTAGCCATTTATGCCTTTTTAGCCTTCTATCCCTTGTATTAATTATTATCCGTCTTAGCCCACTTTGAGCCTTTAGCCTTTTTCTTTGTAGCCACGATATAAGCCATTATCCCTTAGATTATTAGGCATGACCATATGACCCGCACTTGAATCACAATCCTGAGACATGTCTCGAGCTTGAGTTTGGGGTGGTGGGACCACATATGGGGAATTTAATGGGTTGGGATTGATGTGCCTTGTATTGTAGCACAATTGCAGATGATATATACTTGTAACCCTTTGCCGGGAATGAAGAAAAATGAAAAAGAAAGAAAAAATGAAAAAATTTGAAAAATCATACAGTAGGAACCGGGAACCCGGATTCGTCAAAACCAGGAACCCAGTTTGCTTCTGTACAAAAAAAAGAGAAAAAGAGAAAAGAAAAAGAAAAATACATATGAATAAAACATCCGACAAAGTGGAATATTTCTGAAATCATCTTGTTTATAGTGGGTAGACATGGGACGCTAAATTGTTAGGTATATGGGTGAGTGAGAACATCTTTTGAGCGTTAACTCAAGCTCGAGGACATTGTTGATGGTAAGTGAGGAGAGAGCCAAAAGCTCACTTCAAATTTACCAAATATACATCCACACCCGTCCTTAAGCCAATATTATAACCGTAAAGACCTCGTGATTCTTAAGTGCATAGTGAATTTATGATTCTGTTGATAGGGAATACACTAGGTGGAGCGTTCAAAGCGAGTTAGTATTAATGACCACCCTATAGCCATCATACAGAGATGAGTACAAGTGTAACCTTCAAGCATTGCAACTTTAATTTTATGATTGAGATTATTTATGTTTGATGTTGCATTTTAGATGTATGTGTATATTAATTTCTAGAGTTTGCTATATGAGATTTATTTTGAGAATTGCTTTAGGGTTTATTTGCTAGCTTCTACTTGTTTATACGCTTACTTCTACCCCTTTGTTTTGTTTTACTTTGTCGGGACGACAAAGGTTTGAGTTGGGGGTCTTGATGTCTCCCTAATTGTTCTTATTTTCGACCCTTGGGAGATATCATTTTTGGTGTTTATTTAATTAATTTGATAGACTTTTGGACTAAATATTCAATAATCCGGAATTTCTTTTTTATTTCTAGCATTTTTAATTTATTAAACTTTTGCGCGTAATATTGGTATTTTTAGTGTAGAGTTTACAGGTTTTAGATGCTAGCTAGGAGAGGAATCCGAGGAGAAAGTCAAAGATCGTGAATTAGAGTCAAGACTTGAAGATAAATCCCGAAGATATTATTTTTAGAGCTGGAAATCTGTATTACAGGCCAGAGATTGCTGATTTCGAGGTGCTTAAGCGAGGATCTAGCCGCTGACCTTTGTCCTTATCGAGTCACGGAAAATTAGCAACTGATTTGAGGTCAATCGGAGTCATAACGAACCGGGAAAAGCCGTTTTAGTTAAGGTGTATCAACAGTTACGGGATTTTGGGCTTGGAAATTGGGCTTGGACATTTAATTAGTGTTTTATTATTAGGTCCAAGCCCTAATCCGTTTTTATGCTTATAAAAGGAGGTCTGGACTTCTATTTTTCACACAATTTTCACATTCCACAAGATTAAACACCACTAAGCATTATCAATATAACTCCCTTTAAATTCGAGTTTCTCTTCTTCACCCAATACTACATTCGCTTTTCGCACAAGACACGTGATCATAGTAGGAAATTTAACATTATAAACTGATTTAGGAGAGACCGAGAATCGTATCACCTCCTCATAGATCAACTGTCTCACATCAACTTCTTCTCCTCTCAAAATACAGTCCAAAAGCAAAGCGTACTTCATAGTCACATCCAAAGTTCGTGTGTTCCCAAAGATGTTAGGGACAAGGAAATTGTGCCAAATTGTTGCATCTGCTTGAAAATATTTGTAAGGCCAAGGTGCCTTCAATTCTCCCTTATGTGATTGCACTTTCTCTTTGTCTAAAACATGCTCAAAAAGTAATTCCTCATCAAAGATTTTTCGTTTAGCAACCGCTTCTTCAAATTTGCAAAAACCTTTCAATTTCTTAAACTTGAAGTGGTTTCTAATCTCCTCAACTGTGAAAGGAACTAACTTTCCTCTAATCGGAACACAATCTTTACTATCTCGGCTAAAGAGGCCTAAATAGAATTCCAACACTAACTCATGACATAGTTCAGAAAGTATTACCATGAACGTAGACCAACCCAATTTCTCACCAAGCTCTAAGAATTTCTTGTATTCTCCATCTCCAACTTCTTCCTTGAATACTTTCTCATAAGCAAAAGGTAGTTCTTTTAACTGTTTCTCTGCAGAAGTCTTCAGGGCCCTTGAAGTATCCACTTTCTCTATAGGTATAAGATCTTGTTGAGGTTGAGTTTTCTCCTTTGCATAATAATAAAGCTTTTTGCCATTACGATTAAACAAAGGTATTCCACTCTTCCCAACTTTCTCTTTACCCTTTGATTTAGAACTAGAACCTTTGTCAATTGATTTCTTCTTGTTTAAATCCAATCCCTTGTTACTCTTTACCTCCCTCTTGTTAGATAAAATTGTTGTTCTATTAGTCATCTTCAATTAACCCCCAACTCAAAGCTTTAGCAATCCTTGAAATTTAAACTCTTGAATTAATGGTTGAACAAGCTTGATTTGGCCTAGGATGGGTGAATTGGTGATGAATCTCTATGTGGGTGAGGTGGATTTGCAATGGGTTGGCTTGGATTTTAGAAATTGTAGGATGAATTTGTGAAATTTGGCTCTTTGATTCTTCAATTTGAATGGATTTGGTGATGATTGGGTGTTTGATTCTCTCTTGTAATGATGTGGAGAAAAGGTTTGATGTGTTTTTCTTGATGATTGGGTAGTGTTTTGGTGATTGGTGAAGGTTTTGATGAGCTTCAATGGAGTTAGGAGAGTTTTGGAGAGAAGAAAGAGGTTTAAGGTTTAATAAATTCGGAATAATAAGCATTAGATCTCTTTATAAGCTTGAAACCCTTTATTTTCTCTCTCTGGCGGCTCGCGCGGACTACTCTGCGGACCAGGGGGTGTACCGCGGGGTACACCGCAGCTTCTAATGGGTGAAATTTTTTACCCACTGGATATTACCCGTGGCACGTGTTTCTGGGCTGCGGACCATGGTGCGGTGTACCGCGGGGGTGCTCCGCGCCTCCTACGTCAAAATACCCGTGGACCTACCCCGTGGCACGTGTTTGTGCCTCGCGGACCATGGCACGGACCATGGCACGGACCATGGCACGGACCATGGGGTAGTCCGCGGGTCACTTTTTCGCGCTCACTGGATAGAACCCGCGGTGCAAACCCTGGCTTGGGTTTTTGTAGGTGCGGTACACCGCGACTGAGGTGCGGTATACCGTACTGATGGTGCATCCTTTCCGGTGAATTTTGTTTCTTCCCTAACTCAATTTCTCCAATTCCTACACACCAAAAACACTAATACCTTTCTCAAATATGCATTATCAACTAAAAACAACTAAAATAAACTTAAACTAAAAACATAAAAGACATGAAAACATAAAAAAACTACGGGTTGTCTCCCGTACAGCACTTTTGTTTAACGTCTTTCAAAGTTAGACGTGTTACCTCTGTCAAGATTTGCGAATATAGCCTCCCCAACAACGAGTAAGGCTATGAACGTCAACTAATCTACGCTTGACCCCAGTTTTGGGGCGAATTTCTATCACCTTGGCTGAAACAACCTTAGTGACAATGAATGGTCCCATCCACGAGTCTTTGAAACTTCGTGGCCTATTCTCGCGTTTGTGAGCTTTCCATAGAACTTCATGGCCCACCCCAAACTCAATGTCTGGCTCAGTATCCACAGGCTTTAAGTGGATCTTCTGAGGAGGGACTTTGTGATGTGAAAGGTTGTGGATGATAGGAACGGTGGGATCCAACTTCCTCGGTTTCTTACCCAAGACATCGAAGGTCTCGGATACATTCTTTGCATGAAGGGTGATGGTCCCATCTTGGAAGTTGATCACGCTTTGGTTTGTGGCCATGAAAGGCCGTCCAAGTATGATTGGAACCTGCTTATCTGCATCAAACTCAAGAATAACAAAGTCAGTAGGGATGGCGATAATACCTGCACGGACAAAGACGTCCTCCACTGTTCCGCATGTCCTTTTCACTGAGTTGTCAGCAAACTGCAACTTCACTGGAGTTTTCTCTGATTTCTGAAGTCCAAGTCTCTCGAACACGGACTTAGGCATAAGATTCACACCAGAACCCACATCGTACATCGCTTTCACCTTGAGCATACCATGTAATTGAATAGGAAGGTTGAAACTTCCCAGATCTTTAAGCTTTGTTGGTAGCTCTCTTTCACTTCTTCTTGAAACCCTCAGGTTCTCTCTTGGGATCTCTACACTCGCCTCTTTCTCAGGAACAACTTGCGTAAAAACTTGTTGCGGTGTAAGTCCTCTCTTCGCAATCTCAAGCATTTGGGCGTTAATATTTTCAGGTTGATACGCCTCTACAAATGTCTTGAGTACAGTGTCATCTTTAGGATTTATATCTAGAATAGTTGATGGCACTGGTTGAGCAACAGGTGGCGGTTCCATCTTCTCTTCTTCTTTCTCTTCTAGCACAGCAGGTGCAACTTCATCTTCCGATTCCTCCTTTGAGGCTTCTTCCTCTTTCTCTTTAGCCAGCTCAGCTGCATAATCCACTACCGATCGAATCTTCTCTTGCATCTTCCTCAGTAGCTGTATAAATTCGGCTTTCTCTTGCTCGTCCTCCACGTAAACTTCAGAACAGACAGATTCCACGGGGTTAGACTTGGTTGGTTCTTCTTCAGTACTCGGAACTTCCATGGCACTAATGGCAGCATGTGGCATTTCTTCTTTTTCTTCAATTTCAAGGCATATAGCCTTGCAAGCTTCGAACCCAACATTGTTTTCACCTTCTTCGATTGCCTTTACTTCCTTTTGTTCTACTACATTTGTTAACACTTTGTTTAGCTGTTCTACTTGAGTACTTAACATCTGAAGTATGGCATCGTGTCCTCGGACCTTCTCTTCTTGAGCATTTATAGTCGTGTTCAAACGGTCTAGAGCTTGTACTATCTATGTATTGTCCATAGATCCTTCTTGCGGATACTGAGGTAGGGCTTTCTGATCTAGTGAATCGGTATAGGCGTCTTGAGCAGGTTGTTGTGGAGGAGCAAGTCTATTCTGATATTGATTTTGGTACTGACCTCTCTGTTGGTAAGAGTTGTTCTGGGGGCGCTGTTGATAATGACCAGGATTAGCAGCCCCTTGTGGATTTGAATACTGCATACCCGGATGGTTTCGGTTACCCCATCGGTTGGATATAAAGTAAACAGATTGCGGATTTGATTCGCACTCTTCCCATGTATGATAAAAATTTCTTTATCATATCACACCAAGGACTAGGGTGTGATAAAATAATGAGTTGGGGGGTGGGGATTCGTTGTCCTCAACTTCCTTTTTGTTTTTTTCATAAAATTTAAATTTTTTTGGGTTGAATTAGGCATATAATATCTTTGAATGTACCGATCTGAGCATGATTTAATTAAGTTAATGATAGTAAGTAGTATGTTTGTGAAAGATGTTGCAAAAATTGTTTAGATGCATGTATGAAAACAGGAAATAAAGGATAGGAAAGTTAATGAGCAATGCTAAGAAGTATGTTGAAACTTATGGAAATTACTTGGTGTGTAGAACGTGAGGTTTAAAATTAGTTGAAAACCCACTTATCTATGAACTATTAGTGAAAAAGTAACAAAATCCGGTAGTTAGAAAAATGAATAAAGCAGTTCTTTCATGATTAAAACACTTGAAGCCTTTTTATACCTTCTCACCCTTTTGTTTGATTATGTTATTATTTATCTGTCTTAGCCCCTCTGAGCCTTTCTAAAGCCTTTTTAAAACACATTATAATCCATACCCTTAGTTTGTAGGACTTATCTATATGACCCGCACTCGAATCGCAAAACCTGAGACAAACTCGTTTTTGAGCTTGAGTTTGGGGTGGTGGGTTTCATAATTAGGGAACATTGGGTTTGGGAATTGTAATTGTGAATTTAGTGATGATGAGAAAGTTATTATTGTAACCCTTTGCCGGGGTAATAGTGAATGAAAAAGAAGCTACGAGCTAAATTTGCCAATAAGGGTATAAAAAGAAAGAATATATATATGAAAAAATAGTGTGATATCTCAACATCAAAAGAGAATCATAGCTATACAAAAGAAAAAATGATATGGAAAGAAAATATATATTCGGACCGGCAAAGTGGATTTGATATCATCAAAGGTTGTATTTGGGATTTATTGGGGATGCAAGTCAAAAGCATCAATAAATTGGGTTGAGTGAGAACATCTTCGAGTGAAAACTCAAGCTCTAGGGCGATTCGTTGATGGCTAGTGAGGAGAGAGCCAAAAGCTCACTTTTCATTATCCAAATATACCACACCCGTCCTTAAGCCAAGTTATAACCAAAGACCTTAGGATTTCTGACTATTAGATGGAGAAACAATTAAGCTATCAGGTAGTAGGTAAGTCGACCATTGGATGCTATTTAGGACCTATGAACAACCTATAGCCATTAACATGAACTAAGTTATCATCCTCTCCTTCTGGCATTGCGAAATTAATCTTAACTTGAATTTATGGATTGTTGATTACATGTATATTAAGCATCTTTGTGCATTATTTCTTGAGCATTACTACATGAGACTTTTTAGATATTTTGCTCTAGGATCATTCATTGTGTTCTGTTCTTATTCTCCTCCGACTTCTTCTTGTTTATTTGACTACCCTACTGTTCATTACTTTTATTGTATCGGGACGATACAACTTTGAGTTGGGGGTCTTGATGTCTCCTCATTTGTGATAATATAATATACTTCAGAGACATCATTTTAGGCGTATTTATTAGTTTATAGGTCGATCTTAGCTTAATTTAGTGCACTTTCCTATTTTGAGTCTTGATTTAGTGAATTATTATTTTTAGAGCATATTGGGTTTAATTGTTTATTTAGTGTGAAGCTTTAAAGATAATTATGGAGATTAATGAGAGTCCAAGTCAAAGACTACAACCTATGGAAAGAGATGTGCATAGAAATTGGAGATAGAAGGAAACTGAGTTCAATTAGGAAAAGGAAAAGCTGCCTAAATCTGAATTCTGCAGTACACACCTAAAGATGTGCGTTTTTACCTAAGAAATAGGCCGATTTTGGTAATTTCCTTTCATTGGGCTAGAGATAATTCTGTTACGATTCTTTTGGTATATTATGGAGCTCAGACCGACCAATAACGAAGAAGATATGCTCAAAACGGTCCAGCAGTGTTTATCTTTATTTCCATACGAATTTGAGTTGGAATAGGAGTCCATTACTTTCCTTCTCCTTCAAGAAAACGAATTAGGTCTTCCTATACCCTATAAATACAGCCTCTTAACACTCATAAATCATCCTTGGCCAGACCTTAAGGCCAAGAGGAAGCTGCAACACAAGAGAAGAAGTCTGGAAGGAGCTGTGCAACAATTATGTCTCCTTCAACCTCTTATTTTGTAATTCTTCTCTCTTCTCTTCTTTGTATGAATTAATTCTTATTAGTTTGAGTTTTAGCATATATGTATGAACCCTAGTTTTGATTGACATCTATCTAATTTGGGAACTTAATATTTTAAATTGAATTATAGTTTTTATTCTCTGTTTATGTGTTTGGATTTATATTCCGTGTTCTTGTGGAACCGCGGCCATATAGAATTACCATCTAGTAATTAGGTCACCATTGACAACGGTGTTTAATTGCATGTTTAGCACATAACGTCTAGTATTAGGTCTGATCTGACAACCCAACCTAGCTAGATAATCACTATGGTTTAGTTCTTGTGACTATTTACCAATTACAGGAAAAGTTTGCTTAGGAAGCCTTATTGACACAGGTAAATCCTATTTTTGAACTACCGATACCGAATTGGGACCGATTAGGGAAATACTACATAATTCACCCTTACATGTTTAGAACGGCAAAACTAGTGGGGATTACATGCTAATAACTTAAGCTATATTCTCATATCACTTCTCTTTTATATTTATATTCTGTCTTTTAATTCTTAGTTTAATTATTTTCTCAAATCCATCTTTACTTGCTTTTACTTTTAATTGTGTTTAGTTGTCCTATCTTTAATTTATTTGCACTTGGTATTTGCATAAGATTCTCCTAACCTTCGTAGTCTCTGCGGAACGAATCTTAATCTTTTAACTAAAACTTGCATACGATCTGTATACTTGCAGAACCGTGTAGTTTAAGGTGTTATTTTGCACGTTAATTATATCTTATTTTATCACACCCTAGGCCCCACCAAGTTTTTGGCGCCGCTGCCGGGGATTCTTTGGGGCCAAAAACTTACATGGTGTGATATAAAAACTAGGTTTTATCACAAATGAGGCTTCCTATTAGCGTGATATATGATAAAAACTTGGTGTGGCCTAAGGTGTAATAAAAAGATGTATAAAATAAGTGCAAATAAACACCCTAAGCTAACACAGTACTGCAAGTATTACAGGACGTATGCAAGTTTTAATGATAAGAAGATTCGTTCCTCAGGGACTGGCGAAAGTTAGAGAGAACTTATGCAAATTATCAAGTGCAGATATTAAAGATAGATAAGATAATACGCAAGAGAAAGAAAAGATAGACAAATATTTATTTGGTTTTTTAATGAATAAACTAAACTAATAAACTAAAGACAGAAAATAAATAAAAGAAAAGAAAATAGTATGAAAGTTAGCTTGAGTTATTTGCATGCAATCCCCACTAGTTTTGCCGTTCTAAACATGGAAGGGTAAATTATGTAGTATTTCCCTAATCGGTCCCAATTCGCTATCGGTAGTTTAAAATAGGATTTACCTGTGTCAATAAGGCTTCCTAAGCAAACTTTTCCTGTAATTGGCCAATAGTCACAAGGACTAAACCATAGTGATTATCTAGCTAGGTTGGGTTGTCAGATCAGACCTAATACTAGACGTTATGTGCTAAACATGCAATTAAACACCGTTGTCAATGGTGTCCTAATTACTAGATGGTAATTCTATATGGGTGCACTTCCACAAGAACACAGAATATAAATCCAAACACATAAACAGAGAATAAAAACTATAATTCAATTTAAAACATTAAGTTCCCAAAATTAGATAAATGTCAATCAAAACTAGAGTTCATACATATATGCTAAACACTCAAACTAAAAGGAATTAATTCATACAAAGAAGAGAAGAGAAAAGAATTACAAAATAAGAGGTTGAAGAAGACATAATTGTTGCACAGCTCCTTCCAGACTTCTTCTCTTGTGTTGCAGCTTCCTCTTGGCCTTAAGGTCTGACCAAGGATGATTTTAGAGTGTTAAGAGGCTGTATTTATAGGGTATATGAAGACCTAATTCGTTTTCTTGAAGGAGAAGGAAAGTAATGGACTCCTATTCCAACTCAAATTCGTATGGAAATAAAGATAAACACTGCTGGACCGTTTTGAGCATATGTTCTTCGTTATTGGTCGGTTTGAGCTCCATAAGATACCAAAAGAATCGCAACAGAATTATCTCTAGCCCTATGAAAGAAAATTACCAAAATCGGCCTATTTCTTAGGTAAAATCGCACATCTTTAGACGTGTACTGCAGAATTTAGATTTAGGCAGCTTTTCCTTTTCCTAATTGAACTCAGTTTCCTTCTATCTCCAATTTCCATGCATATCTCTTTCCATATCTTGTAGTCTTTGACTTGGACTCTAATTAATCTCCATAATTATCTTTAAAGCTTCACACTAAATAAACAATTAAGCCCTATATGCTCTAAAAATAATAATTCAACAAATCAAGACTCAAAATAGGAAAGTGCACTAAATTAAGCTAAGATCGACCTATAAACTAATAAATACGCCTAAAATGATGTCTCTGAAGTAGATTATATTATCACAAATGAGGAGACATCAAGTCAAAAACTTGGTGTAGCCTAAGGTGTGATAAAAAGATGTATAAAATAAGTGCAAATAAACACCCTAAGCTAACACGGTAATGCAAGTATTACAGGACGTATGCAAGTTTTAATGATAAGAAGATTCGTTCCTCAGGGACTGACGAAAGTTAGAGAGAACTTATGCAAATTATCAAGTGCAGATATTAAAGATAGAAAAGATAATACGCAAGTAGAAAGAAAAGAAAGACAAATATTTATTTGGTTTTTAAATAAGAAAACTAAACGAATAAACTAAAGACAGAAACTAAATAAAAGAAAAGAAAAGAAGATAGTATGAAAGTTATAGCTTGAGTAATTAGCATGTAATCCCCACTAGTTTTGCCGTTCTAAACATGTAAGGGTAAATTATATAGTATTTCCCTAATCGGTCCCAATTCGCTATCGGTAGTTTAAAATAGGATTTACCTGTGTCAATAAAGCTTCCTAAGGAAACTTTTCCTGTAATTGGCCAATAGTCACAAGGACTAAACCATAGTGATTATCTAGCTAGGTTGGGTTGTCAGATCAGACCTAAAACTAGACGTTATTTGCTAAACATGCAATTAAACACAGTTGTCAATGGTGACCCAATTACTAGATGGTAATTCTATATGGATGCACTTCCACAAGAACACAAAATATAAATCCAAACACATAAACAGAGAATGAAAACTAAAATTCAATTTAAAACATTAAGTTCCCAAATTAGATAGATGTCAATCAAAACTAGGGTTCATACATATATGCTAAACACTCAAACTAGAAGGACTTAATTCATACTAAGAAGAGAAGAGAAAAGAATTACAAAATAAGAGGTTGAAGGAGACATAGTTGTTGCACAGCTCCTTCCAGACTTCTTCTCTTGTGTTGCAGCTTCCTCTTGGCCTTAAGGTCTGGCCAAGGATGATTTATGAGTGTTAAGAGGCTGTATTTATAGGGTATAGGAAGACCTAATTCGTTTCTTGAAGGAAAGGTTAAGTAATAGACTCCAAACCCAACTCAAATTCGTAAGGAAATAAAGATAAACACTGCTGGACCGTTTTGAGCATATCTTCTTCGTTATTGGTCGGTTTGAGCTCCATAAGATACCAAAAGAATCGCAACAGAATTATCTTGACCAAATAGAAGGAAATTACCAAAATCGGCCTATTTCTTAGGTAAAAACGCATATCTTTAGACGTGTATGCAGAATCCCAGATTTAGGCAGCTTTTCCTTTTCCATCTTTTTAGCTTTTGTTTCCTTATCTCCAATTACCATGCAAATCTCTTTCCATATCTTGTAGTCTTTGACTTGGACTCTAATTAATCTTCATAATTATCTTTAAAGCTTCACACTAAATAAACAATTAAACCCAATATGCTCTAAAAATAATAATTCAACAAATCAAGACTCAAAATAGGAAAGTGCACTAAATTAAGCTAAGATCGACCTATAAACTAATAAATACGCCTAAAATGATGTCTCTGAAGTAGATTATACTATTACAAATGAGGAGACATCAAGTCAAAAACTTGGTGTAGCCTAAGGTGTGATAAAAAGATGTATAAAATAAGTGCAAATAAACACCCTAAGCTAACACGGTACTGCAAGTATTACAGGACGTATGCAAGTTTTAATGATAAGAAGATTCGTTCCTCAGGGACTGACGAAAGTTAGAGAGAACTTATGCAAATTATCAAGTGCAGATATTAAAGATAGAAAAGATAATACGCAAGTAGAAAGAAAAGAAAGACAAATATTTATTTGGTTTTTAAATAAGAAAACTAAACGAATAAACTAAAGACAGAAACTAAATAAAAGAAAAGAAAAGAAGATAGTATGAAAGTTATATCTTGAGTAATTAGCATGTAATCCCCACTAGTTTTGCCGTTCTAAACATGTAAGGGTAAATTATGTAGTATTTTCCTAATCGGTCCCAATTCGATATCGGTAGTTTAAAATAGGATTTACGTGTGTCAATAAGGCTTCCTAAGGAAACTTTTCCTGTAATTGGCCAATAGTCACAAGGACTAAACCATAGTGATTATCTAGCTAGGTTGGGTTGTCAGATCAGACCTAAAACTAGACGTTATGTGCTAAACATGCAATTAAACACCGTTGTCAATGGTGACCCAATTACTAGATGGTAATTCTATATGGGTGCACTTCCACAAGAACACAAAATATAAATCCAAACACATAAACAGAGAATAAAAACTATAATTCAATTTAAAACATTAAGTTCCCAAATTAGATAGATGTCAATCAAAACTAGAGTTCATACATATATGCTAAACACTCAAACTAGAAGGACTTAATTCATACTAAGAAGAGAAGAGAAAAGAATTACAAAATAAGAGGTTGAAGGAGACATAGTTGTTGCACAGCTCCTTCCAGTCTTCTTCTCTTGTGTTGCAGCTTCCTCTTGGCCTTAAGGTCTGGCCAAGGATGATTTATGAGTGTTAAGAGGCTGTATTTATAGGGTATAGGAAGACCTAATTCGTTTCTTGAAGGAAAGGTTAAGTAATAGACTCCAAGCCCAACTCAAATTCGTAAGGAAATAAAGATAAACACTGCTGGACCGTTTTGAGCATATCTTCTTCGTTATTGGTCGGTTTGAGCTCCATAAGATACCAAAAGAATCGCAACAGAATTATCTTGACCAAATAGAAGGAAATTACCAAAATCGGACTATTTTTTAGGTAAAAACGCATATCTTTAGACGTGTATGCAGAATCCCAGATTTAGGCAGCTTTTCCTTTTCCATCTTTTTAGCTTTTGTTTCCTTATCTCCAATTACCATGCAAATCTCTTTCCATGTCTTGTAGTCTTTGACTTGGACTCTAATTAATCTCCATAATTATCTTTAAAACTTCACACTAAATAAACAATTAAACCCAATATGCTCTAAAAATAATAATTCAACAAATCAAGACTCAAAATAGGAAAGTGCACTAAATTAAGCTAAGATCGACCTATAAACTAATAAATACGCCTAAAATGATGTCTCTGAAGTAGATTATATTATCACAAATGAGGAGACATCAAGTCAAAAACTTGGTGTAGCCTAAGGTGTGATAAAAAGATGTATAAAATAAGTGCAAATAAACACCCTAAGCTAACACGGTATTGCAAGTATTACAAGACGTATGCAAGTTTTAATGATAAGAAGATTCGTTCCTCAGGGACTGACGAAAGTTAGAGAGAACTTATGCAAATTATCAAGTGCAGATATTAAAGATAGAAAAGATAATACGCAAGTAGAAAGAAAAGAAAGACAAATATTTATTTGGTTTTTAAATAAGAAAACTAAACGAATAAACTAAAGACAGAAACTAAATAAAAGAAAAGAAAAGAAGATAGTATGAAAGTTATAGCTTGAGTAATTAGCATGTAATCCCCACTAGTTTTGCCGTTCTAAACATGTAAGGGTAAATTATGTAGTATTTCCCTAATCGGTCCCAATTCGCTATCGGTAGTTTAAAATAGGATTTACCTGTGTCAATAAGGCTTCCTAAGGAAACTTTTCCTGTAATTGGCCAATAGTCACAAGGACTAAACCATAGTGATTATCTAGCTAGGTTGGGTTGTCAGATCAGACCTAAAACTAGACGTTATGTGCTAAACATGCAATTAAACACCGTTGTCAATGGTGACCCAATTACTAGATGGTAATTCTATATGGGTGCACTTCCACAAGAACACAAAATATAAATCCAAACACATAAACAGAGAATAAAAACTATAATTCAATTTAAAACATTAAGTTCCCAAATTAGATAGATGTCAATCAAAACTAGGGTTCATACATATATGCTAAACACTCAAACTAGAAGGACTTAATTCATACTAAGAAGAGAAGAGAAAAGAATTACAAAATAAGAGGTTGAAGGAGACATAGTTGTTGCACAGCTACTTCCAGACTTCTTCTCTTGTGTTGCAGCTTCCTCTTGGCCTTAAGGTCTGGCCAAGGATGATTTATGAGTGTTAAGAGGCTGTATTTATAGGGTATATGAAGACCTAATTCGTTTCTTGAAGGAAAGGTTAAGTAATAGACTCCAAGCCCAACTCAAATTCGTAAGAAAATAAAGATAAACACTGCTGGACCGTTTTGAGCATATCTTCTTCGTTATTGGTCGGTTTAAGCTCCATAAGATACCAAAAGAATCGCAACAGAATTATCTTGACCAAAATGAAGGAAATTACCAAAATTGGCCTATTTCTTAGGTAAAAACGCATATCTTTAGACGTGTATGCAGAATCCCAGATTTAGGCAGCTTCTCCTTTTCCATCTTTTTAGCTTTTGTTTCCTTATCTCCAATTACCATGCAAATCTCTTTCCATATCTTGTAGTCTTTGACTTGGGCTCTAATTAATCTTCATAATTATCTTTAAAGCTTCACACTAAAATAAACAATTAAACCCAATATGCTCTAAAAATATTATGTTTACTAAATCAAGACCCAAAATAGGAAAGTGCACTAAACTAAGCTAAAATCAACCTATAAACTAATAAATAAGCCTAAAATGATGTCTCTGAAGTATATTATATTATCACAAATGAGGAGACATCAAGACCCCCAACTCAAAGTTGTATCGTCCCGATACAATATAAGTAAAGAACAGTAGGGTAGTCAAGAAGAAGTAGGAGGAGAATAAGAACAGAACACAATGAATGATCCTAGAGCAAAATATCTAAAAAGTCTCATGTAGTAATTCTCAAGAAATAATCCACAAATATGCTTAATATACAGGTAATCAACAATCCATAGATTCAAGTTAAGATTAATTTCGCAATGCCAGAAGGAGAGGGTGATAACTTAGTTCAGGTTAATGGCTATAGGTTGTTCATAGGTCCCAAATACAGCATCCAATGGTCCACTCACCTATTACCTAATAGCTCAACTGTTTCTCCATCTAGTAGTTAAAAATCCTAAGGTCTTGGTTATAACTTGGCTTAAGGACCGGTGTGGTATATTTGGATAATGAAAAGTGAGCTTTTGGCTCTCTCCTCACTAGCCATCAACGAATCGCCCTAGAGCTTGAGTTTTTACTCGAAGATGTTCTCACTCAACCCAATTTATTGATGCTTTTGATTTGCATCCCCAATAATTCCAAAAACCTTTGATGATATAAAATCCACTTTGCCGGTCCGAATATATATTCTTTTCATATCAATTGTATAGCTATGACTCTCTTTTTGATGTTCGAGATATCACACTATTTTTTTTCATATATATATATATTCTTTCTTTTTAATGCCCTTGTTGGCAAATTTAGCTCGTAGCTTCTTTTTCATTCACTATTACCCCGGCAAAGGGTTACAATAATAACTTTCTCATCATCACTAAAATCACAAAGATAATTCCCAAAACCCACCACCCCAAACTCAAGCTCTAAAACGAGTTGTCTCAGGTTTTGCGATTCGAGTGCGGGTTATATAGATAAGTCCTGAAAACTAGGGTATGGATTATAATGTGTTTCAAGAAAAAGGCTTTAGAAAGGCTCAGAGGGGCTAAGACGGATAAATAACAATAATCAAATAAAAGGGTGAGAAGGTATAAAAGGTTTCAAGTGTTTTAATCATGAAAGAACTGCCTTAGTCATTTTTCTAACTACCGGATTTCGTTACTTTTTTTTACTACTAGTTCATAGCTAAGTGGGTTTTCAACTAATTTCAAACCTCACGTTCTACACACCAAATAACTCTCCCTAAGTTTCTACGTGATTTCTTAGCATTGCTCATTAACTTTTCTATCTTTTATTTCCTGTTTTCATACATGCATCTAAACAATTTGTTACATCTTTCCCAAACATACTACCTACTATCATTAACTTAATTAACTCATGCTCAGATAGGTACATTCAAAGATATTCTATGCCTAATTCAACCCAAAAAATTTAAATTTTATGAAAAACACAAAAAGGAAGATGAGGACAACGAATCCCCACCCCCAACTCAAAAAATGAGCCGTGTCCCCACGACTCGAAAAAGACTCAAGAAAAAATAAAATTTAAAATTAGCATACATATTGCACATAAAGAAATGGTAGGGAAGAAAGAAAACATACTCTTCGAGGCTTTTACCTCGTCTTATCGACATCCGGATTAAATCTAATGTATCTTCTTCACCCAACTTCTTATTCGCTTTTCGTTCAGGACACGTGATCATAATAGGATATTTCATTATATAACATCATGGGAGAGACCGAGAATCCGTATCACCTCCTCATAGATCAACTGTGCCACATCTTCTTCTTCTCCTCACACAATACAATTCACAAACAACCTTATCGTTCCAAATCTCCACGAACCTTCATGTATTCTCCTTCAACTTCTTCTTCAAATACTATCTTATAAGAAAAAGGTAGTTCCTTTTATCGTTTCGTCGGAGAAGCTATCAGGGCCCTTGAAGCTTTCTCTTTTTCTTTGGGTATAAGGTCTTTGATTTGTAGAGGTTGTGTTGTCTTCTTCACTAAAGTCGGAATCTTTTTGCTCATTGAATCAACACAGCTAGCTAACCTCTCTTTTCTTGACTTGTTTTACCCTTTGAATTGGAACTAGGAATTTTCTCATTTGATTTCTTCTCAGTTAAATCCAATACCTTGATTTCTTCATCTCCCATACAGTAGATAATGTTCATGTTCTCTTAATCATCTCAATTGACCCCCAACTCAAAGCTTTAACCACTCTTGAAATTCGAAACTTGATTATTGGTTGTACAAGCTTAATTTAGGTTAGGAAGGGTGATTTGATGATGATTCTCTATGTGGGTAAGATGGATTCTTCATGGATTGGCTTGGATTTAAGAAATTGTAGGATGAATTTTTGAAATTTAAGCTTTTGATTCTTGGATTCAAGGTGTTTTGGTATGATATAGGTGGTTGAATCTTCCTTGTAATGATGTAGAGAATGAATTGGATGTGTTTTCATGGTGATTGGGTAGTGTTTTGATGATTGGTGAAGGTTTTTATGAGCTTTAATGGAGTTGGGAGAGTTTTGGAGAAGAGAAGTAGGCTTAAGGTTTAATAAATTCGGAATAAAAAGCTTAATACCTCCTCCCTAGATCCGTTTTCCTCTTTCTCTGGCGGTGCGCTGCGGTATACCGCGCATATCGTCCGGTATACCGCACCTACAGTGTTCAAAAAATTTCGCCTCTGCTCAGTACACGTGGTATGACCCCGTGGCACGGGTTTTGGGATCGCGGACCATGGCACGGTATAGGGTCTGGTATACCGGACCCATCAGCTATATTTTTTTTCTTTTCTGCCTAAAACACGTGGCTGCTACCGTGGCACGGGTTTTTGCGGTATACCGCGGCTGAGGTCCAGTATACCGCACCCTTGCTTCAGTTTTTCCGAAAAATTTTGTTTGACCTTCCCTAACTCGATTTCTCCAATACCTAATCATCAAAAACACTAATACCTTCCTCAAATATGCAATATCAACTAAAATTAACTAAACTAAACATGATAAACTGGAAATGTAAAAACATAAAAGAAATTACGGGTTGTCTCCCGTATAGCACTTTTGTTTAACGTTTTTCAAAGTTAGACGTGTTACCTCGATTAAGGATGACGAAATTTCCACCCTTTGCCTTTAACTCCCACGAACTTTTCAGCTCGATTCTTTATGATCATGGATGGTTCCATCCAAGATTTCGTGGGAGAAGGTGTTTCTGGTGGTAACTTTAATTCATTTGTAGCATTACACTCCTCTGGCAATCCATTCATCTCGAATCTTCGTTTGTTAGAAAGAATGTCCCTAATGAATTGACCGTATTTTGACATTCTTGTGAGAGCTTCTACAAACGGGCTGCTGATCTTTAACTTGTTCATCATGTCTACGAACTTCTTGAATTCCAGGTCATTGTCCTTTCTGACACGTGAAGGGAATGGTGGAGGAGGACATGTGTTGGTTACCACTTGGCTCTCTTTCTTTTCTTCTGTTGTTTCTTCTCCCCCCGTTTCTGGAATAGGGACTGGTTCTGGTTCTGGTCTTGGTGGAGGTAGTTGTTTTCCACTTCTTAATTCAACTGCATGACAAACTTTGTTTCCTGGAGCACTAGTATCACTTCGGAGTTGCCTTTCTGCAAGGATTTGAGCTTTATTCACCATTTGTGACACTGTCTGCACCATCTTTTCAAGCACATTATCCGAGTTTTGGATTCTTTGCTGGTTATTCTGTATCTTTTCAATTAGGTTCATCATCTTAGCCATGCTTGAATTCAAACTCGGAGGTTGTTCTTGTATGGTTTGCTGCATTGAATAAGGAGGTGGTTCTTGATAAGCTTCATTATAAATCGGCGCTTCTTGATAGATAGGTTGTGGAGGATAGTAAGATTGTGGTCGTGGTTGATAATAATCATCATAATAATGGTTATAATGATAATACGTCTGTTGATCTCCGACCCTATTGTAACTCTGTGGGGGTTGATAGTCAGCGTAATTTCCTTGAGATTGATAATAACCATCATAATAATGGTCTCTGTGATAAGGCATGAAGGAAGTTGAGGCTGGATTGTTCATGCAATGTCCCCACGAGTGATCTCTTGCTCCACAACTAGGACATGAAGGTGAGGTATCTACTAGATTCCTCCGAGCTAATTTTCGCGATTGTTCTCGTAATTCCTCAAGTTGTTGGCTTAACTCCTTGAGCTTTAGAGATTCCATCATGTATTAGCTTCTTCAGGATCTAATAGCACGAAACCTTTATCTCCTAATAAATCTGCTCTCGCCTAAAAAGATCTGTAAAGACTAAAACTAAAAAGAAAAGCGTAAAATAGAACTAACTAAAATAAAAGCACAAGATAATTGCACAAGGACTAACGATGTAGTCCCCGGCAGCAGCGCCAAAAACTTGGTGTTGCCTAGGGTGTGATAAAAATAAGATAAAATTAAGTCAAGAAACTACGCACTCTCACCCTAGACAGGCACAGTACTGCAAGTATTACAGGACGTATGCAAGTTTTAATGATAAGTAGAGTTCGTTCTCAGGGACTTAAGTGTGTTATACGCGTGAGTAGAAATAACGAGTAAAAGTAAATAATTAGAAGACAGAAAATAAAGAGAGATGGATTTTCGAAAATAAGAATTAAAACTAATTAAAACTACGAAAATAAAGATAACAAAATAAAAGATTAAGAATATGAGATGAGAAGTATAGCTTAGGTTTTGCTAGTATGCACTAATCCTTCTAATTCTATCTATAAATCTAGTTCATAAGGGAGAATATTAGCTCTTGGTATACTTAGTCAGGATTCTAAATTCCCATACCTTAGACCTTGAGAGCGACTAAGGGGGCTACGGCACAACCAAGATGAGGACTCAAATAGGGTTATCAAACGCCACTAAGGCCCTATCCAGCACACTACAATCAATTGGTGATATGGTGGTTAAAACAAACCCTAATGACTATCTAGTTAGAAGCATGTTTTGTTAGAACTACTATCGACACTAGACATTATGTGGTGGTTCAATAGTTAAACACCCTGTCAAGGAGACCATCTAACTACTATTAAAACAATCCTAAAGTGATCAGTTCTAGGAAAGACATTTAATCAAAACACATAAGCAAATATAAAGTAAGTAGCTGATATCAGATTAAAACATATAATTCCCAAAGAAACTTAGATAGAAGAATTAGAATTCATAGTTTATACATTATGCAAAACCCAAGCTATGGGGAGTTTAGTTCATACCTGAAGGAAATAAACTAAAAGAAATTACAAAAGACATCATCTTGCTCTCTACAATATACTGGAAGAATAAAACCTTAAGAACTAATTATTATGAGGAAAGGATGATTTACAAGTGATATAAGGGTGTATTTATAGGTGTTTAGAAGACCTAATTCGTTTTCTTGAGGAAGAGGTAAGTTATTGGACTTCTAGCCCAACTCAAATTCGTATGGAAATAAAGATAAACACTGCTGCACCGTTTTGAGCATATCGTCTTCGTTATTGGTCGGTTTGAGCTCCATAATATACCAAAAGAATCGCAACAGAATTATCTTGACCCTAAAGAAGGAAATCTCCAAATTCGGCATATTTCTTAGGTAAAAACCCACATCTTTGGACGTGTATGCAGAATCCCAGATTTAGGCAGCTTTTCCTTTTCCATCTTTTTAGTTTTTATTTCCTTATCTCCAATTACCATGCAAATCTCTTTCCATAAGTTGTTGTTTTTGACTTGGACTCTAATTAATTTCCATAATTATCTTTAAAGCTTCACACTAAAATAAACAATTAAACCCAATATGCTCTAAAAATAATAATTCTACAAATCAAGACTCAAAATAGGAAAGTGCACTAAAACTCAAGAAAATCGACATTAATGACTTCTAAATCACTAAAAATGATGTCTATCCTAACATTAATCTATCACAAATGAGGAGACATCAGAAATTCAAAAGGCCCTTTAGAGTTATGAACAAGAAAAAAGCTTCAACTCTTGAAGCAGGATAAATAGCTGAAAAAGATAAGAATGAAGAGAAAGTTGTTGGTGGTAATGTAGTACAGAATTCTCTTTCAGTTCCTACTGTTGAGTTGGGCCAAAAAATTGTTGAAAGAGTGTCTTTCAAAACTAATATAAGGCCTCTTAATTCTAAAGAGGTCTATAAATTATGTGGCCCAAATGAGAACAACCAATATCTCAGCCCAACTAATGGAGATAACCCTAAAGTTACTATTGACCCATCTATTACTCAGAATTCGGATCAATATATTAGGTTTGGCTCGATTGAAAGAAACAAAACTAGAACTAAACAAGTACGAGAAGACTTATGTCTTCCTCTTGATGAAGACTTAGAAGACCTAAGTCTCTCTAGTTCTAGCAACTCTCGTTGACTCTATTTATGGAGAAGATGATGAGATGGCTGGCCCACTAGAGAATGAGAAAGATAAAAATGAAGATTGTATTGAGAAGTGGTATGAAAATGGTTTTTAGAAGAGGGTGAAGTGGTTTACGGGGTTGACCCAAATCAACCCCAAGGTTTTCAATTATACAAGCTTGGAACTGTCAAGGCATTGGCACAGCCTTGACAGAGCTGAACTTGATTGACATGATCAAGTCTCACCATATAGAGGTACCTTTTTTTATCTGAAACTAAACGTAAATTTGATTACTTACTATCTTTAAGTCCTAAGATCAATTTGACTCTTGTAGCACAAATAAGTTCAATCTTATAAGTTCTGAAAAGAACTTAATAAAATGTACATATGAGGGAACATATTCTGAGTTATGTGAAATTAATTTTGTGTATGGCCCTACTGCTGATGAAAATAAAGAGGGTTTCTTAAAAAAGTTGCATGATTTAAGTCATGTAGCTGATTTATGGTGCTATCTTGGTAATTTTAATTTAATTTGATTTCCCTCTGAAAAACTAGGAGGGAAAATCAACTCTGTCCACAAGAAGAATATGCAACTGTTCAATAACTTTATAGATTCTAAAACCTTGTTTGATCTTCCTGCTAAGGGCTGTAATTTTTCTTGGTCTAATAAGAGAAGTGGCAACCAGCTAATCAAACAAAGGTTAGATAGAATCTTGGCTAATAAAGAATGGATGGATAAGTTCCCAAATTCTTGGAATGCAGCTCTACCCCCCACATGGTCTGATCATTCTCCAATATTATTGAATTTGGGACTTTATAGAGGGAATCATAAGAAAAGATTTGTACTTGAGAAAGGTTGGATATTTGATAATTCTTTATGTCAAGATATTAAGGAAAAATGGAAATGTGGGTTTTTCTTAGATCTGAGAGGTATTTCAAAATTTAAACTCAAAATCTCTCAACTTCAAAAGGTTATTTCTAGCTGGGCAAGAAAGGGAATCTTGAACAATCGTATTTTGATTAATAAAAACCTTGATCAACTAGAAAAACTCTTTAATGAACCTTATTCTGATTCTAATCAGGTAATTTTTGAAAATTTAAGTATTGAACTTGAACTGTTTTGGAAAAAAGAAGAACGGCATTGGGCCCAAAGATCAAACAATACTTGGTTAAAATTGGAAGATAAAAATAGCAAATACTTTCATGCTATAACAAGAGTAAAGAGAACAAGAAACAGAATTTCGAGAATCAAAAATGAAAATGGAATTTGGTTATCTGAAAAGGGATAAATCTCAAAAGAAATTGTAAATTATTACAATAATATCTTCAAGTCAGCTGGAACTAGACAATACCAACCTATTCTGAGTAAAATCAAGAATGTGGTAACTACTGAGATGAATGAAGCACTTATTAAACCTGTTGATTGTGAAGAGGTTAAAATGCGGTTTGGTCACTTGGAGGAGATAAATCTCCAAGACCTGGTGGTTTTGGTGGTTTTGGTGGTTTTTTCTTTAAGAAATTTCGGAATGAGATTAAACTTGACTTAGTTGAGCTTGTTTCAGACTTTATTTTAGTAACTCTTCACTTGATGAAATAAATGATACTTTTATAGCACTTATCCCGAAATATGCTAATCCAGATTTGGTTGCCTCTTTTAGGCCTATTAGATGTGCTAATTTTGTGTATAAAGTAGTTTCAAAAATCTTGTCCTTGAGATTACAAGTGTGGATTGGGCTTTGTATTTCTGAGACCCAAGTTGCTTTTATTCCTGATAGATCAATTTTTGAAAATACAGATTCATATAAAGCTAAGATTAATGGTGAACTGTTTCAATTAGATAAACCCCAAAAAGGGTTAAGACAGGGAGATCCCTTGTCCCCATATCTGTTTTGTTTAGTTACTCAAGCTCTAACTAATTTGATTGACTATTATGTAGATTTGGGATTAGTTAAAGGCATTAAAATTGCTAGAGCTACTCTAATGATCACACATATTTTATTTGCTGATGATAGTTTATTCTTTCATGAAGCATTTGATTATAATATTGATACTTTTATTAACATTACTAATTGGTATTCTTATGATACAGGATAAATACTCAACCTTAATAAAAGTGGAGTTATGTTTAGTAAAAATACACCAGATGATGTTAAAATATAGTTGATCAACTGAGAATGAGAAAGTTACAACATCTTGGTAAATATCTCGGCATTCCATCCTCTTGGGGCAAATCCAAGGTTAAGTCCTTGGAATGGTTAACTGAAATGATTCTTAAAAAGATGGAAGGTTGGGATACAAAAATGTTATCAAAAAGTAGGAAAGAAATTCTTGTTAAAGCAATTATAGGAGTTATTTTTAACTTCATAATGTCGGTTTCCTTAATTCCTAAGAAGGTTACATCTCATCTAACTTCCCTAGTTTCAAATTTTTATTGGAACAGCCATGGGGAAGATAGATGCCACTGGATTAAATGGCAAACACTTATGAACTCTAAAGAGGATGGAGGATTAGGCTTCAAGGAATTTCACTGCCAAAATTTGGCATCACTTGCTTCAAATGCTCGGAAACTTTTTAATAATAAAGATACCCTACTTTATAAAGTGTTGAAAGGAAAATATTTCTCAAATGGAGAATTCACTACAGCTCCTATAGGTAGTAATTTCTATTGGGGTTGGAGGAGTTTAATTGAGGGTAGACACTGTTTTATCAATCAAATTAAGTGGAATGTGGGTGATGGAACTGTAATTAGAATATGGGAAGATTCTTGGATTCCTAAGAAGCACAATATTATCAAACCCGTAGGATGTACTTACAGGCTTGTTTCTGAGCTAATCGACTCTGATAATAAAGTTTGGAAAATGAATATTTTGAACTCTTTATTCTCCCCTGGGGTTGTAGCAACCATTTCTAATATATATTCCTTCTCTCTACTGTCTTGACTCCCATTTCTAGATTTTCTCTAGTAATGGGGTTGTTACAGTAAGGCATATGTATATTAGACTTTGGAAGGCTCAACAAAGAGAATAAATGATTAAGAATAAAAAAAGGAGATTTATCTTTTCAACTTGATTCTAAAGAATGGAAATTTATATGGCATATGAAAACTATGCCAAAAATTAAGAATTTTATATGGAAGTGTTGTGAGAATGGACTTGCTACTAATGAAAATAGACAGAAAAGAAAGTCAATTATATCTGCAACATGCTCTCTTTGTGGAATTAGTGATGAGAATGTGGAACACCTTTTATTTCACTGTTCTTGGGCTAGAGCAGTTTGGAAGGCCAGTCCTTTCTGCTTTAAAGCTTTAACAGAACCTACCTTTAACTTCAAGAAATGGATACAATTTCTTAGACTCAGTCTTTGTCAAAGTGATTCGACAAACATTACTAGGGAGAATTTGCCTTTTTTATTGTGTGGTTCATTTGGAAAGACAAGGAATGAGTTTATTTTTAGAGGGACTACTCCATACCCTCAAAAAAATTTACAAGATGCTTTATAAGCCAATGATGAGTTCAATCTAGCCAATAGATTAACTACTGAGGCTAATTCAAATAATAGAAATATGATAAATACTTCTAATTTGAACATATCTAATGATATGAATGAAATCTTTAATAAGAATGGGGAAGTTAATCACTTTTCTGATAGACTTGGTTCTTGGATCCCTCCTTTACCTGTGTTTGTTAAAATTAATTGTGATGCTTCTATCAGTTTAAATACTAACCAAGCTGCTTTTGCTTGTTTAGTTAGGGACTCTACAGGTTGTTTGATTGAAGGAATTGCGAAGAAGATGGTGGTTAACTCTGTCATAGAAGCTGAGGCTAGAGGACTTTCAGAAACTTGTCTTATTGTTGCTAAGTATCCAATAGGCAAAGTGGAGATAGAGAATGACTGCATTAACCTTATTAACCAAACTCGTTATAACGCAAAGATTTATTGTAATACTAAGTTTATGGTTAAGAACATATTAAGGTGTAAATTTTTGTATAATTTGAAAATCTCCTTTGTTAGGAGATCAAAAAACTTGAGTGCGGATTGGTTGGCTTAACATAAGTTTAGCTTAGAGGCTCTTTGTTTAGTATTTGGAGTGTTAGTCCTCTTACCCCCCCCCCCCCCCCCCCCCCTTGGATTCCTCCTTTACCTGTGTTTGTTAAAATTAATTGTGATGCTTCTGTCAATTTAAATACTAACCAAGCTGCTTTTGCTTGTTTAGTTAGGGACTCTACAGGTTGTTTGATTGTAGAAATTGCGAAGTAGATGGTGGTTAACTCTGTCATAGAAGCTGAGGCTAGAGGACTTTTAGAAGCTTGTCTTATTGTTGCTAAGTATCCAATAGGCAAAGTGGAGATAGAGAATGACTGCATTAACCTTATTAACCAAACTCGTTATAACGCAAAGATTTATTGTAATACTAAGTCTATGGTTAAGAACATATTAAGGTGTAAATTATTGTATAACTTGAAAATCTCCTTTGTTAGGAGATCAAAAAACTTGAGTGCGGATTGGTTGGCTTAACATACCCCCTCCCCCCCCCCCCCCCCCCCCCCCCCCCCCCAATTAGCTAACTTATTTGCTAGGGAATTCAATCCAATAGGGATAGGCTAAGGTAGTATTTTGGTTGTTACTTATGCAAGATATTTTCGACTAATAACAAAAAAAAATCCCAACTTCAGCTTTACTTTTGAATGTCACATTGGTCCCTGAACTTTTGGAACCATAAACTATTGTCCCTAAGTTCATCTTAGCATCACCTGTACAAGTACTAACCGCAATTTCAACCCCACATTTTTTCAAAATTGTCTCAAAATTCATTGAGTTGTTGGGAATCAGCCCCATATCTTCTAAATATTGTATAACAGCTCCTATACCTTTACTAACTACAGCTCCAACCACTAATTTTTCCTGAACTGTCACTTTGGTCCCTGAAGTATTATATCCAACACCTGCCGTCCCCGAAATATCTGAACTCAATTTCATAACCCACAAAATTTGCGTATCAGCTCCAAAAAATCCCACAGCACCCTTATTTTACTGAATTTTTGTTTTGGTTCGTGAGTAGTTGAACCCAAAGCTATAGCCTTAATTATATTTTTTGCAGCTTCTGTAACTTTCAAGACAGCTGCAAAAGTCCTTATAAATTCCTGAATTGCCTCTTTAGTTCCTGCACTATTGAACATCAACCCATCACCCCCTATACTTTGTTTTTCGCCTCCGTGAGCCCCCTCTGCAGGTGAAGTGGTTCTATTTACCAAACCAAGTCCCCGACTTCCACCTTTAGTTACATTTTCTACCCCAACATTTTCTTCTTCCGCGTAATACTAACTTGAAGTAAGAGTGGTAAATATCATACATGAATCAAATGTGATAGAAATATCCCATTGGGAGCTTCTTTTTTAACTCTACAAGATCCGACTCTTGCTCGTTTATATATCCAAATACATACATGTATCATAAAACTAATGATATCAAATCCATGTTTTTATGAAACACTTAAATAGATTTCCAAATAGATTTCTTCCTCACTAAAGGAAATTGCAGGCTATTCAAATGGAAAATGTTTTTTAGAAACCAGAGAGATAGCAACTACTAGAATACAAAATACCATATCTATCATTAAAGATGAAGTAACTAGATGAACCTTTCAACCACCTATTTGATAGGCATAGGCACGTGAAAATCTTTAATACTTGATTGTGCACATCATACTGTATAAAAGCGAGTAGCAGCCTTTTAAACAATAATTAGTTTATTTAATTATTTTTAAAGAGTTATTAATTAAAAATAATCCATTAAAAAATTTAGTATTTGTTAAAAACAACTTCTATTCTTTATACTTGTCCAAAAAAAAAAAAAAAACTTCTATTCTTTATTATTTTATTTTGTTTGACGTTGATAAAATTCTTTATTACAAAAGTCCATTAACAAAAATACTCATATATAATAATTTTTCTTACTTTATCTATTAATCGATATAAAAAATAATTTAAATTAATCAACCCTATGACAACTTCGGACCACCATCACCGTCGCGGCCATCATCATCACCACCACCCAGGGGCTGATTCTAGTAGGATCAAGGGGGGCTTAAGCCCCCCCGAACTCGTAAAATTTTTGATACATAAATATAATTTTGCTTGAGAAATAATTAGTTTCTTCTGAACATTTATGTAAAACATGCATATTTTAAGAAATGCATAAATTATTGTGATTTAATGGTTTAGTATTTTACATATTTGAATTTAGAATTTAGGTTAGGTGTTCGAAACTTAGCATTTGTTTTATTTATGTTTTCCAAATACACGGTAAAAAAACTTATTATTTAATATACCATAGATTAAAGTTATAAATTTGTCAATTTTCATAAGACCGGCTTATTAAGCATTGCAATTTTTGTATACATGTCTCTATGTTAATTTAAGAGTAATAATACTTAGTAATTTATTATTTACATTACTTTAATAAAATTATAATGTTTAATTTTTGTAGATGACTTATTCCTTATATTTATAAATTAGGATATTAATATAAGATATAGTATATTACTATAATACTCACGGTACTATATAGATTAAGTGTAATGGTATTGATTTATATATTAATTGGATAAATACTAACTGCTAAGTTTATCAACTAAAGAGACGAGTAACGCAATGGTGTTAGATTCTCATATTTGCATTTTGACATTCGTAGATATATATATTTATGTATCATATTTTTACCTTAAATTTTTGAAAAACATTGACTCCAGAACTCCCATATATTTCAAGCCCCCCCTAAATTTAGTTCCCGGATCCGCCCCTGTCACCACCACCACCACTATTACCACCACCTTCGGGTAAATTTTATTTTTATTCTTTAAATTCTTACCACACTGCAACCACCACCCCCTTCAACCAGATTTCTTTTTTAATTTCTTTTGCAAAAAAATTCAAGTACCACTACCAAGCACCGCTACAGCCACCACCACCAGCAGCACCACAACCACCTCTTGCTAGTTTTTCTTAAAAAAATTGTAAAAAATTTAGGGCACCACCACTACCTTCTCCGGCCAATTGTATTTTTTTTGTAAAAAAATTCATGCAACCACCAGCACAATCTTCTCTGGCCAGTTTTTTTTTTGTGAAAAAAAATCTGCAACCACTACCGACCACCGCCGCAGCCACCTCCTACCATTTTTTTTAGTAGGCTTCACCATTGGTCACTCTTGTCGTCGTTAATAACATATCCAGTTTTCCCCCCAATCAAATATCTAGCCAACTGCTCGTGGAAAAGGAAATTCATTGTTCAAAACAAAAAATTCATTGTTCCGAACAAGAAAATCATAGTTTGAAATAGAGAGTTTTGATATTTTTAACAATGAAATCCTTGTTCCAAAAATGAAATTAATGTATGTGAAATACTTTCAATATTTATAACAATGAATTTCTTGTTCCAAATAATGAATTTCAGGTATGCAAAAAAATAGTTTGCCGAAAAAAATCGTGAAATACATGGTTGCCGCAATAGTGGCTAAATATGGTGGCAACAAAAAATAATAATTAGCTAATGGTGGTGGCGGAGGAAGTGGTCAAAATTTTTGTTCAAAAAGAATTTAAAAAAAGTTATTGGCTTGAGGTGGTGGTGGAGGTGGCTGCAACGGTTGTAATTTTTTTTTCAAAAAAGTAAAATAAAAAACTGGGTGGTGGTGGTGGTGGCGACGGTGGTGGTCGAAATTTTTTTCAAAGAAAAAGAAATTGTCGTAATTGGTGGTAGGGGTGGCTGCAGTTGTGACAAAAAATGCAAAAAAAAAATGATTAGAGGTGGTGGTAGTTGCAGAGGCATTCAATGGTGGTGGACAAAATTTTATAAAAAAAGAAAAAAAACTGAGGTGATGCGGTGGAGACGACGGCTGTAACGATGTTTGTTGGTGGTGGTCGAAATTTGATTAAAAAATAGTTGATGGCAGTGGTGGTGGTGATAACGATATTTGCCGGAGGTGATGATAGTTGTAGATGGTGGTGGTATATTATTTGTTTAATATTAAATAAATAATATATTTAAAATAAAATATAATAATTAAAATAAAAGTATTTTGAGTATAAAAAATGGTCAATACCCTCTTAAATTAAAACAATAAACCAACTTTCCATTTAGATTACACATTAATTTAGATGAAAAGATTACAATAATACTCTTCTTCTAGTTGTTGTCTTTAACCAAATATATATTCCTATTTAAATCAGAGATTATCATAGATGTGAAAATCCACATACTACTATTTATCGTACGCATACGTCCGGGAATTTTTTTTTAAATCATCATAACTAATTCTAAAAAAATTAAAAAAAATTAAAAAAAATTTAGATGAGACGAAATAATATCTACGTCCAGGACTTTTTTGAATTTTTTTTTTGAATTTTTGAATTTTTATTTTTTGATTTTTTTTAAATGGATTGTTGTCTCATCTCTAATTTTAAGATTAGGATGAAATTGTCCCAGGTTCATTCTAATACTGAGATGGGATTTGTCCCATTCTATTGTATAACTAGGATGGGATTTGTCCCATCTCTATTGTAAAAATATTAAAAAAATTAAATAAAAAAATCATAGACGTAAATATTAATTTGCTTTATCCAAAAATACAAAAAAAAAATTATTTTTCTGATTTATTTAGAATTAGTTATGACGATTTTAAAAAAAAAATCATGGACGCGGGCGTCTGTAATGGAATTAGTAGTAGGTAGTGGTGGTGGTGATTGTCGTGGTTGAGGTGGTGGTGGTGGTGGTTGTGGTTGTGGTTGTGGTAGCTGTAATGGTGGTTAAATACATAGTATTGATGGTGGTGGTGGTAGTGGGACCCTATTATTTGTTTAATATCTAAAAATAAATATTGTATTGAAAATAATATATTTAATAATAAGGGTAGTAAAGGTATAAAAAATATAAAAAAGATATTTTCTATAAATAATTATTTCATTTGGCATTTTTTTATAAAATAAATTATTAAATACTTAATTTAACAATTATGTAATTTTATTAGATTTCTTGTAAGAGATACCTCTATTTTTGATTAATAATAATAAAAAGGGTAAGAAAGTAAAATGGTAATAGATCTTTGATTTAAATGGGAAATTGGATAATCTAATTGGGAAGAAATAATAACATGTATCTTTTTGGGCATAGACATTCTTAATCATGATTTAAATGGACATTTTCTCTATAAAAAATAGATAATATATTTTCTACAAATATTTAGTTTAATGAAAAAGTTTTTAATAAGATAAATTATAATTGTTTCTATAATTAGGTATTTTATTGGGATATTTTGAATAAAAAGCACATTCTTAAACATCAAAAATAGTAAAAAAAAAAAAAACAATTGCCTAATAAATATTAGATAGACATTAATCACACCATTAAAAAACCTATTTTTTCTTATGATTATTTATTAACTATTCTAAAATTTAATAATTAAAATAAATTTTTACCTCATATATTATCATTTTTTAAAATAATAAACAAAATTTATGTTTTCATATTTAATCTTTATCCTATTTTAGATATAAATTTCTACGTTGTCTACCTTCTACATCACTTGTCACGCTTTTCTGATTTGCATATCTTCTTGCACGAGACTCTTCATTATCTCAAGATAAGTGTATTAGATTAAATTGTTTGTCGATTAATAATTGTGTCAGATATATGAAAACCTAAGTCGAATAAGAGTTCAATAATCACGGCAATAGTCTTTTTATTCATATGCTAGTTAGTCTTCCATTTCAGGAGTTTTCTATTAATAGTCCTTGACATAATACACTTCTTACGTTCAATTGATTCATGTTACTTGAATAAGAAGGTTGTGCGATTTCTTTTAGATGAGCATGTTGAGATATACTAATACTAGGAATGATTAGATTTTGAAACGTGGTCTAGATAGAAAGATGAGTGTAACGATCAAATTGTTTAATTGTTTGTCTATTAATAATTGTGTCAAATATATGAAAACCTAAGTCGAATAAGAGTTACAAAATTGACAATAGGATCAATCTATTTTAATGTTTCTATCTGTAGTTTCTTCTGATCCTTCTTGAATATAATGTAATATAGAGAAACCTAGAAATATGAAGTTGTGATACAAAATAATAAACGAATGAGTATGTTTTGCTACATAATTGCAATTGTCCTGTTGTTTACTACTAGTCTCATGTTCTTTACTACTATGCACATATTATATACTACTAGCTAATGAAACGATACTACTATAAACAGGGTATATACTACTAGTCATAGGGTCTATGATATAGGTAAGTCTATTTTCAAAAATTGCACATATTTGAGTTAATTGTACTATTGGTTTGAAGGGATTAGGATTAGAGAAAAATTATACGGATATATTTGGAGTTTTTTTCAAGGTTAGCCTTCTTTTTATAAATAATTGGCAATTTAGCATATAAAGGAAAGTATTTTCAGATTTAACACAAGGGCGGCATCCCGAACACCGCCCTTAGGCAAAATTGTAAGGGCGGACATTCAACCACCGCCCTTAACAAAAATACAATTTTGCCTAAGGGCGGTGTTCAGGATGCCGCCCTTGTGCTAAATCTGAAAATACTTTCCTTTATATGCCAAATTGCCAATTATTTATTAAAAATATGTTAATATTAAAAAAAACTCATATATTTGTCCAGTTGATTTCACTAAAGTCACACGTTAATCAGGGGTGGAGACCGTATTTTTGTTTGGGGATGGGTGGAGCAATGACCCTGTTTTGTAGTTAATTGCACTCTAGGTCTTGAATTATGTAAAAATTGCAATGTTGGTACCTATATATATTTTCAGTTAATTCACCCTCTTATCATTGTAAACATATCCTTGCTCAGTCTTTAATTATTATTACTTTTAGAAGTCGTCCGTAGAAGCAAAAAGACCTGTAGAGAGGAAGAGTAGAAGTTGGAAAGCAGCAAACTCTTCTTCTCCGTCCTATCTCTCTATCATTAGGGTAATTTGTATTAAATTCTTTAGCTTATCTTTGTTTCTAATTACTTTTATCATTAGTTTATTTCTATGTCTTTAGTTATGAACTAATTTCCCCATAGCTTGGGTTTGCATATGTATAATCTTCGAATTCTAATTTTTTATTTGTTTTCACGTTATTTGGGATTAACCTTTAAATTAATTGAGCTACTTAGTTACTTTATATAAATTTTTTATGTGCATTGACTGAATGACTATAGTTCTTGTGGGGTACAACGTATAGGATTACCATAGTAGTTAGAGGGTCACCCGGAAGGAGTGTCTAATTATTGAAACACCACATAAACGTCTAGTGTGCGGTAGTGATCCCGACGGGCTTTCCTAACTAGATAGTCAATATGGTTTGATTTAACCACTGATCATTGCGCAAGGTCCCCTTACCCAAGTCCCCTGGTAATTGTTAGGTTGCCACCTAAGTCCACCCGGAAGGGGGTTAGGAGGAATATAGAATCCTGACTATTTACATAGCTCAATTCACCCCTTATAACTAGAATATTGATTAGAAGGATAAGTGCATACTAAAAATCCTAAGCTATGTCTCTCATCTCCGTTCTTTATTGTAGTATTTATTTGCATTACTATTTGTTAAATATGAAACTAAATAAATACTATTTCTTTTATTGTCTTTTTATCAAACAAGTAGATTCCTCTACACTTCTCTATATACACAAGTAAATCTAACAGATCAAATCCCTGCGAACAAACTTTACTTACTAACTAAACTTGCAAACGATCTGTAATACTTGCAGTGAGTTTCTCATGGTAGTCAAGGGTGTGTGTCCTTCATTATTATCTTATTTATCTGTTTATTTGTCACACCTTTTCCCCCACCAAGTTTTTGGCGCCGCTGCCGGGGATTTTTTCTTTAAGTTAGTTTATTTGTGTTTATTTGTGTTTATTTAGTGTAGAAGTTTTTCTTTGTTTTCAGTATTACGCGTTTCCCTTTTTAGTCTCTTCTCAGGTTTCTTAGGTATGGAAAACTACTACACACAAAGGAATACAAATATGCATGGGGCTCGAAGTCAAGATTTCTATCAAGAAGGTTCGAGCTCCACCACGGCCCATGCATAATCCGCAAGAAGGAGCCATAACCGATCTCCAACAAATGATGAATACAATATGGGAACTAATTCAAACTTCCATTGAGCTCAACAATGAAAGATTCAAGAAGCAAGCTACAGAAGTGGAGACCTTTGAGAAGCATGTCACCCAAGTAACTAGTAACTCCCTGAAATTTCAATAAGAGCATCCACAGTTAATCCGAGGCATAGCGAAGGATTAGGCTCAAAAAGCACTTCCATCTCAGCCACATAAGATAGAAATGATTTGAAAAAAGTTAGAGCAAAATGAGGCAAAGATCGATGCTACTGCATTCTTAGTGCAATTCGTGCACCAAACAATATTAAGCAATAGAGCTAAGATTACTGCAACTCACTACGATCAATCAACAATTACAACACGATTTACATATGAAACTGGGTGATAGCAATGTTGGGTTCAAGGATTCAACCATAAAAGAACCACCCAAGCCTAGCTTAGATGAGGTAATTGTTGAGAAAGAGGTTGAGAAAGATTTCAAGCATGTGGTTAGATAAGATGAACAAGAGAATGAGGAAGAAGAGACAACCGCACAAAAGGTGCAAGAAGACGAATATAAGGTGGAACCTCCACCTACACAACCATCATCACTAATCAATTTGAATTTAATTGAGGTAAGAATTGAATATTGGGAAAGTGAGGATGATGTTGAATTTACAACTGAAAGGAGTGCAGTAATTCTAATAATTGAACAACCTACGAAGCTTAATTTACACAAAGTGACAATCATGGATAGGGTTAAAGAGGTTGGAAAAGAAGAGAACAAGGTGGAGATACCTTCTATAAATTCGCTACTATCACCACTTTATCTACAAATAATTACATATCCTAGTGGTAGTACTAAATCTAAAACCTCAAGCCCAGAAAAAACCATTGTTCCCGTACTCGAGGTAATTTATAAAGAGCCTACGACACCAAAAGTCTTCAAATAGATTCCTTCCGAGAAGAGTAAGAGTGTAGAGGTTGAGATCAAGACTGTGGACCTTACTAAAGAAAGCTTGATAGAAGTTCCAAAGAAGCTACCACCAAAGATGCAAGATCCAGGAGCTTTATACCTCCAAATCAATATAGGTGGTAACTTCGAGGCAAAAGCGATGTGTGACTTGGGTTCAGGAAGGAATGTCATGCCCAAGAATATGTTAGAAAAGTTAGGCATGGGAGATGCCAAAAGAAAAGACATTAATTTGCTACTCCTAGATAACTCCGCCCTAAAGCCCTGGGGAGTCATTGAGGACGTGCTCGTCCATGTAGGTACTTTATTAATACCTACAGATTTCGTTATTCTTGATAGCATTGTAGGTCAACACGTTCCACTGATACTTGGACGCCCATTCTTGGCGACAAGTGACAACACAATTGATGTTTATAAGGGAACCGTGACTCTCCGAACTGAAGAAAAATCTGAAACATTTCACTTTTTGGATGAAAAGCATGAGGAATCACGTAAAGTCCCAACACGCCAAGTTGTGACAAAGGAAGCTAAAAAAAAGGTCCACAATAAACCAGTGAAGAAGAGAATCAAAAGTGAGTTTCAGGTTGGTGGCGAGGTTGCATAGAAAGCCCCTAAGCGAGAGAATAGACCATGGGGATTCAAGAATTCATGGATGGGTCTGTTTATTGTTGCAAGAGTTGTTTCGGTAAAACGGATTGAAATACAAGCAAAGAAGGGTCACAAGATTCAGATAGTAGATGTGCATAGCCTCACCCGCTGTTAGGGAAGCTATATGATGTCTCCCTTTTTGGTCTAAATATAAGCCCTTAGGAGACATCATTTTAGGATGAAAATGTTCTTTTTATATTGACTTTAGTGCTTAAATTGCAATATTACACTTTCTCCCCTTGGAATTAGACTATTTGCATTTATAGAGCTTTTGTGCGTTAATTTACTTATTTTTAGTGCAAAGTTAGTAGGTTTATGAATTTCATGAAATACCAATCCAAGGAGGAGAAGTGAGAATTAATGTCTTAGAATATTTCTAGTGTGTTAGTCGAACTTCCTAAAAGTTAAATTGCACTTTCTTATTTCTAGTCTTGATTTATTGATTTATTGATTTATAAAGCATATGCGGTTTAATTATTTATTTAATGTGAAGCTTTAGAGATAATA
Source organism: Nemophila menziesii (assembly GCA_029959085.1). Classification (NCBI taxonomy): domain Eukaryota; kingdom Viridiplantae; phylum Streptophyta; class Magnoliopsida; order Boraginales; family Hydrophyllaceae; genus Nemophila; species Nemophila menziesii. Next base: position 380,186 of record JARWIR010000091.1, on the reverse strand, counting down.
TGAAAATAAATTAGATGCTAAATCAATGCTAAGGAGATAAGGAAAGGAGATCTTGAAGAAATCTGGAGATAGAAGGAATTAGAGTCCAACTAGGAAAAGGAAAAGCTGCCTTATGAATCTGAAATTACAGCCACGTTTTAAAGATCAATCCATAACTTATGATTGGCTAGGAATTTGGGCGAGTGGTCTGCACCAATGGAAAGCTCTTTCCGAGACAAGCGGTTTCATATATTGGAACTCCTCAAACGGATAAGTATTGAAAAAGATATGACCAAATCAAATCAGCAGCAGAATCTTACCTTTTCTAGATTTTAGGGCTACGAATCAAAGAGTCCTTGACTTGTCTTCTACTCCAAGTAATTCAACCTAACACCTATAAATACCAGCTCTAAACCTTATAAAATCATCCCTTGGCTGCATAAGCTTAATATACACAAATAATTCATCATAGAAGCAATCAAGAGGATCTAGAGGAGGAAGAAGCAAGAGCTAGAGCTTAATTTCATTAATTCAACACTTCTCCATCTATATTCTTTGGTAATTAGTATTAGATCTATTTTGTCTATGAGGTATTTCTAAGCTAATTATTCAAGAAGTTTTAGTATGCATAATTTCTCTTTAGGATTGTAATTATATGAACCATTGATTATTGTTTTTCTGTTTTACTTTGAATCTGGGATTTTAGTATTTAATTGAATTGGTTCTTAATTTCCATTGACTATATTCTTGTGCTTGTTCACTATCATTGACGTCGCGAATCAAGGGTAGGTTTTAGTAATTAGGCTATTCCATATAGTGGCGTATGGATCACCTTGACGGGGGGTTTAATTACAGAAATAGAATATAGACGCGTGGTATCCGTTATTTGACCTTGACGGGCTTGACTAACCACGTAGCCAATGAGGTAAAATAGTATTCATCTGAAAGTAGCTTATAATCGCCCTGACGGGGTTTGTAATACCGTAGGATAGCTTCTAGGTCCAATTTGACGGGGGCTAGGAGATAGTAGATTCCCGACTATTGTGAAATTTCCCATTCACCCTTATTCTTAGTAATCATAGATTCAATAGGATAGATTCATACTTGCATATCCTTATCTTTCTTGCATAATTATTAATTGTTTATTTTTTTGTCTATTTTATTATTTAGTTAGTTAGAAAACAAACACCTTTATTATTTATCTTTTTATTTAAAGCAATTAAAACTATCTATTCTGATATTGAACACGAAATTAGAATAACTTCTTAAATCCCTGTGGAGACGATAATCCCGATTTTACTTATCTATTACTTGGTACGACCCGTACACTTGCGGTCTGTGGATCCTTTATTCCTTTTGCTTTTATTTCATTATTTTATAGCACACAAGGACCCACCACTATATAATAAAGAAATAATAGAGGTAACACGTATAACTTTGAAATACGTTAAACAAAAGTGCCTTCTGGGCGACATCCCACAGTTTTTATGTTTTTGTGTTTTTATGTTTTGCTTTTTTTTATTAGTGAGTTTATTTGTTTTTAAGTGTATATTGCAGTAATGAGGAATGTATGGGTGTTTTTGATGTGTAGGAATGCAAAGGTTCGGGTTTGTGTATACTTGCAGAACCGTGCTCAGCCTAGGGTGTTTATTTGCACTTATTTTATCCATTATTTTATCACATGATGTCTCCCTATTTGTTCTAATTCTTAGCCCATTGGAGACATCCTTTTAGGTAAATAAATGACTTGTTTGATAGACTTTTAAGCTTATTTGATCATATTACACTTCCTCCCCTTGGAAATTAACTATTTGCAGAATCTGAGCTTTTGTGCGTAAATTTGACTATTTTTAATGCAAAGTTAATCGGTTCTTGAAAGACCAATCCAAGGAGGAGAAGTGAGAATAAAGTCTTAGTGTATTTTAGATTGTTAGGAAATGATTTCTAGTCGAGTTTCTATTTTTAGAGTACACTTTCCTATTTCGTTTTCTTGATTTATTGATTTATTCTTTTTAAGCATATGCGGTTTAATTATTTATTTAATGTGAAGCTTTAAAGAGATAAATGGTAATTACTTAGAGGCCAATTCAAGATGAAGATGAAAGGAAAGAAGATTTACATGGAAATAAGAAGATTTAGGAAAGATTTATTCAAAGGAGGAAAAGATAAAGCTGCCTTTTGAAATCTGAAAATCCAGCCACGTTTTAGAGATTAAATCATAATAAAAGATTGGCATGGATTCTGGACGAATGGTCTGCACCAATAGAAAGAGCTTTCCAAGACAAGCAGTTTCATATATTAGAACTTCTCAAACGGATAAGTATTGAAAAAGATATGACCAAATCAAATCAGCAGAATCTTATCTTTTAGAGCTACGAATTTAAGAGTCTTTTACTTGTCTTCCACTCCAAGCAAATTCGACCTAGGGTCTTCCAACACCTATAAATAAACCCCTTAGACCTCATTATTCAGTACCTCTCACACTTTATTCAATATCCTTAGAGAGAGAGTCAAAGACTTCTCACAATTCATTCAATATATACATCCTTAGAGAGAGCGTCAAGAGGCGGAAGCAAGAGCAGAAGCTGGAGACTGTCTATATCTCCAACAACAGTTCAAGCCAATTCCTCTATCTAGGTTCTTAATTTATTTCTGTTATTAGGACATGTATATTATTAATTTCTTCATTGTTTTTACTTTCAATATGAGCTAAACCTTAATTACTTGAGAATCGCAATAAAGGGATGAACCCTAATTAATTTAATTTATGTTTTGAATTTGGGATTGTTATGATTTAAATTGAATTAGGTCTTAGGTATTGGTTATTACTTTGTTTTTATTATTAATTCTTTTCCACGCAACTAGAATTAGCTGTTAGTATTTGGGCTATTCACTTTAGTGGCGAAGTGATCATCCGACAGGGGGGTTTGAATACACATCTAGGTAATACCCGTGTAATGTCCGTTATTGACCGACAGGCTTAACTAGTTACATAGCCAAAGAGGTAAAATCATATCATCCGAAAAGCCATATTCGACCATGCAGGTGTTTATGATACTTTAGGATAGCTTCTAGGTCCACCCGACAGGGGGCTAGGAGATATTAGAGTCCCGACTAATATTATAATTCCAATTCTACCCTTAAACATAGCATAGGTTATATTGATTAAGTGGATTCCTTGCGAGACTCAAGTATAGCTCATATCTGCATCTTAGTCCTTTAGTATTTATTTTCTGTAATTTATTTTCTTGCATTCTTAGGATTAATATAAAAAAACCAAATAAATATTTCTCATCTTTTATTTTCTGTATTTGCAATTACTACTACTTATCTGTTGAACACTTGGGTTATACCAGTCCAATCCCTGAGAACGAATCCGACTTATCGGAGTATTACTTGGACAACCGTACACTTGCGGTTAAGTGGTTCCTTTTATTTCAGTACTTAATTTCATAACACACCAGGACCCACCAAGTTTTTGGCGCCGCTGCCGGGGATTGCAGCATGTGACCCCGGTGTTTAATCTTTAAGTAGTTTTAATTGTTTGTTTATTTTTATTTTTATTTTTCAGGTTTACGCTTGGTTTTTGTGTTTGTTTTGTTTTTACAGGTTCTTTATTTAGGTAATGTTCAAGAGATTTGATTGAAAAATGTATAGAGGACATTACCCAGATCCCGATCCATATGATTATTGGGAAGACTCTTCGGGACAACAACAATGGGGTAGTAACTTCTACCAACCATCTTATCAACACCCGCAAGAGAAAAGTTGGAACAACCAATGGATCGGGAATAATCAAAAACAATTGCCGTATCACTATCATCAAAGATACAACAGTCCACAACCTCCATGTATTACCCTGGCTAATATGAATGAAACACTTGCTAAATACCTTCGAAGGAGTGAGGAAAGCAGTGCCAGATTTCAACAAGCAATAGACAAATATAATGCCAGGAGTAGTAAGCTTTTGGAAGATTCAACTCCCCCAAAGGATGAAAGAGACCAACCTAAAGTAGTTGAGGAAGAAGTGTGGAAATACAATATTAGTGATAGTGATACGACCACCATGCCGGTTATAAATGGAGACCACCACGTGGTTGAAAATCTTGTTAGCATGGTAGAAGAAGGAGTAGCAACGCAATTCCTAGAAGTTAACACAGAAATTGCTATTCCTATGATATATGCACATGATCAAAATACAGAACACAACCGAGAAGAGGTGGTGATCGAGGTTATAGAGATTCCACAACCAAAATATGACGAGGTAATAGTGGAAGATTGGGTTGACAGCGGAGACGAATCTGAAGTGGTTGGAGAATCAATTGAAAAATTTAAGGTTCATGCTAAAACAGAAGTTGAATCTCCACAACATAAAGTTCACCAATTACCATCTCTACCCCGAATCATGAAAGAGAATAGAGTTGAGAAATTCAAATTACCTCCACCACCAACACAAAGTTTAGACATGTGCTATACAAGCAAGGTGCCACACCGCGAGAGTAAAGCGGCAAGGAGGAGCACCTACCCACCATATTTTAAAGAGGAATGTGAGATTGAAACAAGGAACAAAAGTGAGCTTATACCGTGGAAAACGGTCATCTACTATTGTGTGGGGGAAAAAGAGTTTCGTCGTGAAAATAAGAAGGCGAAACGAAGTACTTACCCACCTCCTTTCAAAGATCGATTAAATAACATTCGAGGTGGGAAAGTTCTTAAGCTTACATGCCAAGGGAGAGGCGGATTTAAGCGGAGGAGAACCGCAAGGGCCTCAATACCATCTTCATGGAAGGTAACGCGTCGAACTTAAAGACGTAATAAACAAAAGTGCTTCTTGGGAGACAACCCATGTTTAAATTGCTTTAAGTTTTTAAATTCCTAGTGTATAATTCTAATTTAAGTGTCAAGTTTTAGTATCTACTTCTAAAAGAAATGAGAAAGGTAGTGTGTTATTGGTGCAGGAATCGTTTGGGGTGCTAGGAAACGCAAAAGAATTTTTTTTTGGAAAATTCAAAGGCTGGCGCGGACTACCCCCGCGGTGTACCCCCTATACCGCAGGGATGTACCGCGCCCAAAAAAACCCGTACCACGGGTCCGCACCACGGGTCTTATCCAGAGGCGAGAAAAAACGAAAGCTGATAGGCGACCGCACCCTACACCGCACGCCCAAAACGCGTGCCACGGGGTATGTACCGCGGGTTTTTTGACGGAGCACGTGCGGACTACCCCATGCACCGCACCCCTGCACCGCGCCCCAAAAACGCGTGCCACGGGGTGCTAGCACGGGTACAAGGAAGAAGCGAGAAAAATCAACCCAACAGTGCCGCGGTATACCCCATGCACCGCAGGTATGCACCGCGCCAGGCGGTTTGTGAAGAGAACAAAGCCCAGTCAACTTCTAACAAAAGGAGATAAACCCTAGCCTCTTCAAAAACGAATTTTCCAGATTCTAACCCTTATGTACCTGCACAAAGACCACTACAACACCAAAGAACATCAAATCCTTCCTCCTATTTCATTCCAAACACACATCCAACACCACAATCCTTCAAGAAAATCAAGAATTCTTCTCCTTCAACCTTAAACCTCTTCATCAAAGCTTCAATCCTATTCATTAAACCTTCCCCAAGCCATTACATATCCATTACCCATCTCATATGACTCCATAATACTTCATTACAAATCCTCAAAACATAAAATTTCAAAACTCCTCTCTAGTTTTTGATTATTTGAAGTTTTGAGTTTGGGGTCCATTGAGATGTCAAAGATAGGGAGGTCAAGAATACCATGAAGAGAAAAGAGAAGTTGGAGAAGCTTGTATTACTTTTGGGTGTTGAAAGATGTAGTTGGAAGAATGGAACTTTTGGAGGATAATCATGAAGAGGTGTTGAACCCATAGGAAAATCACAAAAGAGTTGGAGCTTATGCAAATCATATTACGTGAAGTGAACAATGTTCAACATGCCACCCACGCAACACAAGGAGCTCAACCTACACGCAATCATGGAAACCAGCTTCGTGCTGGTTCAGATACGTTTTCCTATCCCTTTCTTATTTGTTTTAATTGTTTAATTGCTTTATTAAGTCTTTTTCGAGTCGTGGGGACACGACTCATTTTTGAGTTTGGGGTGGGGTTCGTTGCCTCATCCCAATTTTATGTGTTTTACTGTTTTTTTTTTTTAATTTTAGTTTGAGGAATGGTTTGACTGTAGAGATGTAGAGTGTTTTAAATGCCCCCATCAAGCATGCTTTTTATAATTTATGATAGAAAATAGTTGACTTTAGGAGTTAGTGTAAAACGCACTTTGATTGCATGCAAATATGAGATAATTGATAGGAAAAATTATTGAACAATGCAAAAGAAGTAAACTTGTGCTTAAGGATAATAGGTGGTTTGTAGAACGTGAGATCTAAATGAGTAGAGAACCCACTTAGGTATGAGCTAGAGACAAGTTGTGTAAATAGGAAGATGATAGAGGCAGTTCTTTGTTAGCCCTTTGAATCCTTTTTAGCCTTCTATCCCTGAATTAAATTTATCCTTCTTAGACAAATTTTTAGCCTTTAAGCCTTTCTTTTGTCGCCACATTATAAGCCAATTTCCCTTTAGATTATTAGGCATGACCATATGACCCGCACTTGAATCACGATCCTGAGACTTCCTGTCTTGAGCTTGAGTTTGGGGTGGTGGGTCCACTATATGGGAATTTACATTGGGTTGGGATTTTTGAGCTTATCAATGATGCTTTGTGCTATATATGATGATGATTCACAGGTTTATTGTATTGTAACCCTTTGCCGGGGTAATAGTGAATGGAAAAGAAGCTATAAAGCTAAAATCATGAATAGGCATGAAGAAAAATAGCATGATATCTCAACATTAAAGAGAGAGTCATAGCTATACAAAAGAAAATATATATATAGAAACAAAAAGTTATATGAAAAGAATATATATTTGGACCGGCAAAGTGGAAAATTTTAGGTGAATCATCCTTAGTGCTTATTGGGTTAATTTGGGGATGCTAATTAAGCGTGTCAATTGGGTTGAGTGAGAACGTAATTCGAGTGTAAACTCAAGCTCTTGGACAGTTTGTTGATGGTAAGTGAGGAGAGAGCCACAAGCTCACTTCAAATTTACCAAATATACATACCATACCATCCTTCAGCCTATGCTAAAACCATAAAGTCCTCGTGATTCCTAGATGCACAGTGAGTTAATAGGGAGTATTCTAAGTGGAACATTCAACACAAGTAAAGATCGAGGAACACCCTATAGCCACCATCTTGAGATAAGTAATAAGCGTAACCTCTAGCATTGTGAAATTAATTTTGGATTGATATTATTTTGTGTTTGATTTTGCATGATAAGTGTGGTGTATATTAATTCCTATACTAGACTATATGAGATTTGTTTTAAGTTTTGCTTTGGGATTATTTACTAGATTCTACCTTCTGCATTCACCTAAAAGGCCTTTGTTTTTATTTTACTTTGTCGGGACGACAAAGGTTTGAGTTTGGGGTCTTGATGTCTCCATATTTGTTCTAATTCTTAGCCCATTGGAGACATCATTTTAGGTGAATAAATGACTTGTTTGATAGACTTTTAAGCTTATTTGATCATATTACACTTCCTCCCCTTGGAAATTAACTATTTGCAGAATCTGAGCTTTTGTGCGTAAATTTGACTATTTTTAATGCAAAGTTAATCGGTTCTTGAAAGACCAATCCAAGGAGGAGAAGTGAGAATAAAGTCTTAGTGTATTTTAGAGTGTTAGGAAATGATTTCTAGTCGAGTTTCTATTTTTAGAGTACACTTTCCTATTTCGTTTTCTTGATTTATTGATTTATTCTTTTTAAGCATATGCGGTTTAATTATTTATTTAATGTGAAGCTTTAAAGAGATAAATGGTAATTACTTAGAGGCCAAGTCAAGATGAAGATGAAAGGAAAGAAGATTTACATGGAAATAAGAAGATTTAGGAAAGATTTATTCAAAGGAGGAAAAGATAAAGCTGCCTTTTGAAATCTGAAAATTTAGCCACGTTTTAGAGATTAAATCATAATAAAAGATTGGCATGGATTCTGGACGAATGGTCTGCACCAATAGAAAGAGCTTTCCAAGACAAGCAGTTTCATATATTGGAACTTCTCAAACGGATAAGTATTGAAAAAGATATGACCAAATCAAATCAGCAGAATCTTATCTTTTAGAGCTACTAATTTAAGAGTCTTTTACTTGTCTTCCACTCCAAGCAAATTCGACCTAGTGTCTTCCAACACCTATAAATATACCCCTTAGACCTCATTATTCAGTACCTCTCACACTTTATTCAATATCCTTAGAGAGAGAGTCAAAGACCTCTCACAATTCATTCAATATATACATCCTTAGAGAGAGCGTCAAGAGGCGGAAGCAAGAGCAGAAGCTGGAGACTGTCTATATCTCCAACAACAGTTCAAGCCAATTCCTCTATCTAGGTTCTTAATTTATTTCTGTTATTAGGACATGTATATTATTAATTTCTTCATTGTTTTTACTTTCAATATGAGCTAAACCTTAATTACTTGAGAATCGCAATAAAGGGATGAACCCTAATTAATTTAATTTATGTTTTTAATTTGGGATTGTTATGATTTAAATTGAATTAGGTCTTAGGTATTGGTTATAACTTTGTTTTTATTACTAATTCTTTTCCGCGCAACTAGAATTAGCTGTTAGTATTTGGGCTATTCACTTTAGTGGCGAAGTGATCATCCGACAGGGGGGTTTGAATACACATCTAGGTAATACCCGTGTAATGTCCGTTATTGACCGACAGGCTTAACTAGTTACATAGCCAAAGAGGTAAAATCATATCATCCGAAAAGCCATATTCGACCATGCAGGTGTTTATGATACTTTAGGATAGCTTCTAGGTCCACCCGACAGGGGGCTAGGAGATATTAGAGTCCCGACTAATATTATAATTCCAATTCTACCCTTAAACATAGCATAGGTTATATTGATTAAGTGGATTCCTTGCGAGACTCAAGTATAGCTCATATCTGCATCTTAGTCCTTTAGTATTTATTTTCTGTAATTTATTTTCTTGCATTCTTAGGATTAATATAAAAAAACCAAATAAATATTTCTCATCTTTTATTTTCTGTATTTGCAATTACTACTACTTATCTGTTGAACACTTGGGTTATACCAGTCCAATCCCTGAGAACGAATCCGACTTATCGGAGTATTACTTGGACAACCGTACACTTGCGGTTAAGTGGTTCCTTATATTTCAGTACTTAATTTCATAACACACCAGGACCCACCATCACACCTTAGGGTTGTCGGACCATCCTTACACTAGACATTATGTGTTGTTTCCATAGTCAAAATATGCCTTAGCTAATGACAATCTAACTACTACGAAGATAATTCTATACAGTTGCAATACGCCCACATAAATAGAGGAATAAAACATGAATTCAATCTAAAACATATAATTCCCAAATTAGATAGATGTCGACCAAATATAGGGCTCATATATATATATATATGCTAAAACTCAAGCTAAATTTATTTAATTCATACTAAGAAAAGAAAAGAAAACAATTACATATTTGAAGGTTGAAGGAGACATAATTGATGCACAGCTCCTTCTAGACTTCTCTTCTTGTGTTGTAGCTTCTTCCTGGCCTAAGGACTGGCCAAGGATGTGTTTATTATGATAAGAGGGTGTATTTATAGGGTATAGGAAACCCTAAAACGTTTCTTGGAGTATAAGATAGGTATTGGACTCCAAGCCCAACTCAAATTCGTAACCCTAGAATATTCAAAAGGTAAGATTTTGATGTTGTTTTGTTTAGGTCGTAACTGATTCAATACTTATCCATTTGACGCGTTCCAATAGTCGAAACTGATCGTCTCGGAAAGCTCTTTAACTTTGATTTAGACCATTCTTCCAAATTCCTAGCCAATCTTTATTATGATCACTTTTAGATTCGTAGTTGCTGGAATGCAGATTTATTTGACAACTTTATCTTTTCCTTTTTCATATTTCTTGCCTTTATCTCCAATTTCCATGTTTATCCTCTTTCCTTTATCTCTTAAGATTGACTTGGCATCTAATTAATTATCATATATCTTTAAAGCTTCACAATTAACAAACAAGTAAATCCAATATGCTGTAAAAATAATAAATAATTAAATTAAGACACGAAATAGGAAAGTGTACTAATTCATGAGAAAATTGACCTATAACCTAATAAATACACCTAAAATGATGTCTCCAAGATAGATTAAATCATCACAAATGGGGAGACATCAGTATACGCTATGGAAAGAAGTCAGAGCAAAAAGGAGAGAAGAAGATGAAGCTGGAGAGTCAATTCTCTTCCATCAACAGTAAAAAACAATCCTTTAATTAGGTGCTTCGTTTTATTTCTGTAATTGACTATGAGTTCTTCTAATTTTATTTCATTTTTTAATTTCTCTATGAGCTAAACATATTAGTACTTGAGAATCGCACATTGGGTTGAACCCTAATTTCTTTAATTGATGTTTTTCTAATTTGGGATTTAATTACTTAAATTAAATTTGATATTTGGTGTTGGCTATTGCTTTAATCTTATTTATTATCTTTGATGTCATGAACCAAGGGTAATTTACAGTATTTAGGCTATTCACTATAGTGGCGTAGTGATCACCTTGACAGGGGGTTTAAATATGGACCTAGGTAATAGACGCGTGGTGTGCGTCAATGATCCTGGCGGGCTCGACTAACCACGCAGCCAATGAGGTAAGAGACTTAACCATTCGAAAGTAGATGTAATATCCCTGACGAGATTTATAGTACCGTAGAAGAGCTCCTAAGTCCGCCCTGATGGGGGTTAGGAGACATTAGAGTCCCGACTAGCACAATAATATCAATTAAGCCCTTAACAGAAAGCATTAATTAGAGAGGTTTAGGTGAAACCCTTGTGAGACTCAAGTACCAAAGATAACACTATTTTAGTTGTTTAAGAATTCTATAACACTGATAATAAAGTTGGAATGGAAGTTTCATCAAGGATGAATTTGATTCTCATGCTACAAATTCATCCTCAAAATGCATATTCCCACTTTTGGATGTCCTGGTTATTGTTATTGGGATGAAACTTCAGATGGGAATTATTCTGTTAGAATTGCATATGCCAACATTATAAAAATCATGGATCAAGACAAGCTCAATCTTAAGTCTAATGATCCTTGCTCTTCATATATTTACAACCCAAAAATATGGAAAACTATATGGGGAATGAACTGTATACCAAAGATTATAAATTTCATGTATAAATTTATTAAAGATAAGCTCCCTACTGAGTTGAACTTATATAAAAGAAAATGTACTAAAGAGAAAGTTTGTAAATTATGTAATGTTGATGAGGAAAGTATATAAAATATTTTGTTTGCTTGCCCTTGGGAAAAAGTTGTTTAGTTCTCTTCTTCCTTGACCCTTAAAACTATGAATAATAGTACAACAAAATTGGTGATTGGTTTCTTAACCTTCTTGCATCTTTGGAAATTCATAAAGGCCCAAATGATTATGACGCTTGATGTATCCTCATTTGTGATAGATTTATATTAGGATGAGACATCATTTTTAGTGATTTAGGAAGTCATTTAGTCGAATTTCTTGAGAAATAGTGCACTTCCTATTTTGAGTCTTGATTTAGTAAAATAATATTTTTAGAGCATATTGGATTTAATTGTTTATTTAGTGTGAAGCTTTGAAGATAATTATGGAGATTAATTAGATTCCAAGTCAAAGACTACAAGATATGGAAAGATATTAGCATGGTAATTGGAGATAAGGAAACAAAAGCTAAAAAGATGGAAAAGGAAAAGCTGCCTAAATCTGAATTCTGCAGTACACGCCTAAAGAAGTGGCGATTTACCTAAGAAATAGGCCGATTTTGGTAATTTCCTTTCATAGGGACAAAGATAATTCTGTTACGATTCTTTTGGTATCTTATGGAGCTCAAACCGACCAATAACGAAGAAGATATGCTCAAAACGGTCCAGCAGTGTTTATCTTTATTTCGATACAAATTAGAGTTGGGCTTGGAGTCCACCACTTACTTCTCCTTCAAGAAAACGAATTAGGGCTTCCAAGACACCTATAAATACACCCTCATACCATTGTAAACATGTCCTTGCTCAGTTTCAAGCTTAGGCTTAGTCCTTACTTGTATTTTCTCACTTTTAAATAATAGCTTAGCCTTTATAATTAATATTCATCCTTAGAATCAAGCTATTCATTCAAGAAGTAAGCTGACCTATAGAGGAAGACAAGAAGAAGAAGTTGGAGAGTGACAAACTCCTCTTCTACATCTCACCTTCTCTATATTTAGGGTAATTAGCTATAGATTTATGCTCAACCATCTTTCTAAGCTTTTATTCTGTAAGTTTTACTTTTAATTGTTGGATTATTATTTTGTCTACATTCATAAATACTATTTGTTATTTTAATTGATTGAGCTTGGCGTATATTGTTATTATGTGTTTTGATTTATTGTTACATCCTTAGATTTGGTCAATATTAGGATTATTCTTAGTTATTGACAACACCACATAATCATCTAGTTTTAATCCTTTGCCTAACTAGATAGCCATAAAGGTTTGATTTAATCACAATCATTACCCAAGACCTTGGTAGTGGAGAGGTTGCTCCTAAGCCTAGAAAAGGCTAGGTAGAATTTAGAATCCTGGTTAATATATAATGCTTAATCTGTGACAAGTTAGAATAACAACTTAGTAAAATAGACTCATAGTATGAATCCTAATTTATCTGACTTACATTCATCTTATTTATTTGTTTTCATTATTTATTTATTTGCATTAGATTATTATTTATCTTATTATATTTTTATATAAACATCTAAATTCATCTACGCTTGTTAAATATAAGTAGATCTAACGGATTAAATCCCTGCGAACGAACTTAACTTATCATTAAAACTTGCAAACGATCTGTGATACTTGCAGTGAGTTCCGTGGTTCTCAAGGGTGTGTGCTCTTTATTATTATCTTTATTTATCTATTTATATATCACACCTTTGCCCCCACCAAGTTTTTGGCGCTGCTGCCGGGGATTTATCTTTAAGTTAAATCTATCTTGTGTTTATTTAGTGTAGAAGTTTTTATTTGTTTTCAATTTTACGCTTTCTTTTTGTTTTAGTCTTTCTCAGGATTTTAGATGGACAATCAACGGTTAGAGCTAGGTCTTCCTAGTAAATTTCGATTTCAACGCATTGGGATTCGCGTCCCAACTATCCAAGCCGTTAGATTCAAGCCTGACCCTGATTTAATTAATCAATTCGCGAGCTATGGGAAATTTAATGGTGATACAAATCAAGATCCGGTCAGATATGTTAAAAAATTCATGCAATTCTGTGATACCTACATTAATGAAGGTGTTACACAAGAACAGATGTATTATTTAATGTTTCAATTTTTCTTGACCAGGAAAGCAAGCGATTGGTTCGATGATCAACCTCCCGAGCTAATAACCGATTGGGACAAGATTCAAGAAAGATTCCTTGATAAATTTTATCCTACAAGTATGCAAGTGAAGGAACTATTGGAGCCTATGAATTTCTTACAAGAAGCCAGAGAGAGTGTTGGCGAAGCATGGACGAGATTTCAAAAGATTTTGGCAAGATGTCCACTACATGGATACACGCCACAATTACAATTATCCATGTTCTATAATGGACTTGATAGAGAGTCAAGGCTGAGAGCAGATGGTATGGGTCGTGGTAGTTTTGTCTCTATGGATCCAAAAGAAGCAAAAAGTGGTATGGAAACAATCATTGAGAACAACATGAGTTGGCCACAAAAACAAACTCCTACCACTAACGAAGAAGAAGAAGCGAGGATTTCAAGCTTGCAAGATCAAATACAACAACTCGCTATAACTGTTAAGGAAATCATCCCAAAGCCACCTCAACAGTTATACCTGCAAGAACAAGCCTATGAAAATCACGCTAATCAACCACCGAGCTGCAGTGTACATAATGTGAGTCAAGCTCAATCACGTCCTCAAGAAGAAATCACTGAGTTAAAAGAGATTATTAGTCAATTCATCAACTTCTCGAAGGAAAATTTGAGCAGACTTGAATCAAAGATCGATGCATCAGTAGTGCAGAGCCTGCAACAACAAAATCAAGATCTTAAACAACATAATCAACTTTTAGAGAAGAATGTAATGCGGCTCACAACAATCATAGAACAAATGCAAAGTCAACTCCTACAATTGACCCAAGATACAACATCTAACATGAAGAAGATCCAATACATTGATGACAAGGTTAAGACTATTAGTCTTCAAGCTGAAAAGATGAAGGAAACGCTACCATCTCCATCAAAAAGAGATGTCATTCCCAACACGTCAAAAGTAGATAGGATGAACTTAGATGAGATAATTGTTGAAGATTGGGTTGAAGAGGTTGAACATGATGAGATTAAGAAGCCTAGAGTGGTTGATGAACCAATAATTGAAGAGAGAAGTAGAGCAAGACAAACACCCATACATTGCCACTATCCCGCGGAGCAGCATCAGAAGTGTATAGAGGCGTTAAAACAAGTGAAAATTAACGTCCCTTTACTCGAAGCTATGGAAGGAAGGAGAAACTATGATAGATTCTTTATGGAGGCACTCTCCAATAAGAAAAGATTCACAAGAGCCAAATCTGTAGCAATCAATGAAGGGGTATCAGCACGAGTTCAAAGAAGATTACCACCAAAGCATAAAGATCCTGGAGAGTTTAACCTCCCAATCAGAATAGGTGGGATATATTATGGAAAAGCCATGTGTGATTTAGGGGCAAGTGTGAATATCATGCCCAAAAGTGTATTCAAGAAGATTGGTATTAGTGAAGCGAAACAGACATCCGTAATCTTACAACTTGCGGATCAATCTACAATTAAGCCGTGGGGAGTAATTGAGGATGTACTCGTTCAAGTAGGTAACCTTGTTATTCCAACGGACTTTATTATTCTTTACTATAAAGCAGATAAGAACGTCACATTCATTCTTGGGCGTCCATTCCTAGCCACCAGCGATACCATAGTGGATGTGAATGAAGGAACCGTGACTCTCCGTATTGAAGATAACTCTGAAACGTTGGTGTGGCCTAGGGTGTGATAAAATAATGATATAAATAAGTGCAAATAGACACCCTAACTAACACGGTCCTGCAAGTATTACAGGACGTATGCGAGTTTTAATGATAAGAAGATTCGTTCCTCAGGGACTAACGAAAGTTAGAGAGAACTTATGCAAATTATCAAGTGCAGATATTAAAGATAGAAAAGATAATACGCAAGAGAAAGAAAAGATAGACAAACATTTATTTGGTTTTCTAATAAATAAACTAAACTAATAAACTAAAGACAGAAAATAAATAAAAGAAAAGAAAAGAAGATAGTATGAAAGTTTAGCTTGAGTTATTAGCATGCAATCCCCACTAGTTTTGTCGTTCTAAACATGTAAGGGTAAACTATGTAGTATTTCCCTAATCGGTCCCAATTCGCTATCGGTAGTTTAAAATAGGATTTACCTGTGGCAATAAGGCTTCCTAAGCAAACTTTTCCTGTAATTGGCCAATAGTCACAAGGACTAAACCATAGTGATTATCTAGCTAGGTTGGGTTGTCAGATCAGACCTAATACTAGACGTTATGTGCTAAACATGCAATTAAACACCGTTGTCAATGGTGACCTAATTACTAGATGGTAATACTATATGGGTGCACTTCCACAAGAACACAGAATATAATTCCAAACACATAAACATAGAATAAAAACTATAATTCAATTTAAAACATTAAGTTCCCAAATTAGATAGATGTCAATCAAAACTAGGGTTCATACATATACGCTAAACACTCAAAATAAAAGGAATTAATTCATACTAAGAAGAGAAGAGAAAAGAATTACAAAATAAGAGGTTGAAGGAGACATAGTTGTTGCACAGCTCCCTCCAGACTTCTTCTCTTGTGTTGCAGCTTCCTCTTGGCCTTAGGGTCTGGCCAAGGATGATTTTAGAGTGTTAAGAGGCTGTATTTATAGGGTATAGGAAGACCTAATTCGTTTTCTTGAAGGAGAAGGAAAGTAATGGACTCCTAGTCCAACTCAAATTCGTATGGAAATAAAGATAAACACTGCTGGACCGTTTTGAGCATATCTTCTTCGTTATTGGTCGGTTTTTGCTCCATAATATACCAAAAGAATCGCAAAAAAATTATATTGACCCTATAGAAGGAAATTACCAAAATCGGCCTATTTCTTAGGTAAAAACGCACATCTTTAGGCGTGTACTGCAGAATCCCAGATTTAGGCAGCTTTTCCTTTTCCTAATTGAACTCAGTTTCCTTCTATCTCCAATTTCCATGCATATCTCTTTCCATAAGTTGTAATCTTTGACTTGGACTCTAATTAAGCTCCATAATTATCTTTAAAGCTTCACACTAAATAAACAATTAAATCCAATATGCTCTAAAAATAATAATTCTACAAATCAAGACTCAAAATAGGAAAGTGCACTAAATTAAGCTAAGATCGACCTATAAACTAATAAGTACGCCTAAAATGATATCTCAGAAGTATATTTTATTATCACAAATGAGGAGACATCAAGACCCCCAACTCAAAGTTGTATCGTCCCGATACAATAAAAGTAAAGAACAATAGGGTAGTCAAGAAGAAGAAGCAGGAGGAGAATAAGAACAGAACACAATGAATGATCCTAGAGCAAAATATCTAAAAAGTCTTATGTAGTAATGCTTAAGAAATAATGCACAAATATACATAATATACATCTAATCAACAATCCATAAATTCAAGTCAAGATTAATTTCGCAATGCCAGAAGGAGAGGATGATAACTTAGTTCAGGTTAATGGCTATAGGTTGTTCATAGGTCCCAAATATAGCATCCAATGGTCCACTTACCTACCACCTAATAGCTCAATTGTTTCTCCATCTAGTAGTTAGAAATCCTAAGGTCTTTGGTTATAACTTGGCTTAAGGACGGGTGTGGTATATTTGGATAATGAAAAGTGAGCTTTTGGCTCTCTCCTCACTAGCCATCAACGAATCACCCTAGAGCTTGAGTTTTCACTCGAAGATCTTCTCACTCAACCCAATTTATTGATGCTTTTGATTTGCATCCCCAATTAATCCCAAATAAAACCTTTTATGATGATATACAAATTCCACTTTGCCGGGCCGAATATATATTTTCTTTTCATATCAAATTTTTCTTTTGTATAGCTTTGATTCTCTTTTTGATGTTCGATATATCATGCTATTTTTCGTATATATATTCTCTTTTTTATGCCCTTGTTGGCAAATTTAGCTCGTAGCTTCTTTTTCATTCACTATTACCCCGACAAAGGGTTACAATAATAACAATTTCATCATCAATAAAATCACAAATATAATTACCAAACTCAATGTTCCCAAATGATGAAACCCACCACCCCAAACTCAAGCTCTAAAACAACTTGCTTCAGGTTTTGCGATTCGAGTGCGGGTCATATAGATAAGTCCTAAAACTAGGGGTATGGATTATAATGTGTTTCAATAAAAAGGCTTTAGAAAGGCTCAGAGGGGCGAAGACGGGTTAATAATAACAATATCAAACAAAAGGGTTAGAAAGTATAAAGGCTTCAAGTGTTTTATCATGAAAGAACTGCCTTAGTCATTTTTCTAACTACCGGATTTTGTTAATTTTTCACTATTAGTTCATAGATAAGCGGGTTTTCAACTAATTTCAAACCTCACGTTCTACACACCAAATAACTATTCCTAAGTTTCAACATACTTCTTAGCATTGCTCATTAACTTTCCTATCTTTTATTTCCTGTTTTCATACATGCATCTAAACAACTTTGTTGCATCTTTCAAAAACATACTACCTACTATCATTAACTTAATTAAATCATGCTCAAATAGGTACATTCAAAGATATTCTATGCCTAATTCAACCCAAAAAAAAAATAACTTTTATGAAAAAACAAAAAGGAAGATGAGGACAACGAATCCCCACCCCCAACTCAAAAATGAGCCGTGTCCCCACGACTCGAAAAAGACTCAAGAAAAATAAAATTTAAAATTAGCATACATATTGCACATAAAGAAATGGTACTGAAGAAAGAAAACATACTCTTCGAGTCTATTACCTCGCCTTGTTGATACTCGGATTAAATTTAATGTATCTTCTTCACCCAACTTCTTATTCGCTTTTTGTTTAGGACACGTGATCATAATAGGATATTGCATTATATAACGACATGGGAGAGATTGAAAATTCGTATCACCTCCTCATAGATCAACTGTGCCACATCTTCTTCTTCCTCACACAATACAATTCACAAACAACCCAAGCATCCCAAATCTCCACGAATCTTCTTGTATTCTCCTTCGACTTCTTCTTCAAATAATTTCTTATAAGAAAAAGGTAGTTCCTTTAATTGATTCTTCGGAGAAGCTATCATGGCCATTGAAGCTTTCTCTTTTTCGTCGGGTGTAGAGTCTTTGATCTATAGAGGTTGTGTTGTCTTCTTCACTAAAGTTGGAATGTTTTTGCTCATTGAATCAACACAGCATGCTAACCTCTCTTCTCTTGACTTGTTTTACCCTTTGAATTGGAACTAGGACTTTTCTCACTTGATTTCTTCTTAATTAAACCCAACACCTTGATTTCTTCATCTCCCATACAGTAGATAATGTTCATGTTTTAATCATCTCAATTGACCCCCAACTCAAAGCTTTAACCACTCTTGAAATTTGAAACTTTTGATTATTGGTTGTACAAGCTTAATTTGGGTTAGGAAAGGTGATTTGATGA
Organism: Nemophila menziesii; assembly: GCA_029959085.1. Lineage (NCBI taxonomy): Eukaryota > Viridiplantae > Streptophyta > Magnoliopsida > Boraginales > Hydrophyllaceae > Nemophila > Nemophila menziesii. The sequence continues at coordinate 361,336 of JARWIR010000091.1, read as the reverse complement.
TGATTCTCTATGTGGGTAAGATGGATTCTTCATGGATTGGCTTGGATTTAAGAAATTGTAGGATGAATTTCTGAAATTTAAGCTTTTGATTCTTGGATTCAAGGTGTTTTGGTATGATATGGGTGGTTGAATCTTCCTTGTGATGATGTGGAGAATGAATTAGATGTGTTTTCGTGGTGATTGGGTAGTGTTTTGATGATTGGTGAAGGTTTTTATGAGCTTCAATGGAGTTGGGAGAGTTTTGGAGAAGAGAACGAGTCTTGAGGTTTAATAAATTCGGAATTAAAAGCTTAATACCTCCTTTATACACTTGAAACCCTTTCTTTTCTCTCTCTAGCGGCTCGTGCGGACCATGCTGCGGACCATGGGGTGTACCGCGGGGTACACCGTAGCATCTGATGGTTGAATTTTACCCACTGGATAATACCTGTGGCACAACCCCGTGGCACGTGTTTTTGCTCTGCGGACCATGGCGCGATGTACCGCGGGGGTAGTCCGTGGCTTCTACGTCAAAATACCCGTGGCACGTGTTGACCTGCGGACCAGGGCACGGTGCATGGGGTAGTCCGCGGGGCAATGTTTCTCGGTTTCTGGTCACGACCCGTGGCTCCACCCGTGGTACGGGTTTTTACCCTGCGGTGCACCGCGGCTGAGGTCCGGTGTACCGCACTCAGCAAAAACCTCCCCAACAGCTAGATCTCGAAAAGTTATGCAGTTTAGGCTCAAAGATCACCTGATTTCGACATCCCAGCGCAAAGATATGACTTGCCGAAGTTCTCCGTTCCGAAAAATTTTGCTCGCTTCCCTAACTCGATTTCTCCAATACCTAATCATCAAAAACACTAATACCTTTCTCAAATATGCAATATCAACTAAAATTAACTAAGCTAAACATAAATAAAAAAACTAAAAATGTAAAAACATAAACGAAATTACGGGTTGTCTCCCGTATAGCACTTTTGTTTAACGTCTTTCAAACTTAGACGTGTTACCTCGATTAAGGATGACGAAATTTCCACCCTTTGCCTTTAATTCCCACGAACTTTTCAGCTCGATTCTTTATAATCATGGATGGTGTCATCCAAGATTTCGTGGGAAGGGGTAAATCTAGTGGTAACTCGATTTCAAGTGTAGCATTACACTCCTCTGGTAATCCATTCATCTCGAATCTTCGTTTGTTAGAAAGAATGTCCTTCATGGATTGACCGTATTTTGACATTCTTGTGAGAGCTTCTACAAACGGGTTGTTGATCTTTAATTTGTTCATCATGTCAACGAACTTCTTGAATTCCAGGTCATTGTCCTTTCTGACACGTGAAGGGAATGGTGGAGGAGGAGATGTGTTGGTTACCACTGGGCTCTCTTTCTTTTCTGGTCTCTTCTCTTGGACACTTTTTTGCTCAACTACCTCTTCGACCTTATCTTCTGTTGTTTCTTCTCCCCCCTGGTGGGTCCTGGGGTGTTATAAAATAAAGTGCGAAATAGAGGAACCACTTAACCGCAAGTGTACGGTTGTCCAAGTAATACTCCGACAAGTCGGATTCGTTCTCAGGGATTGGACTGGTATAACCCAAGTGTTCAATAAACAAGTAGTATTAATTGCAAATACAGAAAATAAAAGATGAGAAATATTTATTTGGTTTTTATATTAATCCTAAGAATGCATGAAAATAAATAAATACTAAAGGACTAGATGCAGATATGAGCTATACTTGAGTCTCGCAAGGAATCCACTTAATCAATATAATCTATGTTATGTTTAAGGGTAGAATTGGAATTATAATATTAGTCGGGACTCTAATATCTCCTAGCCCCCTGTCGGGTGGACCTAGAAGCTATCCTAAAGTATCATAAACACCTGCATGGTCGAATATGGCTTTTCGGATGATAAGATTTTACCTCTTTGGCTATGTAACTAGTTAAGCCTGTCGGTCAATAACGGACATTACACGGGTATTACCTAGATCTGCATTCAAACCCCCCTGTCGGATGATCACTTCGCCACTAAAGTGAATAGCCCAAATACTAAAAGCTAATTCTAGTTGCGCGGAAAAGAATTAGTAATAAAAACAAAGTAATAACCAATATATAAAACTCAATCCTATTTAAATCATGCAATCCCAAATTCAAAACATAAATTAAATTAATTAGGGTTCATCCCTTTATTGCGATTCTCAAGTAATTAAGGTTTAGCTCATATTGAAAGTAAAAACAGTAAAGAAATTAATAATATACATGTCCTAATAACTGAAATAAAATAAGAACCTAGATAGAGGAATTGGCTTGAACTGTTGTTGGAGATATAGACAGTCTCCAGCTTCTGCTCTTGCTTCCGCCTCTTGACGCTCTCTCTAAGGATGTATATATTGAATGAATTATGAGAGGTCTTTGACTCTCTCTCTAAGGATATTGAATAAATTGTGAGAGGTCTTTGACTCTCTCTCTAAGGATATTGAATAAATTGTGAGAGGTACTGAATAATGAGGTCTAAGGGGTGTATTTATAGGTGTTAGCAAGCCCTATGTCGAATTACTTGGAGTGGAAGACAAGGCAAAGACTCTTAAATTCGTAGCTTTAAAAGATAAGATTCTGCTGATTTGATTTGGTCATATCTTTTTCAATACTTATCCGTTTGAGAAGTTCCAATATATGAAACTGCTTGTCTTGGAAAGCTCTTTCTATTGGTGCAGACCATTCGTCCAGAATCCATGCCAATCTTTTATTATGATTTTATCTCTAAAACGTGGCTGAATTTCATATTTCAAAAGGCAGCTTTATCTTTTCCTCCTTTGAATAAATCTTTCCTAAATCTTCTTATTTCCATGTAAATCTTCTTTCCTTTCATCTTTATCTTGACTTGGTCTCTAAGTAATTACCATTTATCTTTTAAAGCTTCACATTAAATAAATAATTAAACCGCATATGCTTAAAAAGAATAAATCAATAAATCAAGAAAACGAAATAGGAAAGTGTACTCTAAAAATAGAAACTCGACTCAAAATCATTTCCTAACACTCTAAAATACACTAAGACTTTATTCTCACTTTTTCTCCTTGTATTGGTCTTTCATGAGATTCAAGAACCAATTAACTTTGCATTAAAAATAGTCAAATTTAGGCACAAAAGCTCAGATTCTGCAAATAGTTAATTTCCAAGGGGAGAAAGTGTAATATGATCAATTAAGCCTAAAAGTCTATCAAATAACTCATTTATTCACCTAAAAGGATGTCTCCAAGGGGCTAAGAATTAGAACAAATAGGGAGACATCAAGACCCCAAACTCAAACCTTTGTCGTCCCGACAAAGCAAAATAAAAATAAAACAAGGATCTTTTAGGTGAATGCAGAAGGTAGAATCTAGAAAATAATCCCAAAGCACAACTTAAAACAAATCTCATATAGTCTAACCTAGGAATTAATATACACCTACACTTATCATGCAAAATCAAATACAAAACAATATAAATCCAAAATTAATTTCACAATGCTAGAAGGTTACGCTCAATACTTATCTCAAGATGGTGGCTATAGGGTGTTCCTTGATCTTTACTTATGTTGAATGTTCCACTTAGAATACTCCCTATTAACTCACTGTGCATCTAGGAATCATGAGGTCTTTATGGTTTTAGCATAGGCTGAAGGACGGTATGGTATGTATATTTGGTAAATTTGAAGTGAGCTTTTGGCTCTCTCCTCACTTACCATCAACAAAACTGTCCAAGAGCTTGAGTTTTCACTCGAATTACGTTCTCACTCAACCCAATTGACGCGCTTAATTAGCGTCCCCAAATTAACCCAATAAGCACTAAGGATGATTCACCTAAAATTTCCACTTTGCCGGTCCAAATATATATTCTTTTCATATAACTTTTTATTCCTATATATATTTTCTTTTGTATAGCTATGATTCTCTTTTTAGTGTTGAGATATCATGCTATTTTTCTTCATGCCTATTCATGATTTTAGCTTTATAGCTTCTTTTCCATTCACTATTACCTCGGCAAAGGGTTACAATATAATTAAACATGTGAATCATCATCATATAAAGCACAAAGCATCATTGATAAGCTCAAAAATCCCAACCCAATAAATTCCCATATAGTGGACCCACCACCTCAAACTCAAGCTCAAGACAGGAAGTCTCAGGATCGTGATTCAAGTGCGGGTCATATGGTCATGCCTAACAATCTAAAGGGATATTGGCTTATAATGTGGCGACAAAAGAAAGGCTTAAAGGCTAAAAATTTGTCTAAGAAGGATAAAATTAATTCAGGGATAGACAGCTAAAAAGGATTCAAAGAACTGCCTCTATCATCTTCCTATCTACACAACTTGTTTCTAGTTCATACCTAAGTGGGTTCTCTACTCATTTAGATCTCACGTTCTACAAACCACTCATTATCCTTAAGTACAAGTTTACTTCTTTTGCATTGTTCATTAATTTTTCCTATCAATTATCTCATATTTGCATGCAATCAAAGTGCGTTTTACACTAACTCCTAAAGTCAACTATTTTCTATCATAAATTTATAAAAAGCAAGCTTGATGGGGGCATTTAAAACACTCTACATCTCTACAGTCAAAACATTCCTCAAACTAAAATTTAAAAAAAACTGTAAAACACATAAAATTGGGATGAGGCAACGAACCCCACCCCAAACTCAAAAATGAGTCGTGTCCCCACGACTTGAAAAAGACTCAAGAAAGCAATTAAACAATTATGACAAATAAGAAAGGGATAGGAAAACGTATCTGAACCAGCACGAAGCTGGTTTCCATTGTTGCGTGTAGGTTGAGCTCCTTGTGTTGCGTAGGTGGCATGTTGAACATTGCTCACTCTACGTAATATGATTTGCATAAGCTCCAACTCTTTTGTGATTTTTCCTATGGGTTTCAACACCTCTTCATGATTATCCTCCAAAGATTCTTTCAACTACATCCTCAACACCCAACAGTAATACAAGCTTCTCCAACTTCTCTTTTCTCTTCATGGTATTCTTGACCTCCCAATCTTGACATCTCAATGGACCCCAAACTCAAAACTTCAAATAATCAAAAACTAGAGAGGAGTTTTGAAATTTGATGTTTTGAGGATTTGTAATGAAGTATTATGGAGTCATATGAGATGGGTAATCAATATTTAACAGCTTGGGGAAGGTTTAATGAATAGGATTAAAGCTTTGATGAAGAGGCTTAAGGTTGAAGGAGAAGATTTCTAGATTTTCTTGAAGGATTGTGGTGTTAGATGTGTGTTTAGAATGAAATAGGAGGAAGGATTTGATGTTCTTTGGTGTTGTAGTGGTCTTTGTGCAGGTATATAAGGGTTAAGTTCTGGAAAATTCGTTTTGGGGAAGGCTAGGGTTTATCGTTAAGGTAAGAAGTTGATTGGGCTTCAAATTCTTCACAAAACGCCTGGCGCGGTGCATCCCTGCGGTGCATGGGGTATACCGCAGGGTACACCGCAACGCTTTTGATGTTAATTTTTCGCCCCTGTCTTGACCCCGTGCTAGCACCCCGTGGCACGGGTTTTGCCGTGCGGTGCATGGGGTAGTCCGCACGTGCTCCGTGAAAAAACCCGCGGTACACACCCCGTGGCACGCGTTTTGGGCGTGCGGTGTAGGGTGCGGTGCACCGCGGTTATCAGCTTCTTTTTTTTCTTGCTTCTGGATAAGACCCGTGGCGCGCGACCCGTGGTACGGGTTTTTGGGACGCGGTACATCCCTGCGGTATAGGGGGTACACCGCGGGCGTAGTCCGCGCCAGCCTTTGAATTTTCCAAAAAATTTCTGTTGCGTTTCCTAGCACCCCAAACTCGATTCCTGCACCAATAACACACTACCTTTCTCATTTCTTTTAAAAATAGACACTAAGACTCGATACTAACTTAGAATTATACACTAGGAATTGAAAACAGAAAGCAAATTTAAACATGGGTTGTCTCCCAAGAAGCACTTTTGTTTATTACGTCTTTAAGTTCGACGCGTTACCTTCCATGAAGATGGTATTGAGGCCCTTGCGGTTCTCCTCCGCTTGAATTCGCCTCGTCCTTGGTATGTAAGCTTTGAAACCTTCCCCCTTAAAATTTTATTCAATCGATCTCTGAAAGGGGGAGGGTAGTATCTCCGTTTCGCCTTCTTACTTTCATAACGAAACGTATTCTTCACCACACGATAGTAGATAACCGTCCTCAACGGTATAAGCTCATTTGTATTTTCTTTAATCTCGCGTTCCTCTTTAAAGTGTGGTGGGTAGGTGCTTCTCCTTGCCGCTTTACTCTCGCGGTGTAGCACCTTTCTTGCGTAGCACCTATTGATCATTTGTAGTAATAGAGGTGATTCCAATATTTTATCTCTAATGATGAGTTGTGGTGGAGATAGTGATTGGTGAACTTTTTGTGGTGGAGATTCAACTTCTATTGTATTGTGATCTTTGAATTCTTCGGTGGATATCTCAACCACTTCACCTTCGTCTTCGCTTTCAACCCAATCTTCCACTATTACCTCATCGTATTCAACAATCTCGATCGCCTCTTCTTCTTGTTTGCGTTCAGTATATTGATCATGTGCACGCACCATAGGAATAGCGGTCTCAGCTTCAATTTCTATGATTTTCGTTGCTACTCCTTCTTCCACCATGCTAATAGGATTGTCAACCACATGGTGGTCTTCATGTATAACTGGCATGATGGTCATATCACTATCAATAGTATCTTCCTTCAAAACCTCCTCCTCAACTACTTCTTCCGGTTGATCTCTTCCCTCTTCATAAGACTTGATACTATCGGCAGAATGCTGAGAACTAATTATGGATTCTATTTCGTCTAGCTCCTTTTGCATTCTTTGCAAGCGGGAATCTTGTTCATCTGCTAACTTCTGCGATTGTTCATATAAGCCCATGAGTTCTGTAATTGATCTATATAACTGGGAAATTTGTGGTGAAGGTGGAGGTTGTTGAATGTTTTCAACCCACTGGTTGTTCCATTCATGTTCTTGCTGATAGTGATATGACGGTTGTTGTTGATTATTCCCGATCCATTGGTTTTTCCATCCTTGCTCTTGCGGGTATTGATAAGGTTGCTGGTAGAAGTTACTACCCCATTGTTGTTGTCCCGAAGAGTCTTCCCAATATTCGTATGGATCGGGATCCGGGTAATGTCCTCTATACATATTCAATTAAATCTCTTGATCATTACCTGAATAAAGAACCTGTAAAAGAAAACAAAAACAAAAACCAAGCGTAAAACTGAAAAATAAAAATAAATAAACAATTAAAACTACTTAAAGATTAAACACCGGGGTCACACGCTGCAATCCCCGGCAGCGGCGCCAAAAACTTGGTGGGTCCTGGGGTGTTATAAAATAAAGTGCAAAATAGAGGAACCACTTAACCGCAAGTGTACGGTTGTCCAAGTAATACTCCGACAAGTCGGATTCGTTCTCAGGGATTGGACTGGTATAACCCAAGTGTTCAATAAACAAGTAGTATTAATTGCAAATACAGAAAATAAAAGATGAGAAATATTTATTTGGTTTTTATATTAATCCTAAGAATGCATGAAAATAAATAAATACTAAAGGACTAGATGCAGATATGAGCTATACTTGAGTCTCGCAAGGAATCCACTTAATCAATATAATCTATGTTATGTTTAAGGGTAGAATTGGAATTATAATATTAGTCGGGACTCTAATATCTCCTAGCCCTCTGTCGGGTGGACCTAGAAGCTATCCTAAAGTATCATAAACACCTGCATGGTCGAATATGGCTTTTCGGATGATAAGATTTTACCTCTTTGGCTATGTAACTAGTTAAGCCTGTCGGTCAATAACGGACATTACACGAGTATTACCTAGATCTGTATTCAAACCCCCCCTGTCGGATGATCACTTCGCCCATAAAGTGAATAGCCCAAATACTAAAAGCTAATTCTAGTTGCGCGGAAAAGAATTAGTAATAAAAACAAAGTAATAACCAATATATAAAACTCAATCCTATTTAAATCATGCAATCCCAAATTCAAAACATAAATTAAATTAATTAGGGTTCATCCCTTTATTGCGATTCTCAAGTAATTAAGGTTTAGCTCATATTGGAAGTAAAAACAGTAAAGAAATTAATAATATACATGTCCTAATAACTGAAATAAAATAAGAACCTAGATAGAGGAATTGGCTTGAACTGTTGTTGGAGATATAGACAGTCTCCAGCTTCTGCTCTTGCTTCCGCCTCTTGACGCTCTCTCTAAGGATGTATATATTGAATGAATTATGAGAGGTCTTTGACTCTCTCTCTAAGGATATTGAATAAATTGTGAGAGGTCTTTGACTCTCTCTCTAAGGATATTGAATAAATTGTGAGAGGTACTGAATAATGAGGTTTAAGGGGTGTATTTATAGGTGTTAGCAAGCCCTAGGTCGAATTACTTGGAGTGGAAGACAAGGCAAAGACTCTTAAATTCGTATAAGATTCTGCTGATTTGATTTGGTCATATCTTTTTCAATACTTATCCGTTTGAGAAGTTCCAATATATGAAACTGCTTGTCTTGGAAAGCTCTTTCTATTGGTGCAGACCATTCGTCCAGAATCCATGCCAATCTTTTATTATGATTTTATCTCTAAAACGTGGCTGAATTTCAGATTTCAAAAGGCAGCTTTATCTTTTCCTCCTTTGAATAAATCTTTCCTAAATCTTCTTATTTCCATGTAAATATTCTTTCCTTTCATCTTTATCTTGACTTGGTCTCTAAGTAATTACCATTTATCTTTTAAAGCTTCACATTAAATAAATAATTAAACCGCATATGCTTAAAAAGAATAAATCAATAAATCAAGAAAACGAAATAGGAAAGTGTACTCTAAAAAATAGAAACTCGACTCAAAATCATTTCCTAACACTCAAAAATACACTAAGACTTTATTCTCACTTTTTCTCCTTGGATTGGTCTTTCATGAGATTCAAGAACCATTTTTTTTTTGTTCAAAGATTCAAGAACCAATTAACTTTGCATTAAAAATAGTCAAATTTAGGCACAAAAGCTCAGATTCTGCAAATAGTTAATTTCCAATGGGAGAAAGTGTAATATGATCAATTAAGCCTAAAAGTCTATCAAATAACTCATTTATTCACCTAAAAGGATGTCTCCAAGGGGCTAAGAATTAGAACAAATAGGGAGACATCACCCCCGTTTCTGGAATAGGGACTGGTTCTGGTTCTGGTCTTGGTGAAGGTAGTTGTTTTCCACTTCCTAATTCAACTGCATGACAAACTGTGTTTGCTTGAGCACTAGTCTTACTTCGGAGTTGCCTTTCTGCAAAGATTTGAAGCTTATTCACCATTTGTGACATTGCTCGATATCCTTAATCGCATTTTCTGAGCTTTGGAATATTTGCTGGCGAAACTCCATTTTTTCAGTTAGGTTCATTATCTTAGCCATGATTGAATTCGAACTCGAAGGTTGTTCTTGGACGGTTTGCTGCATTGAATAAGGAGGTGGTTATTGACTATGTTGTAGATCTCGGTTCCGCGGCCTAGGCGGTCGACTGGGGCCTAGCGCCTAGGAGGGACTACGCGGGGCCTAGGCGGGATTACGCGGTTTTGAATCCTGCTATGTAATTTTATATATTTAGTAATACGTGTGTATAATTATGATAATTTTATCTATTTAAGTCATAAAATTCACCTAACACCACTATATTGAATATGAAAAATACTAAAATTAGAGTTATAATATCAATTCAAGAATTTTCGAGAGTAAAATAAATTTAATGGAGGGCCTAGGCGGCAAGTTTTTGCCATTAATCGGTGCCTAGGCGGGTTAGGCGCCTCTTCCACGGCGACTAAGGCGTTGGGCAAAAATGCCTAGCATTTTTACTAGGCGTAAGCGGTTGAGGGGGGAGTTGACGCCTAGACGGCGCCTAGGCGCGCCTAGGCGGCGATATCTACAACATAGGTTATTGATAAGCTTCCTTATAAGTCGGCGCTTCTTGATAGATAGGTTGTGGAGGATAATAAGATTGTGGTCGTGGTTGATAATCATCATAGTAATGGTTATTATGATAATAATTCTGTTGATCTCCGACCCAATTGTAACTCTGTGGGGGTTGATAGTCAGCGTAATTTCCTTGAGATTGATAATAACCATCATAATAATGGTCTCTTTGATAAGGCATGAAGGAAACTGAGGCTGGATTGTTCATGCAATGTCCCCACGAGTGATCTCTTGCTCCACAACTAGGACATGAAGGTGATGTATGTACTAGATTCCTTCGAGCTAGTTGTCGCGATTGTTCTCGTAATTCCTCAAGTTGTTGGCTTAACTCCTTGAGCTTTAGAGCTTCCATCTTGAATTAGCTTCTTCAGGGTCTAATAACACGAAACCTTTATCTCCTAATAAATCTGCTCTCGCCTAAAAAGAATCTGTAAAGACAAAAACTAAAAAGAAAAGCGTAAAATAGAACTAACTAAAATAAAAGCACAAGATAATTGCACAAGGACTAACGATGTAGTCCCCGGCAGCTGCGCCAAAAACTTGGTGTGGCCTAAGGTGTGATAAAAAGATGTATAAAATAAGTGCAAATAAACACCCTAAGCTAACATGGTACTGCAAGTATTACAGGACGTATGCAAGTTTTAATGATAAGAAGATTCGTTCCTCAGGGACTGACGAAAGTTAGAGAGAACTTATGCAAATTATCAAGTGCAGATATTAAAGATAGAAAAGATAATACGCAAGAGAAAGAAAAGATAGACAAATATTTATTTGGTTTTCTAATAAATAAACTAAATTAATAAACTAAAGACAGAAAATAAATAAAAGAAAAGAAAAGAAAAGAAGATAGTATGAAAGTTTAGCTTGAGTTATTAGCATGCAATCCCCACTAGTTTTGCCGTTCTAAACATGTAAGGGTAAATTATGTAGTATTTCCCTAATCGGTCCCAATTCGCTATCGGTAGTTTAAAATAGGATTTACCTGTGTCAATAAGGCTTCCTAAGCAAACTTTTCCTGTAATTGGCCAATAGTCACAAGGACTAAACCATAGTGATTATCTAGCTAGGTTGGGTTGTCAGATCAGACCTAATACTAGACGTTATGTGCTAAACATGCAATTAAACACCGTTGTCAATGGTGACCTAATTACTAGATGGTAATTCTATATGGGTGCACTTCCTCAAGAACACATAATATAATTCCAAACACATAAACAGAGAATAAAAACTATAATTCAATTTAAAACATTAAGTTCCCAAATTAGATAGATGTCAATCAAAACTAGGGTTCATACATATATGCTAAACACTCAAACTAAAAGGAATTAATTCATACTAAGAAGAGAAGAGAAAAGAATTACAAAATAAGAGGTTGAAGGAGACATAGTTGTTGCACAGCTCCCTCCAGACTTCTTTTCTTGTGTTGCAGCTTCCTCTTGGCCTTAGGGTCTGGCCAAGGATGATTTTAGAGTGTTAAGAGGCTGTATTTATAGGGTATAGGAAGACCTAATTCGTTTTCTTGAAGGAGAAGGAAAGTAATGGACTCCTAGTCCAACTTAAATTCGTATGGAAATAAAGATAAACACTGCTGGACCGTTTTGAGCATATCTTCTTCGTTATTGGTCGGTTTTTGCTCCATAATATACCAAAATAATCGCAACAGAATTATCTTGACCCTAAAGAAGGAAATTACCAAAATCGGCCTATTTCTTAGGTAAAAACGCACATCTTTAGGCGTGTACTGCAGAATCCCAGATTTAGGCAGCTTTTCCTTTTCCTAATTGAACTCAGTTTCCTTCTATCTCCAATTTCCATGCATATCTCTTTCCATAAGTTGTAATCTTTGACTTGGACTCTAATTAAGCTCCATAATTATGTTTAAAGCTTCACACTAAATAAACAATTAAACCCAATATGCTCTAAAAATAATAATTCTACAAATCAAGACTCAAAATAGGAAAGTGCACTAAATTAAGCTAAGATCGACCTATAAACTAATAAATACGCCTAAAATGATGTCTCAGAAGTATATTTTATTATCACAAATGAGGAGACATCAAACGTTCTATGTTTCGGGAAAGAAGAAAATGAAGAATGAGTCAAAAGAACTATATCCAATCAGAGTTGTAACCAAGAAGCAAGAACATGTAAGCTCCCAAGAAACCATGGAGAAAAGGCTAGGTAGAATTTAGAATCCTGGTTAATATATAATGCTTAATCTGTGACAAGTTAGAATAACAACTTAGTAAAATAGACTCATAGTATTAATCCTAATTTATCTGACTTACATTCATCTTATTTATTTGTTTTCATTATTTATTTATTTGCGTTAGATTATTATTTATCTTATTATATTTTTATATAAACATCTAAATTCATCTACGCTTGTTAAATATAAGTAGATCTAACGGATTAAATCCCTGCGAACGAACTTAACTTATCATTAAAACTTGCAAACGATCTGTGATACTTGCAGTGAGTTCTGTGATTCTCAAGGGTGTGTGCTCTTTATTATTATCTTTATTTATCTATTTATATATCACACCTTTGCCCCCACCAACGCTGAGCTGATTAGTAACATTTGTTGGCAAATTTGAAAAGGGAGAAATCTTTTTGTGTTCAATGGGATTACACCAGACCCTATATTTACTTGTATTTCGACCTACAAAAACTGGAAGGAATATAAAACTATAAACAAAATTCCTAATGATGCCAACATTAATAAGTTGAAGGAATATAAGATTAACAATTACGTTCCCAATAATAACACAGATGATGATCATGTTGAAAGAACTATTACAGGTAATAAAAGTATTTGGACCCCACCTCCCTCTAATAAGATAAAAACAAATATTGATGCTTCATTCTCTGATTTGGGTTGTGCTATTGCGTATGTTATCAGAGACTCTTTTGGGAAGATGGTGGAAGGAGACTTGAATATTATTGAAGCAAGAAATGCGAGTAAAGCTGAGGCACAAGGCATTTTATGGGGATGTCAGGTAGCTCAAAGATTCCCGCATGACTTGGTCATCATTAAGAACGACTGTGAAGTTATTATGAAATCTTTATCTACTACTTATCCTTGTATTAAGTTTGATTGTTGTAATACTTTTAAAATTATTTATGGTACGGTAGAATCACATAAGCCTTATTTCTCCTTTGTTAAACGAAAAGGTCACCGAGTAGCTGACTGGGTTGCCAAACACAAGCTATGTGGCATGTTGTTTGGTGATTGGATTTGTTGTCCTCCTCTCTAGTTAGCTCATCTTTTACACCTTGACTTTTCCGTTAGTGGCATCGGGTGATATTTTCTACTTGCTTATCTAATATTTATATAATTTAAGCGTTTAAAGAAAATACAACACCATGAAACTCAATGGATGAGGATTGATCCTAAAAAGAAATTGACTGAATATGGACATAGTCTTCAATAAAGCCATGCATAAAAGTCCTGAAACACATAATATATATTCTTTTGGCGAACACTCAAGCACCAATTTGCAGATTCTATTCTTTTCACAACTACTTCCAAGACTCTGAAACTATATTACCCAAAAAATCTATCTTCTTTAAAAAATAATGGAGTAATATAATTTTCAGATTAAAAAATTAATCACGTTTTTGATAAATTTTAAATAATACCTGATCTCCTTCTCCAATCTTCTCCTCTTCTGCAACAACATTAATTTTTTTCTTTCGTTTTTTAATCCTTCAGCTCTGATACACTTTGTTAGAATTAGGATCACAGATAAAATATAAAATAAGAAACGAGAAACGAAAAAACACCGATATACGTGGAAAACCTAAAATACAGAAAAACCACGGGAAGAGAAAAAGATTTTATATATATGATTGATTACAAATGAGAGTCTAATGGTTGTTCTCAATTGAACAGTTTACCTAATAATCTATACAACAAAATTTATTTATAGGTAAAGGAAGATGCTAGGATTAATAACTAAATAGGTCAGGTCTTACAAATAAGAACTTGGGTCATAAGTCTAACATACTTCATGAAAGAATTAGCATGCGCTAAAGTTATACTACTAGGCTGATTTGTACTCCCAATCGATGACTTTATACTACTAGACAACCAATCCATACTACTAGGAAGGGGTCGATACATCTACTCAAAGGTTCCATACTACTAAAATTCACTATCTATACAATTATTCACATAACTATACACCTAACTATTGAATATTATAGAATGATTCTTAAGATGATTTTGCCAAAGAAGAATCTCCTTCTGTTGAGACAACATATGTTGGTGGGGTCCATGCATATCTATTAAAACTCGTACAAGATATATAACTAGAAACTTGTGAAATTCATAAATTTGGAATATAAACTGTGTATATCCCTTCTTTCTTGGACAAGCATTACAATTCTTTTATAAGATCATAAATCTATATTGTGTAACTAATCACAAGTTACACTATAATCAAAATTTTCCTGATTCTCAAACAAAGGTTAAACACTTTACCTATTCTTCCGCTTCTTGTTTCATATATTAAAATATATTCCAATTATTCACATAATAGTACACCTAAATACTAGGTTTTTTAATCCATACCATAAATTAAAATCTTTTCCATGAAAAAAATAAGAAACATTCACTGAGTTTGCATGTAATCAAAAAATTTAACCTGTTTAAAGTAGTAGCGGTAAAACGATGATTACCAAGTCTATAATATTAAACACTCAAAATTACTGATTACCCAATAATTAATCATCAATCTATAAAAAAGAATAATAAATCAAAAGATAATGAACCACTGAGCTCTGTTTCAACATTATGAATTTTACAACCATATGAATGTTTAGAGTAAGTTTAAGATTTTTTTGGGTTTAGAACCCTATGAATTTTATCGTTATATTTTTGTTGTAGCAATGTGAGTAAATAGAGAGCCCGTTTTTAAAAAAAATCAATTGTAAATAGGGATTATTTATAGGCTATGGGTTAGTTGGTCCTGAAAATAATAAATATTAATCTTAATTAATAGATTTGTTTAGTGGTTATTAACACCAAAAACGACTGTTTAATGACTTTTTTTTCCAATAGCAAAACCCCTAATTATTTTGATTATCTTAGTTAACGTTGTAGTAAAATACTTGTTCTCATTCAAATTTTACTTTTAATAATTGCTGAGTCGGAAAGAAAGAAAGAAAAAAAACTCTCTATATACTATCAGAAGAAAAACAACTTATTTCGTATAATACAAAATGAGGCCCCAAAATACCCATTGTTATATTATAAGTCGTAAATAAAAAACAATTCTATAAAAGTCCTAATTCTAGTTATTTGGTTTGGTTTTTTACCCTTATACCCTTTATTGGTATGAAGAGAGAAATTATTAAATTTTCTGGTGGGTACGGACCCATTAACGTTCGCACCCATTTTCGTAAATTAAACAATGATGGGTACGGACCCATTAACGCTCGCACCCTTTTTTGTAAATTAAACAATGATGGGTACGAACTTGTGTCGTTTATTAATTTTTATTAAGTCGTTTATTAAATTTTATTATGTCATTTTTTACTGATAGTTGTCCATGTAAAAGTCCAACTGGGTACGGACCCATCTCGAACAATAACTAGATAAGGCAGGACCCATCTCGCACAATAACTAGATGGGGCAGGACGCATCTCGCACAATAACCACATGGGTACACACCTAATTAGACCATCTCCAGTGCAGTGGGTTGTACCCATGGCCCAAACTACATCTCTTCACAGTGGGCTGTACCCATGGCCCAATCAAAACACATAATGAAATCCCTTCACACTTTTTTTGGGTACGTGGGTTCCTGGCTAGCTTGCGTGCACCAGACTAATCCCACGGGGATATACACGCCTCCCCATGTATATTACCTAGGTAAATTAGAACTAGGTTACCCATGTTCAGGGAAGGGTTCGAGCCTTGTACCTCTTATTTTACACCTGTTAGGGAGGGGATTAGAACCATGGACCTCCCCTTTAAGTGCTGAAGAAATAACAAGGCTCTGGCCAGTTGAGCTAACCCAACTGGTTCCCTTCACACTTTTTGCAATGGAACAATAAACAAAACAAAATCTCTTCACACTCCTTCTTCACAGGCTATGCCCATGGCCCAACTCGCTTCACACTCGTCGGAACAAAAAAACAAAACGTGAAGAGGTGGTGGAGAATAGCACACGATGGCAGCGGTTTTCTTGTGAAGCAGCGAGGCGGCGACAACTTAGTTCGAAGTTGAAACCTGAGGTGAGAAGCTGAGACCAGGATGGTTGAGAATGGCCACGAACGGCGGAGGATTTCTTGTGCACCAGATCGGAGGGTTGTGAAGACTTGGCCCACGAACGACGACGGTTTGGCAGTGGCGAAAGACACACGAACGACGGTTGTTTGATAGTGGAGAAAGATCCACGAACGGCGTTGGTTTTCTTGTGTTGGAGCGCTTGTTGGTAGGAAGGTAAGATCTAGGTGTGAAGGTGGGGGCTGATGTTTGTTGGTGGGAAGGTGAGATCGGCTGGAAGGTGAGACCTAAGATGGGAGGAGAGAGGTGCACAAGCGGCAGCGGTTGTCTTTGGCAGTGGAAAGAGGCGGCTTGGTGGAGTAGATTAGCGAAAGGTGAGACCTGAGATGTGAGTAGATTGGAGGGAAGGTGAGACTTGAGATGGGAGTAGAGTGGTGGGATATTTGTTGCAGGAGAGCTTGTTGGTTGGATGGTGAGAGAGCTGGTGGGGCATCTGCAAGAGAGCGTGTTGATGGGAGGCGGTTTTTTTGTCGAGAGAGAGATGACAAAGAGAGAAGGAGGGGGGAGAGATCTGGTAGTTAGTAGGGTTTTGTATTGTGTTATTGGGTTTTCACTGTGATTAAGAGAGAAGGGGAGAGATTTTTGTGTATTTTTGGGTTTCTAGTTAAGTTGCAAATGGATAGTTAGGTTGGGGATTTTTAAGGGTCAATTACCCATGGGGTCTTGAAGACTATCTTAGTGCCACAAAGGAACTAGTCGATTCCTCTCTCCTTCTTAGAGGCCAATAAGATGTCAATTGTCATTACTACCCTTATAGTGTATATAAGACAAAAGAAAATATGCTTCTCTCTCCTCCATTACTATTAATCTCTCCCCTCATTTATTATTTTCTCTCTCCCCTCCTTCATTAACTATCAATAATTTCCAGCTCCGACCACAACCACCGACCACCGCCGGAAAAAGTTCTGAGCCTAGAAAAAGTTACTGAGCCTGGAAAAAGTTACTGAGCATGGAAAAAGTTGTTGAGTATTCGAATTTTTTTGTTGAGTGGCTATACTGAGCATGCTCGTTTGCTCAGCAACTTTACTGAGTATGCTCGTATGCTCAGTAACTTTACTGAGCATGCAAAAAAATTCAATGAGTTTTCAGGATTTGTACGGAGTATTAGGCCAAAACAGTTTAATAATTTTAGAGCATTATCTATTAATCCTTCATATTAGTAAATAACAAAGAAAGAGTCTAAAGTTGCTGAGTATTACAATGAAAAAAAAATAAAAAAATTACAAAAAAATATAACAATTAATAGCAATATTCATTGTGTAATCACTTATTGGAGCACCTAAAAATCGCATTTCTTTGAATAGAGAAAGAGAGTTTATTATAGTCCACAACATAAAGCTTGGGTGGCCTTCTAATCATTTGATATATAGGATCCAATGGGATTAAATGAAGGTGCACTTTATGAGACAACTCATGAACATCACCTTAGCTTTATCAATCAACTCTATTTTACGATAACAGTTGAAAAGCTTTATCTTTTTTTTGTCGAAGTTGAAAAGCTTTATCAATTAACCATTTTTTTGCAATAACCCATTATTAAGCAGAACAAAGAAGTACAAAATGAACCTCGCACCACCCAAAAACCACAGCCACCACCTCGCACCACTACATCACCGAAGAAGGAGAGTGGCAGAGTTTGAAGCCGCACAGAATAGCGGATCTTCTTCGAAGGATTCTTCACGGAGTTTTGCCATGGCTCGATAGGTGCGAGGATGCCGGAGTTTTGCTGCTCACGACGGTTCACAGACTCTGTCTTGGTTCGCCGGAGGGAAGCCATGGCCACCGCCGACAACTCGGAGGTCCAACGCGACGACTTGGAGGTCAGGAACAGCTCAAATCTCGAACTACTGCAACTCGGAGCTCCGATTAATGGTAACAGTGGCGGTGGAGCTCGAACGCTACAACTCGGAGCTATGGTTTTGTTAAGAGAAAAAGAGAGAAAGAGAAGAGATAAGGTCGCTTTGCTGACGAGAGAGGAGAGAGGGAGCAATTTTTGGGTTTTGATTTTCATTTAATAATAAATAGTATATATAAAAAGATAAACAATAAAAAAAAGATTGAAAAGTAATTGGTTTTTTGGCTTATAGTGTTAATATTAGTTTGTGGCCTTTAATAAGAAAATGGTATAAAAACGGTCTTGTTAAGTTCCAGTATGGTGTTTTCAAAACTCTTTGGATAATAATTTCGACCCCTATATAAAAATATATACATAATGCATGGGTCGACTAACAATTATAATTTGAAAAAAAAAAAAAAGACTAACAATTATAATTTTAGTCCTTGCATATGGTTTTACTATATTTTTTTGTCTTTATTCATCTGAAGTCTTCTATGAGTATGATGACAATCCATCGCGGCTATCATTGTCAAATGAGTTTACTTTAAAACGTGTTTGGTTTCTGACGACACGCATAAAGCAACTTGGCCCTATCTATACGATTTAAGGTTCTCGTTAAGACTAAGTCACACGTTATTACGTATGTTCACATCAGGATGATGAAGGATTAAAGTTCCAACTTGCAACAGAAATCATAGTAGTATTTAGTAAAACAAAATATATCAAGTCGACGCTCAAGTGGTGATGCGAATATTAAGAACATCAATCACTAAATATAGATAAACCAATTTTAACCATCAATTACTAATTTAGTAAATAATTGTTGTTTTTTTGTTATATAGGAGAATCACTTTGGATTTGGAGTCATTGACTCGATTTGAACCTGCACCACTAAAACTTACAACTAACTACTCTAAATCAAATCCAGAAACATACTACTCTAAATATCCAGCTTACTAAATGGAGAAAGTATAACATATTTATATAACTTTGTGATCATTCTTATTTTCTTAATTTTCTCGCGATTTAGTCGTACTTAATAGCAAGGACGGAATCAAGATTTCATATTTGCGGGCCCCAATGAAAAGGTTTCAAAAAATTCGAAAGGGCCAGGGCTTATTAATTTTATTTTTTATTTTTTATAAAGGTAAAAAAGTAGTTTTTGAAAAATTTGGGGGGCCTGGGCCCCAAAACTTATTACCTGGGTTCGTCCCTGCTTAATAGAATTTTTTTTTTCAAAAGAAAAAAATATTTATATATAAAAAAAAAGAATAAATAAGGATCGATTACAAAGAAAGAAAGTTGATTGCTAGTTGATACCGCTTCTGAATTTTACAAAATAGGAATAACTATTGGCAAATATTATCCTCTAAGTAGATAAATCGATATAGGAACGTATTTAAGAAGAATATCTGATGTTTTGTTTTCAAATTTGTGAATATAATTGACTTTCCAAGATGAAAATTTTAACCAAACATTTTTGGAATTACTAGAATTCTGAGTAATAACTACGATTTCTTTGTGGTTGACTAATGAACTTGGACGTCTTTTGGCCTCGTGGTTCACAATGAATATGTA
This sequence comes from Nemophila menziesii, assembly GCA_029959085.1. Taxonomy (NCBI): domain Eukaryota; kingdom Viridiplantae; phylum Streptophyta; class Magnoliopsida; order Boraginales; family Hydrophyllaceae; genus Nemophila; species Nemophila menziesii. Next base: position 341,640 of record JARWIR010000091.1, on the reverse strand, counting down.
ACCACCAGGCTTTCGATGTATTAATTGGGTTTTATTACTTTAGCGTCGGAGACCCTAAACACTAAAAACCATACAACCTAAGCCTAAACCCCCTAAACCTTGTACCCAAAAAACAATAAACCCTTTAAACACAAAACACTAAACATCAAAAACCTTGAACCCTAAAACCTTAAAACCCCCAAACCCTAAACTCTAAAACCCTTAAACCCTAAAAAAACTAAAACCTGAATCCTAAAAGAAGAAAAATTACTAATATGATAAAGTATGTTATTTTGTGTGTTCCGTGAATACACAAAATTAGAACAGTTTTGTGTGTTACAAGAATATCTAAAACTAATTTTTTTGTATTCCTGTTACATAATAAATCACAAAGAAGGGGAAAAAAGACTAGTATGATGGAGTCTGTTATTTTGTGTGTTCCATTACTACACAAAACTAATTTTTGTGTATTATTGAAACGAACAAAATCACAAAGAATAAGAAAAAAGTCTAATATGGCGTGTCATTTGTGCTACATACATGTATACACAAAACAAAAAATAAAAAGTCACTTAAAAGGGCCAAACTTAAAAGGTGTATAAAAACTATGAGAATAAAGTGAATGATGTATATGATGATTAACAATATGAACAAGTTTTGTTGCACAACCAGAAGGGACAAGTACGAGACTGATTTTATTATTTTTGTGTATTACATCGTTACACAAAATAATCGATTATTTGTTCCCATGATACACAAAATCACAGACAGAAAATGGCTGGATTGAAAGGAAATACGTGATTTTGTGTGTTATTGTAAAACAGACTTTTATGTATTACAAAATCACACAAAATAGAATTTATGTATTACATTAACACACAAAAAATAGAAAGGGATTGTACAAAAAGAGAATACATCAAGATAGTTTAAACGACTAAAAATAGGGTATATGTGATTAATAAAGTGAAAAAATATATTATATTGATTTTATGATTTTGTGTATTATAGAAATACATAAATCTAGTTTTATGTATCATAAGAATACAAAAAACTGAAATATCAAAATTTAAAAAAAATTATAGCAAATCAAAAAAAATCATAAATTTAGATATGAACTTGTTCCGTTTAAAAATGTTTTTTATTTTTCTAGATTTTTTGGAATTAATTATGAATTTAAAAAAAAATTAATGGATGTGTCCGTGTGATGGAATTGACAAATCTATTATTGTGTATTAGACCAATACATAAAACAGATTATTAAAAAAATTAAAAAAATATTACATAGATAATACTTTGCCCTTTTCAAAAATTCAATTATTTTAATTTTCTGATTAAATTTAGGATTAATTATGATTTTTTTTTTTTTGGAAAAAATAACGGGCGTGTCCAAATGGTGGACTTAGTTGGTGGTGATTGCTGGCTACGATGACAGTGGTGGACGACGAAGAATAATAGAGATAGTGATGCTCGGTAGAGAATACATGAGGTGGCGGTGGCGGTGGCCGGATTTTTAAATAAAAGTATAATTTAATAAAAATAATTTATAATGATACTAAAGATAATTATGGTATAAAATCAATTTTTTAGGATTGAATATTAAAAATATTTTTTCTAATTTATGATTAAATAAAAAGTAAAATTCTTTTTTTTAACTAATTAAAAAAGAAAGGGGCAATGCCTAATTAATTAAACGGAGAGTGTAAAAATTCTCAATTAATTACAATTTTAAATTAATTCCTACTTAAGCACAAAAATATGACAGATTACAAAAATACTCATACACAATTAATTAATTACTATTATTTATTTATTTATATTCTTTTTTCGGAATTTTTTCGGAATTTTTTTTAGGGACAACGCCCAGTTAATTACGCGGAGAGCGTAAGTATTCCCAGTTAATTACAAGTTCGAGTTAATTCCCAATTAAGCACAAATTTTAAACCGATTACCATAATACCCTTTTAGCTTAATAATACACAAACAAATAAAATAAATAATAATATTAGATAATGAAAATAGTATAAATAATAAATTTTTCATATATGCACACACTAAAACACACACAAAACTCACGCACTCACACACACGATCTAGAACTCTCTCTCTCTCTCTCTCTCTCTCTCTCTCTCTCTCTCTCTCTCTCTCTCTCTCTCTCTCTCTCTCTCTCTCTCTCTCTCTCTCTCTCTCTCTCTCTCTCGCTGCCATTAAATTCAATAAACCATAGCCGAACTCAAAATCACTATCATATATTGTTACACAATCATAATAACTGCAACATCAAATAGGAATCACTGAAACAAGTAGAAGAATCGAAGCAGATACAAGTTTATTCAACGGTTAAAGAATCGACATTGAAACCCTAGGTATGAATGAAGAATTATAACATCAGATTGCAATTATTTCAGCAATTTTTTATTCGATTATGCTTCTATTGTGTTTCGTATTTGAATTTACAACATGTTCTGGTGTTAACAGAGCATTTTAATCGAATATTTATTAATCTTCATGTTTAATGTGAATAGTTGCGATTTGTTTATGAAACTGAGTAATTTGTTTGTTTTTATATCGTATATACAACCGCAAATTGATAATCAAGTGTATAGACAATTAATTTGTGTGGAATTGAGTATTATAAAGTAGAAACTCAGGCGTATGTGTAAATTGAGCATGTGTTCATGAGTGCTTGCGTAGATTGATATGATAAATGCAGTATTGTGTGTTACAGCTACACACAAACACAATATGTGTGTAATAGTAACACAAAAATTACTGGATAGATCAATTCATGACACACAAGTACATATGACATATATATGGACATTTGTGATAAGATGAAACACATATTTTATGTTGCAGGTAGTCAAAACGAGTAGTTGTTAGTCAATATTGTATGATTAGAGTGGTTGGAACATATTGCATAATCTGGATGTGATAAATTGAATGTTGTGTGTTACATTAACACACAGAAAAACAAAATTGTGTGTATATGAAACACCTATTTTGTGTTGCAGTAAGTCAAAACGAGTAGGTGTTAGTCAATATTGTGTGGTTATAGTGGTTTGAACATATTTGATAAACTGGGTGTGATAAATGGAATATTGTGTGTTACATAAACACACAATCAAACAAAATGTGTGTATGTGTAACACATATTTTGTGTTGCAGCAAGTCACAACTCATGAATCTGATGTGTTCATCAGTTTTATCATTCAATGTGATTTTGGTTTTTTAGTAATAATCTTATCTTTATACATATACACTTATGGAAAAGACAAAAGGCGGAGAGATAAAGGATGAACGTGTTAGGCTGCCCCGACTTCCAAAGAGTCTGAAGGTTGAGAACAAAAAGTCAGGAGGACAACTGAAAGATTGTGACAAATTTGGTTGAATGATATTATGTTTATGTTTTTGAATTGTTTTGTGACAAATTTGATTAAATGATATTATGTGTATCTTTTTGACTTGTTTTGCGTTCCAGCATATCAAAAGTTGTATGTGTTAAGTGTTTCAGCAACCTGTGTATGTGTTGCATCAACCCACAATGCACGAGTTATGTGTTCCAAGAACACAAAAAAAACCAAAAAAACAACTAATCAGAAAAAATTATTTAAGATGTGTATTACAAAAAGCACACTAAATCAAGATTAAACCATTATAATAAATAACAAATCACAACAATAAATAAGCATCATATACAATAATAAAGCAGTATTAAATAATAACAGAATATGCATGATAGATTGTGTGTTTATGCAAGTCATAATCAATATGAATGTGTGTTGATGCAACACACAATTAATAAACAAGAAAAAAACTAAATAAATAAATAAGTAAATACATACAAAATAAATAAAATAAAAAAGGAAGCCAGAACAGGTAGCTTGATAAGCAATTCTAACTCAATAGAATTGTGTGTTCTATCAACACAAATACAAACAATATTGTGTAAAGATGCAACACAAAAAACATTACCAAAAAAATGACAAAATGTTAATGTTTGTGCATGTAAGATTGTGTGTTATTACAAGTCATAATCATATGTATTCTGACAATAGGTATAAGATTAGTATAATTGTGTGTTATAGCAACACACAAGAACACAAATTGTGTAAAGTTGCAACACAAAAGAACACATATTGTGGAAAGCTGCAACACACAAAACAGTACATATTTAGGACACAATAGGTAATTTGACAATAGGTATACAATTAGTAGAATTGTGTGTTATAACAACACACAATAACACAAATTGTGTAAAGCTGCAACACAAAAGAACACATATTGTGGAAAGGTGCAACACACAAAACAGTACATAACATAACATAATGTGTGATTCAGAAAGTTAAGGATCCATTACATAAAAAATCAAATTCACAAACAGTCAAGTGGTATTAAACGATTCATAATAAAAAGTTCTGATACAAACTTCTTAATATAAAAGTATCCAGATGACTTTTGGACAGCTGCATATACTCTCCATAAACATTCAGAAGATTCAGAATGGACACAATGCGCGCCTGTTCAGTCAACGGATAAGGAAGAATCAGGACGAACATATCTACAATCCGTGACAGCAATTTCAAAACCCAAGTCTGGATTGAGTAATGAAGTGAGATGTAGTCGGAATCGAGACATGGCCATTTCGAAGCGACAAAGCTAACCACGGAACCTAGACAATTGAAAAGCTCGAATCGTTGGACGGACTGAATCTGCCCAAACTGAAAGATAACCATGAGCGGAGAAAACATCTACAAAGAAAAAAAACAAAAAACACAGAAGAAAAGGTAAGAAGTCAGTAGGACAGAAAAAAATCTTATACCACATATAACAGGTGTGTGTTGCATCAAGACAAAAGCATTCGATATTGTGTTCATGCAACACACAAAAGACGCAGTATGCAACTAACATGGCGTGACAAAATTAAAAAATAAACAAATTAAAATATACATACATATATATATATATATATATATATATATATATATATATATATATATATATATATATATATACACAACACATGAGGGTTATGTGTTGCAGCAAGACAAAATCGCCAAAATATTGTGTTCATGCAACACAAAAGATTGCACCCTGCAACTCACAAGCACGCAGAAAATAAGTATATGAAGCATACAAACACTTTTGTAATTGCATCATAGGTCCCTGTGTTAAATTACGGGAGATCAATACATAAATATTCCAATAAATTGCAACTCTTATACAAAAATCGTAATATAAACGATATAATATGTTCATGTAGATCGATAATCAAGCATATACACTAACGTGTGGATGATTTGTAGAAGCTAATTGCACTATAGGTCCCTAAAGTGTTCATACTTAAACAAATCACGCAATTAGCAGAAAGTTTTATGAAAATTCATGACAAAGACATATAGGTAGATATGGAGCTATAAACATCAAGGCAATACAGATTAAGTAAATAGAGAATGATCAATTGTGATAACAACAACTCATATAAACACAATTCATATAGCGAATCAACACACATACAGTGAAGCAAAGCAACTAAAAAAACACGATGAATGAACTACCTGCAAAAAATTAAGAATAACGACAGCAAAAAATCAAAAGATTATACAATACTACATGTGAAGTAACATTTGAATAAGCAATAGGTAGTGTATAACAACTATACGAAATCAAAACACGAAAGTTCAAGACAAAATAATAAGCAAAACATCACAATATAACTGTGAAATACAATAAAGATAGAAAAATTTCATAAATGTAACAAACAACACGAAACAAATGAATTATACAGAGTTAATGACGAGATAAATCATCATAAAAATCAAATTCGAACAACAAATCATAATCAGCAACTCATTTTATCAAAAAAGCAACCATAAAAATCATAAAAAATTAAAGGAAAAATGTGGTGAGTTAACAAAAATTATACCGTGCGAAGTAGTAATACAATATATATGAATGATTAGAGCAAAAATCAAGAGAAATTATGGATTAATTTGAAGCAGAAAGTGAAGATAGCTTGAGCAGTGCCGCGAGAGAGATGAAGGTGAGAAAGTGAGTTATGGTGTTTGACCTTTGTTAGAAGCGTTGAATTGTAAAGCAATAAAGAGAAGAAATAGAAAAATAAAGGAATATTAAATGTTAGGGTTTCAGCATTAATGATTTAATTAAGATATAAAGTAGGTATTTATAAGGGGTAAAAATAGAAGCTAAAAATACCAAAAGTAATTAATTGGGAATTAAGTTGATTTTTTGTGAGTAAGTAGGAACTAATTTCTTCTTTCCTTTTTTTTGAGAATGAAAAGTGAGCAATTGTAATTAAGTGGGAATTATCTCTTTTTTTTTAAAAAAAAATTTCCGGGAAATTTTTTATTTTTTATTTTCAAACAAAAAAAATTTAAAAAAAATTTCTCAAAATTTTTTTTACCAAATTTTTTTCCCGAAATTTATTTATTTTGAAATTATTTTCCCGGATTTTTTTTTTGAATTTTTCCCCAATTTTTTTATTATGTGTTCCATGAACACACAATTCTGAGATTTGTGTGGTACAGGAACACACAATATTTGAAACAACCAAAATAAGGTTTTTTGTATTCAAAAAATACATAAATTTGATTTTTATGTGTTCAACGAATACACAAATCTCAGATTTGTGTGTTGCAGTAATACACAATTTTGCGATTTGTGTGTTCAAGAATACACAAAATTAGAACAAACAAAATCAAGTTTTGTGAATTTGATTTATATGTGTTCCATCAATACACAAATCAGAGACTTGTGTGTTCCAGGAACGCACCCTAAGACTTGTGTGTTCCAGGAACACACATATCAGAGACTTGTGTATTCCAGGAACGCACAAATTTGAGACTTGTGTGTTCCAGGCACAAATCTGAGAATTGTGTGGTCTAGGCACAAATCAGAGACTTGTGTGTTCCAATAACGCACAAATCAGAGACTTGTGTGTTCCAGGAACACACAAATCTGAGAATTGTGTGTTCCAAGAATACACAGAATTGGAACAAACAAAATCAAGTTTTGCGTATTCTAGTAATACATAAATTCAATTTTTATGTGTTCTATGAATACACAAAATTAAAATCTTATATTTGTGCGTTCTAAGAATACACGGTTACAAGATTTGTGTGTTCCAGGAATACACAAAATTGGAATAACACAAAACCCTAAAACATAAACACAAAAATAACAAAAAAGAGTTGGACAAAAATATAATATATCAAGATAGTTAAAGACGAATAGAAATAAGGTATATGCAATTAATCAATATAAAAAAACAATATTATTAAAGAAGCGAATCATTTAAATCGAATTTATAACTTTGTGTGTTACAGGAACACACATAAATCTATATTTGTGTGTTACAGCAACACATAACCTGAAATTGCGATTTAAAAAAAAAAACTGGGAAAAAAATTTAAAAAAAATTGAAATTTTTTTTTTCGAAAAAACAATTTCTGAAAAAAAAATTGAAAAAAAAAAGTTTCTGAAAAAAAAAAAATTTGAAAAAAAAATTCGAAAAAAAAATAAAAATAAAATATTAGAAAAAAAATTAAAAAAATCGAAAAAAAATCTGTTATTAAATAATAAAATAAAAAATAATAAAAAAGTATAAAAAATCACATAAAGGAACATTGGAAGGTAAATATGACAATGTGTTAAATTGAGAATTAAGTTGAAAATTTGTGAGTAAGTAGGAAGTAATTTCCTCTTTTCTTTTTTTTAGAATGAAAAGTGAGGAAGTGTAATTAATTGGGAATTATCTCAAAAAGAAAATTATGAATTTATTATTAAATTAATATTATTGTTATCAATAAAAAAATTATTATTATAATACAAAAGGATAAATGCACGGTTGTTCAGGAACTGAAGAAGTAGAAGAGTATTGATAGTGATACTATTTAGTGCTGTTTGGAACTATTTATTTTTTAGTAAAAAATATTTTAAGAATGAAATTTTAAATTTAGAAAAATATTAAAAATAATTTTGAGATCTATAATCAGGGGCGGAGCTAGGATTTTTTGTTAGGGGGGGCTAAGGGGGTTCGGAGGCAACACTCCTGAAAAAAATTATTTTACCGTATTTGCACGATAAGTCTACATATTATGCAAAAATTGCTAGATAGATCCTTATATAATGCTAAAATGCACTATAAGTTCCTATATTGTGTAAAGATTGTAATATAAGTCTGGATATATTTTTTTAAATTAATCACCTGATAAATTTCTTTTTCTTATACAAAATAACATACATTTTGTTGTAAAAAAAACAAAAAATCCTATAAATAAAATAATTTAAGGTCTAATAAAATATTTTAAAATTTAGGGGCCAAATAAAAGTTTTAAAACATTTAAGAGTTAATTACAAAAAAAAATATATGAAAAAAATTAAAACGAAACAAGAAATTAAATATTTAATGGTATTTACGTTCCAATTTCGTCAATAAATTTTATTATTTGATAGAATTAATCTCTAAACTTTAAGTAAGCGAGGGCTAATTTCATGCTATAATTTTTTTTAGTTATATTTTAGGGTGGGATGGGCTGAAGCCCACATCAGCCCACCTCCACATCCGCCCGTGTTTATAATCATTTTAAGTGCTTTTTTGAAGAAGTATCAATTTGGTGCTTCTCCTAAAAATGCTTTTCAGAGTATAAAACAATTTTAAAAATTGAAGAAATATTTTTAAGTGCTTCTTAAAAAAAACACTTACAAACGGACATTTATTCTTTATGTTTAATTTTATTTGTCAATTTTTTTATTACATAAAAATTTAAAATTTATTTAATATTTTCCTTTTTAATATAATTTTTTTTAAATAATATATATTTGAGATTATTTATTTGAATAATTTCTTTTATTAATTAACAATGATATTAAAAAAATTGAAAAATGTGGTGTAGCATTTTATTTTATTTTATTTTATTCAATGTTTTGGTACTGAAAATATAATAAATAATAAGTATTTGACATTTTTTTTAAAAGTTAAATAAATAAACTGGATAGAATTATTAAACTAGAATACTAACACTATCATGTTTTTAGTATTACTTGAGATTTATTGGTAGATGGGAATTTAGATCTTAATCATTAAAGTGACACTAATCTTGAGCATTGACCACCCTAAATTGAATATTGAGGACAATCAATCATTACATTACACCAAAAAAGATACTACTCCAAAGAAATGGTAACAATGATAGCAAAGGGAAGGGTAGACATTGACAATGGTGATAGAATAGTGATCGGCTGCTGTTTCATACATTTAGTCAATTTCTGCACTATAAAGGTTCTCATTTAACAGAAATAAATAGACAAATCTTCCTTGAAAAGAACAAAAACTTAAATTTCAAGTAGAAATCTCTATTGTTCAAGATAGAATTTTGTTTAACAGATTTAAACAAAGATTAATCTTATTTTATAACAGAATAAAACACCTTGTAAAAAACTACAAATTTAATGTTTGTAATTAAATAGAGTTGTGGTGATAATGTTGTTATTATTACCCTGGATAGTTCAACTAGCCAAAATTTTCTTAACTTTTCAACATTTAAAAAGTATAAAGTCTTGAGTAATGATATATTCCATCCAAAGTTATACCATCCAAGTATACCATCTATGATGTGACACGTGAAATAGTTGATTAAAAATCGTTAATTTATTTATTTTTTTGATTTGATTAACGATTCACTTACAACCCGTTCATGACACGTCATGTGTGGTAATTGGATGGTATATACTACCATCATTATTCTAAAGTTTTAGACTTGCACAAGCATGTGTGCGTAAGTTGGTCCGGACAATCCACATACCAAAAATAGATAAATGTGGTTGTTGACTATGATAATTAATTTTTTTTAATTTAAATAATTAGATGATTTTTCTTTTTTTGAATACATATGAGAGCCACTTTGGACTCGAAATCATTTTGACTCCAATAAGATTCGATCCCATACTTCTTAGTCTCTGCGGAACAGTCTAACCACTAGACCAACTATCGATAGGAGAGACACTTTCGACTCGTAATCATTAACTCTGTTCGAATCTGCACCACTAGATTAGATGACCAATTCTGTCTAGTATATATTTATTTATTTTTCACGAAAAAATCACAATTTTTTTTTTTTTTTAATTTAGTCGGGTGACTTATTTATTTGAATGAACTTTAAACCTCTAATTTGTCTTCCTAAAAATTCTTGTTTGACCATCACCACCACCTTCCCCCTACCCCATCTTCTTCTTCCCTTCTTCTTCCTCCTATCTGCTTCAACCTTTCCTCTTTCTGTTTGATGGTCTCCTCTTATTCTGCTTCTTCTTCTTTCTCTCCATGCACATATTTATTTCTTCCATTTCTATATCTTTCTTGATGGCTTAATCCCATATAAAACATTGCATTTTTAACTCAAATTAATGGGTGGCTGCTTGTCAAGAGGCAAGATTATTGCCGGCTCTACCACTGCGAAAATCAACCTCAACCCAGAAACCAACAGCTCGGCACCACCCTCCAAAACCACCACCACCACCACCAAACAGGAGAATAATAAAAAAGGTCATCAGAAGAAGCAGAATAAGGCGGGTTCAAAAAAGGGAAATGGTGGGGTAATACCATGTGGTAAAAGAACACATTTTGGTTATGATACGGATTTTGATCAGAGGTATACAATCGGAAAATTGTTGGGTCATGGTCAATTCGGTTATACATATGTTGCCACAGATAAATTTAATGGAGATCGCGTTGCCGTTAAGAAAATCGATAAAAATAAGGTACACTCTTCTCAATTTTGCTTGTTTATTAATCCATTCCCGAATTTTTGGGTTTTGGATGATTTAATTAAGCCTTTTGAATTATAGTCTATAAAGCTTCAAGCTTTCAGAATTTGAATATGCAAAAATGATTATTATATATATATATAACTTCTCTTCACCTTTCCTAATGAAATATTCATCAAATTTGTATTTGATACAAAATATAATCAGGATTTGAGAATTAAACCAAGCTATCCAACGTAGCTGACGTAATATTAGAGCTTGAGTAATTCGTATATCTATGAGAGGGTTTTTGTGGGGCTGATAATACCTTTCTGTTATTATGAATATCTCGGGCATATATAGGAAAATGACCCTGGTTCTTAAGGGCGCTAACGTGATTATCTAATAGAAACTCACAAAAACTAGAGTTTTATCTGAATGAAAATCCGCAATGTGACAAGTCAATTGTTTTAATATAATCCCTTTTGAAGGGCATGACTATGTTATCTTGATACCCTTTAAAGGAAATGACTATGTTGTCAGAATACACTCTTAATTATTCCACGACCATAACTATGTTGTCTGAATCGCAGATGGTTACCCCAATTTCTGTTGAGGATGTAAAGCGGGAAGTCAAGATATTAAAAGCACTAGCCGGTCACGAAAATGTAGTTCAATTTCATAGTGCATTCGAAGATACTTCATATGTGTATATAGTAATGGAGTAAGTACTATTTCAAACCTTTTCTATTAAACCTTCACATTTCTACAACTTTTTCTCGATTCTTAGTAATATTCTCGTTTGCAGGTTATGTGAAGGAGGAGAATTGCTTGACCGTATCTTGACCAAGTAAGTAGTACTCTCATCTTGTGTGTATCGTATACAATAATTATATATAGTAGAATTTGGATTTTATTATAATTATAATCTTGTTTAATCAGAAAAAACAGTCATTATACGGAAAAAGATGCAGCCGTAGTTGTACGACAAATGCTAAAAGTTGCAGCTGAATGTCATTTAAATGGTTTAGTACACCGAGATATGAAACCAGAGGTACAATACACGCATATACAAATATTGTAGCGTAAATAACTCATTCGCTCCCTTATTTTTCAAAATAACATTTAAATCCCTTCACTTCGATTTTCTGACAATGTTAGTCCTTTTTTTTTGTATTTTCATTATGTTAGCCATCTTTAACAAATTAACACTTTTAAGGTTATATTACATTTTACAAGATAAGGGACTAAACAGTTACTTTTCCAAGATAAAGTATCAAAAAGAAAAAACATAGACCACCTAATAGTTCTCATTTTTACACTCGTATCTTTCTTATAGAATTTTCTTTTCAAATCACCAAAAGATGATTTATCACTCAAGGCAACGGATTTTGGTCTTTCAGACTTCATAAAACCAGGTGATTTTAAAGAAAAAACATTTTATCATATTTTGATAATTAATTTATCACATAAAAAATCCATAATTTTCTAATAAAAATAAAATTAAATGCAGGGAAGAAATTCCTAGATATAGTTGGTAGTGCATACTATGTTGCTCCAGAGGTATTAAAGCGTCGATCCGGCCCAGAATCCGATGTTTGGAGTATCGGAGTAATTACTTACATTCTTCTTTGTGGTCGGCGCCCTTTTTGGGACAAAACAGAGGATGGTGTATTCAAGGAGGTAAGATGCAAAAAATTGCACTATAAGTCCCTATACTATACAGATATTTAACTAAAATTATCTATATTATGTTCAGGTGTTAAGAAATAAGCCAGACTTTCGTCGAAAGCCATGGCCGAGCATAAGCAACAGTGCTAAAGATTTCGTAAAGAAATTACTGGTGAAAGATCCTCGTGCAAGACTTACAGCTGCTCAAGCTCTATGTATGATGTCATATAGTGTTTTTTTCGATTTGTTTAATGATGTTTTGTCTCATTAATTTGTCATTTCTTCAGCACATCCATGGGTTCGTGAAGGAGGTATTGCATCAGAGATTCCGTTAGACATATCTATATTAAACAATATACGACAATTCGTCAAATATAGTCATTTAAAGCAGTTTGCGTTAAGGGTAATTTTGTCTAACTTTTTTTTGTTTTAAAATATTATCACGCTTGAGTGGAAATTAATTTTTATGGTACCTCTCACAGGCTTTGGCTAGGACACTCGATGAAGAGGAGATAGCTGATTTACGAGATCAATTTGATGCGATTGACGTGGATAAAAATGGCGCTATTAGCCTTGACGAAATGAGACAGGTAATCTGATTTTATGTTTATATATAGTAAGATTTTTGGGATTTAAATAATTTTTAATGCAGGCTCTTGCGCAAGATCTTCCATGGAGATTAAAGGAATCGCGAGTTCTTGAAATACTTCAAGCGATTGATAGTAATACGGATGGGCTTGTGGATTTTTCGGAATTTGTAGCGGCTACTTTGCATGTTCATCAATTAGAAGAGCATGATTCAGAAAAATGGCAAAAAAGGTCACAAACTGCGTTTGAGAAATTTGATGTGGATGGAGATGGATTCATAACTTCGGCTGAGCTTAAAATGGTTAGTAGGATATTATATTATTACGTTATTACTACTTTGTCTTGTTGATCCTAAAACTATACAATCTTACATGTTTTTTTTTTGGCTTGTAGCATACGGGATTAAGAGGGTCGATAGAACCATTTTTGGAGGAAGCAGATATTGATAAAGATGGGAAAATAAGCTTATCGGAATTTCGAAGACTTTTGAGAACTGCAAGTATGGGTTCAAGAAATATAACTACATCTTTGGTACATCAAAGTTCACAAAAGAAGTAAATATTAAGGAGAAGAGATGAGAGAGATGTGTAGTTGCTTTGCCTGTGTTCTTAATGGAGGGTGTTGTTTCTATGTAGAGTTAGTTGCTTTGTCCTTCCACGTGAAAGAAATTGGCTACGCGTAATTGGTTGCTCTTTTGTATATTAATATCCCTGTTTTATGAGTTTCCTGTTACATATTGTAGTTCGATGATATATATTAATGTAAAAAAAAAGATCACATGGTTGAACTTGAATGTATACCCGTTCTTAGATATGTATTGACAGAGTTTCCGAGCAATTAACGTTCACATTTATTCATATTGTATGGTCATGAAACTCGACATCATTTACTTTATTCAGAAAATTCATACTGTAATATACTAAAAGCTCAGCAAAATTACAATGGTTTATTAGTAAGTGTGTCCAATACAATTTGTATGGTAGTTACAGGACATTATAATGGGTTAAATTTTAGCATTTGGGTCTTCACCCAAGTAAAACTGCTCCCTTTAGCTCAATTTTTAAGTGGGTCCTGGACTTCTTTATAGGTTAGGACAAAGACGAAAGTTGTTCGTCTTATTTCGGTAATGAATTTCATGTATTCACTTGTGTAAAACAAATGAAAGGTGAATGAGAAATTAAGTGTTAAATGTGAGGTATATGAAGAGTTTTGGAAAAGTAAGAAAATAATAGTCACTTGGTATATTGTTCTTAGCACTTAAGGATTGGGCCCTTAGGGTCGCCAGCTTTTGGGCTTGGGCTTGGCTGGGTTTGGAATATAATTTTTTGTAAAATTAAAACGTTGTCGTCTTTAATGTTCTAATTTTTTTTGAAACAACACTCTTCTTCCTCAAACGTCATCTCCCATGTCTGAAACGTTGCAGGTCAGATTTAAACAAATGCTTTTACACCTATAAATACTTGGCCAAAAATCATTTTCATTTATTCAATTTTTTTTTACAAATAACATTAAAGAGAGAGATTAAACACCATTTAAAGTTCGAAGTTCTGCAGATTTTCAAGTGTCTGATATTTGCAGTGTTGATCGTTGTATCCTGGAGGTTGAAGTCATTACAAAACGTAAGACACCAGTGCGTGGCTAATAAACCTTAAAAACATAAGATCCAATCTTAGCCTTGAGCTGTAACAGGTTTTCTGTTAATTTTCATTTCTGTCATTTCTGCATTTTTGTTTTTCCTTCATCTTTTTTGCTTTCTGAATCAAAATAAATCACTGGAGATGGCATTAATTGCATGGATAGTCACGTGGTGGTCAAAACATGAGTCTTAAAGTATAGTCCTAAGTATCTGGGGTTACTAATCCAGGTTTCATATTATTATTTTTTAGTGTTCAAAAACATCAAATGGCACGTACATACGAAGCTATCGAAAGAGTTTCTAACTAGATCCCCTCAAGACTCAAGAGTCCCATGTAAGACCGTAGGTTCAGTCACCAGTTTTGATACCAAAAATAAAGTTGAACTTGAGCGGTAGTCACTAGCCGTTGGAGAACCTTACCTTATTTCTTTTACTTCTTCTTCTTGTTGGTTCATCTGAGATTGAAGAAGATGATCCTACTGCATAGAGTGAGATGTAGTGATATTGGAATATGTGTTGTCTACGTGTTAATTGATCAGTAGTTGGTGAAATTATGCAGTGGTTACAGGTTTTTTTTATATATGCTATTGGTATCAGATTATTATTTGTGGTTTTTAGTTAATTGATTTGTGATGAATTTTAGAAAATTAACTATTTTTATGAGCTCAATTGGTCAAGACTTTGTTATTTTTTCTATACTTAAAGAAAGATAATTACCTGAGAATATGCATGAGAATATGAGTAACCTAATTCTGAATTACCTAAAATATGCATGAAGAGCCCTATATATCTCGTGGAATTAGACGTGGTGCGCATAAACTCGCTCGGACCACCGACGTACCAAATACAAAGGTTCAGTGTATTGTCAAGTTTTAAGAATTACTACAATGACATCTCCTACATATAAGCTCGCCCAGACCCCATATATAAAAAAAATCAGAAAATTGTGAATGTATAGTTAAGTGATTAATAAGCTATCAGTCAAACCGTGATATTTTGAAATGCTACGAACATAACACAATCTAACAAGTATGAATTTGAACAAGACTATCTTGAGTGAGAGAATGATTTACAATTAGTGGCTAATGGTACTCCCTCCTAATTTAAGGAAAGAGTTACCTTGATTGACCCAAGTAAGTAATTTAAGTATCTATCATAGAATTAATTTTGCATGATGGCTATATGGTTCAGATTTTTCCCCTTAGCGCTCACACATAAGATAATCTCTATATTAGTAAATTGCTATAATCATTAACAACCATTAATGAAAATCCCCCAATTTAATATGGTAAAATTACATAGAGATGTTAGTTAAGGTACCCCCACTCTTCAATGGATCGACCATTGGTATCGCAAAAATGATACAAAAGTGAATATACATAGTAATTCATATTGCACGTAATATATCTCCATTAATAATGATTTTGTAAGAAATCAACAACCTTGCGAAACACATATCAATAAATTAGTCCCAACTTATCACATGTCCTTGTTCATTTTTCCCTTAAGTTGTGTGCCATCATATTGATGCCTTAGTTGTAAAAATATTTTTGACTAGTGGGGTAAAAGTAGAGATCACTAGGTTAGATGGAACATCCTTGCAGTTGATAAAAACCATGGGTGGTTTGCGGTTTATTTATATACAGAATTTTAATATAAATTTGGTTAGAAAACAAGCTTGGATCATCCTCTATAGCCATAACATCCAAGTGGCCATGTTAATAAAGGAACTTTATTTCCCAAATACCAATTTAGCGCTAGCCAGACTAGATTCCAACCCTTCATGGGTTTGAAAAAGTATTATCCAATAAAAGGGATGCCTTGTCTTTGATGGATATGGAGTATAGGTGATGTCAAATACATTTCTATATGGAATGACAAGTGGATCCTATAAATAGGAACTCTTTAGTCATCTCTTTCTACTCGAATCCCTATCTCCATAGTATCTAATATATTACTGAAAGTCCTAGAGGGGGGGTGAATAGGATTACTAATAAGATTAATGCCTAATTAAAAAATCTTTTGGATAAATATAAGTTTATGAAAGAAACTTCTAAGACAACTAATATATCAAACACTTATGGGATCATGCATAGGATAAGCTAGAGGTTCGATATATAAGTTTAACATGTAAAACGAGTTTCTATTTTCTTACTACTCTAGACGACAATAGGTTGATTAACTAGATAAACATTATTACGATATTTATACTAGCAAGTAATCAAACATATAAAGTGCGGAAAGTAAATAGAGTAGGGATAGAAAGATACACGAGATTTATAGTGGTTCGGTTTCCCTACATCCACTACCTAAGGAAGCCTCCTTAGGATTTCAAGCTTTTCACTAAGCTCCCGTGTCTCTCTTAACCGGGTCGAGAACACAATAACCCTTACAACCTCTTCGATACCACGAAGGACAAACACTTGTGCTATCGCAACACAAGGACAACCTCTTCGAAACCACGAAGGACAAACACTTGTGTAATCACAACACAAGGATACCAAGTATACTCCCTATACTTGAATTCTCTCTTAATCTATCTATTACAAGACCTAGACTTAAGAGGATAGATACAAAGTGTTTAAAGGGGTGCAAACAACTTTGCTAGATAATCTCCTAAAGAGTAGATATGACTATAAGCATGTAAACTCCTCTTGAGTAGATAATAACTTTGAAGCTCCTTTTTATTTACTCCTTGAATGAGTAGATATGACAAGTTGATTGATCAAGCTTGGATTGATTCTATGTAAGCTTGAGACCTCTTATTGATGTGTAAGAATGATTAGAATTGGATTGGTAAGAGGTGGTTTCTTGAATGTGATAAAGCTCTCTTTTATAGACATTTCTGACCTCTGGGCGGTATACCGGTGAATCGGGCGGTATACCGGTGATGCTTGTCTTCTAGTCAACGGGAAAATCCACGTGGCTTGTGACCGTTAGGCAACGGCTCTTTCCCGGCGGTATGCCGGCCATTTGGGCGGCATGCCGGCCCACCAAATCAATTTCCTTGAAAAATTAAGTTAGAACACAAGGAGAAATAGTGTTAAGTTAGGGCAAGTATAAAGCACTATTTCGGGGGTAATTAAAACACGATTTGGCAAATATTAAAACAAGATTAAAAGCACGTAATATATCTCCATTAATAATGATTTTGTAAGAAATCAACAACCTTGCGAAACACATATCAATAAATTAGTCCCAACTTATCACATGTCCTTGTTAATTTTTCCCTTAAGTTGTGTGCCATCATATTGATGCCTTAGTTGTAAAAATATTTTTGACTAGTGGGGTAAAAGTAGAGATCACTAGGTTAGATGGAACATCCTTGGAGTTGATAAAAACCATGGGTGGTTTGCGGTTTATTTATATACAGAATTTTATAAATTTGGTTAGAAATCAAGCTTGGATCATCCTCTATAGCCATAACATCCAAGTGGCCATGTTAATAAAGGAACTTTATTTCCCAAATACCAATTTAGCGCTAGCCAGACTAGATTCCAACCCTTCATGGGTTTGAAAAAGTATTATCCAATAAAAGGGATGCCTTGTCTTTGATGGATATGGAGTATAGGTGATGTCAAATACATTTCTATATGGAATGACAAGTGGATCCTATAAATAGGAACTCTTTAGTCATCTCTTTCTACTCGAATCCCTATCTCCATAGTATCTAATATATTACCAGGATTTAAAGCCATGGACACCTCCACTACTTATGCTTTATTTCTAAATAATTTCACTCATGTGATCCTAAAAGCTATGTCTGAAAGAGGGATACTCATTATAAGTTGATTTGGCCACATTCTAAGAATGGTGTATACTTTGTGAGGTCTGGTTATCATTTGGAAAGGACATAACTTAACCTAATCATGTCACATCTAGTAAAACTTCCACATACCACATCATTGATAGTTCACTATGAAGAGCACATTGTCACTTGTTGTGTATCAAAAATTCAAATTTTTCGGCTCTACCTATTGGTCGAAATAGGTTCCATATGAAGATATCACTGGTGGTCCTTTGTGTGTTCTAGAAAAATGCTAATAAGGATAAGAGAACCACAACCGCAAGTGTACGGTTGTCTCAAGTAATATAAGTGATAATACAGATTCGTTCCCAGGGACGGAATGGTTGACTCTAATGCTTATCAGATAGTAGTTAATTGCATGTGAAAACAAGTAAATGATTTTTAGAAGGGTTGTTTTGGTTTTCTAATGCTAAGACAATAAAGTAAAATACTAAATTAATGCAAATAATTAACTAGACGCAAGAAATTAAAGTGTTTATGCAAGATGGGAAAGACAGTACTTGAGAGACGCAAGGATTTCTCCTAATTATCATTCATTTCATGTATTGTTTAAGGGAAAAATTGGTAAACTTGTATTGGTCGGGATTCAGAATTCTCCTTACCCCCGTCAGGTATACTAAGAAGCTACTATCAAGTGCTACAAACCTCGTCAGGGTGATTATAGTCCACTCTCAAGTTATTAAGTCTAATTTACCCAATAGGCCATAGGTTTAATTAAGCTCGTCAGAGTCTTTAAATTCTAACCTACATTCATTAACTAGTTCTGTACCCAGACCCCCCGTCAAGGTGATCCAATCGCCACTAATTGGAATATCCTAGATACTAAGTCCTAATATTGAGTCGCAAATTCAATAAAAGTAAATAACAACAAATTAAAGAAAAACCCAATTTACCCAATTTGATTTCAATTATTAAAATCTCAAATCCAAACACATGAAATAAAATCAAATTGGGATTAACCCATTATGCGTTCTCAAGCACTTAATGAAATTAGCTCATACTAATGCGAAAAACTAAATTAAAAGAAATAAAAATACTCATATTGTTTTACAGAAAGAAATAAAAGAGAAATCTAATTTCAGAATTAGATTGGCTGCGATTTGAAGAGCTTTCTCCGCTTCCTTGCCTTAACTTCTCTCTGATGCTCTGACTTGTAAAAAGTGAATTGTGTAAAAAATATAAGTCAAAAGCCTTATTTATACTCTCAAAATCGGACTTGGACCTTAGGTTAATGTTTAAATGAAATAATAAAGGCTCAAGTCCATTATCTTAGCTCAAAATCCCGTAACTGCTGCACCACTTCCACTAAAACAGCTCTCGGCGGTTCGTTTCAACTCGGATTGACCTCATTCCAGTTGCTAAAGTTCCGTAACTCAATGGGGCACAATTTCTCTTCAAAGGTCGGTGGCTAAATCTACTCTTAGGTAGCTCGAATTCAGCAATCTTTATTAGTTTTCCAGATTTGCAGCTTTAAAATATCAATTCTTTCGGGATTTGTCTTCATGCTTTGACTCCATATCACGATCTTTGACTTTATTCTAGGATTCCTCTCCTAGCTAGTATTCAAAACCTACAAAATTTTCACTAAAATACACAATGTGACGCGCAAAAGTTTAATAAGTTAAAAATACTAGAAATTAAGGAGGAAAATCGGATTATTGCATATTTAGCCCAAAAGTCTATCAAAATAGTCGAATAAACACCAAAAATGATGTCTCCCAAGGGCATAAAATTTCGTCCAAAAAAAAGGCATAAAATTAGAACATTTAGGGAGACATCAAGACCCCCAACTCAAACCTTTGTCGTCCCAACAAAGTAAAATTAAAACAAAAGGGTAAGAAGTCATTGCAAGAGAAAGTAGAAGCTAGCAAATAAACCTAAAGCAATTCTCAAAATAAATCTCATATAGAAAAACTCTAGGACCTAGTATACACATACACTTATCATGCAAAATCAAACACAAATAATCTCAATCATAAAATTAAAGTAGCAATGCTTGAAGGTTACACTTGTACTTATCTCTGTATGATGGCTATAGGGTGTTCCTCAATCCTAACTCGCTTTGAACGCTCCACTTAGTATACTCCCTATTAACAGAATCATAAATTCACTATGCACTTAGGAATCACGAGGACTTTACGGTTTTATCATAGGCTTAGGGACGGTGTGGTATGTATATTTGGTAAATTTGAAGTGAGCTTTTGACTCTCTCCTGACTTACCATCAACAACTATCCACGAGCTTGAGTTTACACTCATATAATGTTCTCACTCAACCCGTTTGACGCATTAATGTTGCGTCCCCATGTCAACCCAATATATATTAAGATGATTTTTCAAAATATTCCACTTTGCCAGTTTATTTTATTCTTTCTTTCCTTTTCATTTCTTTTCTTCTTTTTTTTGTACAAGATACCCATGACCATCATTTTGATGTGAAAGGTCATGTCTCTTATAAAATAATTTTTTTCCCTTTTATTTCTTAAATCCCGGCAAAAGGTTACAAATAATAGTATCATCTACATTTTTGTGCCTCAATACAAACACATATAATCCCTTCCCAATGTACTTTCCCAAATGTGGACCCTCCACCCCAAACTCAAGCTCAAGACAGGTCTCAGAATTGTGATTCAAGTGCGGGTCATTTGGTCATGCCTAATAATCTAAAGGATAATGGGCTTATATCGTGGCTACAAATGAAAGGCTTAAGGCGCAAAATTGGGCTAAGACGGATAAAATTATTATAAGGGATAGCAAGCTACAAGGCTACAAATGGCTAACAAAGAACTGCCCATATCATTTTTCTAAGTACATAGCTCGTCTTTAGTTCATATCTAAGTGGGTTCTCTACTAAATATATTTCACGTTCTACACACCAAACATATTCCTTAAGTACAAGCTTACTTCATTTGCATTGTTCATTAATTTTTCCTATCAATTACCTATGGTCGCATGTTTTATACTATTCCCTAAAGTCCACTATTTACTATCATAGATTTATCGAAAGTATGCTTAAAGGGACATTTAAAATCTTCTACAGTCAAACGCAACTCCGAAATTATTTTATTGAAAGCAAATAAAACACATAACACATAAAAACTGGGATGAGGCAACGAACCCCACCCCAAACTCAAAAATGAGTTGTGTCCCCACGACTCGAAAAGACTCAACGCAATAAAATAAACTACACTAATGCGAAAGGGATAGAAAACGTAGCTCAACCAGCGCGTGGCTGGTTATCGGTGTTGCGTCCATGAATTTTATCCTGCGTAAGTAGACCATAGGTGGCGTGTTGAATCGTGCTCACCCCAAGTAGCATGTTTCGGATTAGGCCCAGCTCTTTTGTAACGTTTCCTAAAGTAGCAATCATCTTCACTTGATTCTCTTCCAACACTTTGACTTTCTCTTCCAACTCGTTATCGGTATGTATCTTCTTCTTTGGAGGAGCTCTAGGAGTCCTTACAGCTTGTGTTGCTTCGTCATGGGCATTCTGAATCGAGATTAAAGGTATTGTTTCTCCAACTACGGACGGTTCAGCTTCTTCACATTTATGCGGAATCTTAGTGTCTAGACACAAGGTAGTGATGGTACAAGGAAACTTAAGATTCTGTTGTGTAGTAGGAGCTTTCTCGAATTCCATAATATTATCATAAAGCACACGAGCCACATCGATATTTTTCTCCTCAACAATACACTTGATGAATATAATATGTTCCTTTTTCAATTCCGAAGTGTGTGTAATACCAAAGAAAGTATGGACTATGAAACGGGACCAAACCTTAGCACAAGGCAATAAATTACTTATATAAAACTGTCCATGATAACGCTCTCCTGTTGGAATTGGGCGGGTCCCATGAATGAGTACTTTTCCCCAAAGAGATTCGCAATCGAAAGAAGGATCGGAAAGGGTTTCTTGGTAAGGGAAAGGGCCGGTAAAGGTGGGTAATTTCAAGGATTGACGAATAAGCGCAGCAGAGAGAGGAATTACCTTTTTGCATACAATAATGGCTTCTTTTGAAAAACCTAGTCCCTCGTAAAAATCACGCACCAATGTAGGAATAAATTCAAGTTTTCTCTCTCTCAACTCTTTCCACCATAACTTGTCACAAGTAATAGCATAATCCTTAAAAGCACTATTCACCCTTTGGAAGACCCTTCTCAATACAAAATTTCAAGTAATTAATTCTGTCACGAACCTGGTCATTCCAAGTCATACCAACTCTCTTTGGTTTCTGAGCCCACATCTTTCTTCTTGGTGACCTTGGTTCTTGAACGGGTGCTTGCAGAGTTTCTTCTTCAAATTCTTCCTCACTTTCTGGTTCATCAATTAGTCTACTTTTCGGATTAGCCTTAATCGGATTTTCTTTCCTTTTCGGAGCAGCTAGGAATTCTTTAGTCTTGCGTTTGGAACGCGAATCCAGAATCTCAATTGCTTGTTCTGGGCTAGCACCAACAGTATTTCTGTTTCTTTGAACGTTTCTTTGATAATTACACATGGAATCGGTTCTGTTAGTCATCTCTTTTCACCCCAAACTCAAAACTTCAAATAGTGATAAAGCTAGAGAAAAGCTTAGAACTTTGATGTTTTGAGGTTTAAAACTTGAAGAATATGGTGGAATATGAGATGGGTAAGGGCTAATTGAGAAGAATTGTGAAGGAATTGGGTTTAATTTGAAGGCTAGGAAGAAGAAATTTTTGGAGAAAAGTGGGAATTATATGATGTTTTGGAGAGGATA
Organism: Nemophila menziesii; assembly: GCA_029959085.1. Classification (NCBI taxonomy): domain Eukaryota; kingdom Viridiplantae; phylum Streptophyta; class Magnoliopsida; order Boraginales; family Hydrophyllaceae; genus Nemophila; species Nemophila menziesii. The sequence continues at coordinate 318,465 of JARWIR010000091.1, read as the reverse complement.
TGAGTTGATTGTGTGTTTTTGTGATGAAAGAGGGCTAGTTTAGATGATTTTATAGTGTTTTGATAAAGATTTTCGGAGTAGGTGGAGGCTAGGATTCGTACTAGGAGGTTGGCTTGGGAAAGAAGGCAAAAAACTAGGTTAAAAGCTTCATAAACCGCCTCTCGCAGCAGCTGACCGGGTTCCCGGTCGCTTCCTCGGCGAAAACCGATTTTTTTTACTTCTGACGCAAGCATATGTGCGTCATACCCGACACACTAACCAGAAACCTTCCACCTTCTTGACCGGGTACCCGGTGGCTGACTGGGTTCCCGGTGGGCTGTCGCTGGCGCAAATGTGAACGCAGCAGAGTGCGTCAAACTGAACGCACTAACCAGAAAGTTTGGGGGTCTTCAGCGTATTTGACCGGGTACCCGGTCAGCCACCGGGTTCCCGGTGATCTCATGTATTCCAAGCAAATTTTCTTCGTTTTTTATCTTTTCGACCCCAAACTCATGGCTTTTTCACCCCTGAAATCATCAAAAACAACTACCCTTCCTCATTTCTTAATAATACCCACTAAATTATACTATTACTCTAATTCACACTAAGAATTTAAAAGACATGAAAGCGATAAACTAATATACAATTGAAATGGCTTTTATTTAACGTCGTTAAGCTCAACAGGTTACCTAATGCATCATTCCTTAACATACCCTCCCCAGCAGTGAGTGAGGTTATCAACATTTGTTATACGAAATTTGCATCCTTTGGCTTTGATTCCAACTAGTTTATCCGAGATAATCTTTGTAACCATGAATGGTCCTAGCCAAGAGCTCTTGGATTCTCGTGCGTTCGGAGAAGGGTTAGGCTTTTTCATTGCGACTTCTTCGCCTACTTTGAACTCCTTTTTCTTTCTTTCTTTCTTAGGTTCCTTTGAAACCTTCGTGACACGTGCTTTAGCTTTATTCTTTGCATGATCAAGGTGTGGACTTCTCTTAGGATTTGGAGGAACTTTAATCGGTGGTTTCTTTCTTAGCTCTTTTGCCTCCACTCCTAAGGTTTCTACAACCTTAGTTGGCTCTTTTCGTACCTGTTCAACTACATCTACACAAAACCAATCCTCCTTGGAATCTGGAAATTTCATTTGTCTAAACACGTTGAACTTCACCTCCTCGTCTTGGATTCTCATAATCATTTCTCCGTTTTCTACATCAATCAAAGTACGCCCCGTGGCTAGGAATGGTCTTCCCAAGATAATTGGGACATTCCTATCTACGTCGAAATCAAGTATAACAAAATCAACTGGAAAAATTAACGTACCTGCCTTGACGAGGACATCTTCTATTCGTCCTTCTGGATGCACCAGGGATCTGTCAGCCATCTGTAAGACCATAGATGTTGGTTTCGCATTACCTATCCTTAACTTCTCAAAGATCGATTTGGGCATAAGATTAATACTTGCACCCAAATCGCATAGCGCTTTTCCTTTCCACTCATTACCAATAGATATCAGAATTGTAAAGCTCCTAGGATCAAGTAGTTTGGGAGGTAACTTATTCTGACATATTGCACTACATTCTTCATGTAGCCCAATCATCTCATTATCGCAATATGGTCGTTTGTTGGTGAGGGCTCTTTTCAGAAACTTAGCATACTTGGGTACATCCCTAATAGCTTCTAACAACGGAATATTTATTCTAAGACCTCTTACCTTGTTAAAGAATTTTTGATAATTAGCCATATCACCCTTCTTTTGAACTCTAGATGGAAATGGCGGAGGAGGACGGTTTATTATAATATCATCTTTCTTTTTCGGAACTTCAATAGGCCTCTCCACTTCTTCTACTTCAATTTCTTTATTTTTATCCCCCACATCCTTCTCGTTTATAACAACTTCCTTCTCTTTCATAACATTAAAAGGAGGTGGATGGAGGTTCTTACCAATTCTGAGAGATGATTTTACAATCTTCGATTTGGATTGGATTTTCAATGTCACTAGGGAGTTGCCCTTGTGGACGCTGATTCAATTGTTTTGACATTTGCGAAACTTGAGTCTCTAACATCTGAATGTGTGCTTCAGTAGCTTGTTGCCTTTGGATTGACTGTGCATGGAGCGCAATCAAACTTTCTACGGTTTTTTGAAGGTTATTTGTATCTTCTTGTGGTTGAGCAGGTAAGGCTTTCTGGTTCATGGTGTCATCATAATTGTCTTGAGGAGGTTGTCTCTGAGCATAATTTCCTTGATTCTGTCCCCCTTGGTAATTATTTTGCGGTCTTGGATTATAGTTGTTACCTTGGGGACGCAGCTGATATGCGTGAGTCGGATTTGCTGCCATATTAGGATTTGAATATTGAAACCCAGGATGGTTTCTGTTAGGTTGATATCCTTCGAATTGAAATTCCCTCGGTTAGAAACAAACATCACGGACTCTTGATTATTTTGACAATTCTCCCATTTCATGATCATTCACACCACAATACGAACATCCATAAACTTCTTGCATAGCATTCACTTCAACCCTTTGATGTCTCCTGATTTGTGATAGATTTATGTTAAGATGAGACATCATTTTTAGTGTTTTAGAAGTCAATAATGTCGATTTTCTTGAGTTTTAGTGCACTTTCCTATTTTGTGTCTTGATTTATAGAATTATTGTTTTTAGAGCATATTGGGTTTAATTGTTTATTTAGTGTGTAGCTTTAAAGATAATTATGGAGCTTAATTAGAGTCCAAGTCAAATACAACAACTTATGGAAGGAGATATGCATGGAAATTGGAGATAAGGAAAGAATTGCTAAAAAGATGGAAAAGGAAAAGCTGCCTAAATCTGGGATTCTGCAAAGATAGGCGTTTTTACTCAAGAAAGAGGCCGATTTTGGTGAATTACTTCTAAAGGGCCTAGATAATTCTGTTGCGAATCTTTTGGTATCTTTTGGAGCAAAATCGAACCAATAACGAAGAAGATACGCTCAAAATAGTGCAGCAGTGTTTATCTTTATTTCCATACGAATTTTAGTTGGGCTAGAAGTCCATTACCTTAACTCTTCCTCAAGAAAACGAATTAGGTCTTCTAAACACCTATAAATACACCCTTATATCACTTGTAAATCATCCTTGCCTCATAGTAATTAGTTTTTAAGGTTTTATTCTTCCAGTTCATTGTAGAGAGCAAGATGATGTCTTTTGTAATTTCTTTTAGTTTATTTCCTTCAGGTATGAACTAAACTTCCCATAGCTTGGGTTTTGCATATGTATAATCTATGAATTCTAATTCTTCTATCTAAGTTTCTTTGGGAATTATATGTTTTAATCTGATATTAGCTTCTTACTTTATATTTGTTTATGTGTTTTGATTTAATGTCTTTCCTAGAATTGATCACTTTAGGATTGTTTTAAGAGTAGTTAGATGGTCTCCTTGACAGGGTGTTTAACTATTGAACCACCACATAATGTCTAGTGTCGATAGCAGTTCTGACAAAACATACTTCTAACTAGATAGTCATTAGGGTTTGTTTTAACCACCGTATCACCAAGATTGCAGTATTTGCTTAGGGCCTTAGTGGCGTTTGATAACCCTATTTGAAATCACTTCTTGGTTGTGACGTAGCCCCCTTAGTCGCTCTCAAGGTCTAAGCTCGGGGAATTTAGAATCCTGACTAAGTATTACCAAGAGCTAATATTCTCCCTTATGAACTAGATTTATAGATAGAATTAGAAGGATTAGTGCATACTAGCAAAACCTAAGCTATACTCATATTCTTAATCTTTTACTTTATTTGTCTTTATTTTCCTAGTTTTAATTGCTATTCTCGAAATCTATTTGCTTACTTTTCTGTTCTCTAATTATTTACTTCTACTCGTTATCTGTTCCTGCGCGTTTAACACACTTAAGTCCCTGAGAACGAACTCTACTTATCATTAAAACTTGCATACGTCTTGTAATACTTGCAGTACTGTGCCTGTCTAGGGTGAGAGTGCATAGTTTTCCATACTTAAATTGATCTTATTTTTATCACACCCTAGGCGACACCAAGTTTTTGGCGCCGCTGCCGGGGACTTGTGTCTCGTTAGCGTGTGGGTTATATATTTCGAGTTTTAGTTTGTAATTAGTTTTTACTTTTCAGTCTTTAGTTTAGTTTAGTTTTAGTCATTATTTTTCCAGATTTACGCTTGTGGGTTGCTGTAGTCTTTTTCAGGTTTCACAGTGTTTAATTCTTGGCCTCCTCTATCGGAGCCCGAGAGGCGCTTCAGACCTTACAACAAACGAGTTCGTGAGGAAAGGGCCTTAAGAAGAGCTATGGCAGACGTACATGATAACGATCCGGAATCAGTTTACTTTGCACCAGGAGGACCTCCAGCCTACATTCCACCTGGAGTAATGATATATGTCACCCCTTTTCATGTCACCTTTTTATCACCCTTCTATATATATGTTTTGATTTCCTTGAATAGAAGATAGAGAAAAATTAAATAGGATAGAGAAATCAATTCATTGGTACATGAGGCATACACGTAGGAGGTGATAAAAGGGTGATACAAAAAGGGTGATAAATATCATTACTCTTCCACCTGGTGTACAATTACCAGCAGGAGGAGGTAATGAGCAGAATAATCTTAATAATCAACAAAACCGAGTTGAACAAGATCTGCCTGGCCTCAACATACCATTCCATGTTCAACCAATTGGTTACCGCCCTCCTGAGATTCCGAATATCAAATTTAGACCCGATCCGGGTATGCTCAGTCAATTTCAAAGTTTCGGACTCTACACTGGTACAGCTATTCAAGATCCGGTAAAAGCGATTCAGAAGTTCATGCAGATTTGTGATGCCTACATTACTCCTGGCATTACACGCGAGCAACTGTATTGTCATATGTTTTCGTTTTTCTTGACCGGAAGAGCTAGCGATTGGCTAGAGAGACAACCACATGGAACCATTCACTCTTGGAGAGAACTTCAAGCCGCATTCTTTAACCGATTTTATCCGAAGAGCATGAGACTTAAAGATCAAACCGAGCTTGCAAGATTTTCTCAAGAAGATGGAGAAACAGTGGGAGAAGCACGAACAAGGTTTCAACAAAAATTAATTAGATGTCCACTCCATGGTTATACACCTGCTCTACAACTTGCTATGTTTTATGAAGGTCTTAATGATAAAGGTAGAGAGAAGGTGGATAACATTGGAAAGGGTAATTTTGTGTCCATGAATCACAATGAAGCTTCCGAGGTGTTAGAAAACATCATGGAACAAGAAAGAAGTTGGCCATCAACGCGAGCTTCAACAGCAAAAACCCGAGGAACGCTTCGTTTAGATGCAGAAACTGCGAATTCAGCTCAAATATCCTCTGTAGAAAATCAAATCAAGGAGCTGAGAATCGCGATGGAGAAGAATTTAGCCGCTACAAAGGTAGTACAAGAAGCACAAGGTTGTCAACAATGTGGAGTTAACGATCATTCATGGGAAGAGTGCGAATCAAATCCGCAATCTGTTTACTTTATATCCAACCGATGGGGCAATCGCAACCATCCGGGTATGCAGTATTCAAATCCACAAGGGGCCGCTAATCCTGGTCAATATCAATCGCGACCCCAGAACAACTCTTACCAACAGAGAGGTCAGTACCAAAACCAATATCAGAATCGACCTGCTCCTCCACAACAACCTGCTCAAGACGCCTATACCGATTCGTTAGAACAAAAAGCTTTACCTCAGTATCCGCAAGAAGGGTCTATGGACAATACACAGATAGTACAAGCTCTAGACCGTTTAAACACGACTATAAATGCTCAAGAAGAAAAGGTCAGAGGACATGATGCCATACTTCAGATGCTAACTACTCAAGTGACACAGTTAAACAAAGTGTTAACAAGTGTTGTAGAACAAAAGGAAGTAAAGGCAATCGAAGGAGGTGAAGATAAGGATGAGTTCGAAGCTTGCAAGGCTATATGTCTTGAGATTACGGAAAAGAAAGAGGAAGCACCACATGCTGCCATTAGTGCCGTGGAAGTTCCCAGTATTGAAGAAGAACCAACCGAATCTAACCCCGAGGAGTCTGACTGTCTAGAAGTTTGTCTGGAGAGCGATGAAGAGAAAGACGAGTTTATAGAGTTGCTGAGAAAGGTGCAAGAGGAGATTTGTTTGATGGTAGAGTATGCAGCTGAGTTAGCTAAAGAGAAAGAGGAAGAAGCCTCAAGGGAGGAATCGAAAGATGAAGTGGCACCTGCTGTGCTAGAAGAGAAAGAAGAAGAGAAGGTGGAATCACCACCTGTTGTTCAACCAGTGTCATCGACTATTCCTGATACAAATCCTAAAGATGACACTGTTCTCAAGACATTTGTAGAGGCGTACCACCCTGAAAATATCAACGCCCAAATGCTTGAGATTGCGAAGAGAGGACTTACACCACAACAAGTTTACACGCAAATTATTCCTGAGAAAGAGGCGAGTGTAGAGATCCCGAGAGAGAACCTAAGGGTTTCAAGAAGAAGTGTGAAAGAGCTGCCTACAAAGCTTAAAGATCCGGGAAGTTTCAACCTTCCTATTCAATTACATGGTTGGCTCAAAGTGAAAGCTATGTACGATGTAGGTTCTGGTGTAAATCTTATGCCTAAGTCCGTGTTCGAAAGGCTTGGACTTCAGAAATCAGAGAAGACTCCAGTAAAGTTGCAGTTTGTTGACAACTCAGTAAAGCGAACGTGGGGAACAGTGGAGGACGTCTTAGTCCGTGCAGGTAATATCGCCATCCCTACTGACTTTGTTATTCTTGAGTTTGATGCAGATAAGCAGGTTCCGATCATACTTGGACGACCCTTCATGGCCACAAGCCAAAGTGTGATCAACTTCCAAGATGGGACCATCACCCTTCATGCTAAGAATGTATCCGAGACCTTCTATGTCTTGGGTAAGAAACCGAGGAAGTTGGATCCCACCGTGCCTATCATCCACAGCCTTTCACATCACGAAGTCTCTCCTGAGGAGATCCACTTAAAACCTGTGGATACTGAGCCAAACATTGAGTTTGGGGTTGGCCATGAAGTCCTATGGAAAGCCCACAAACGTGAGAACAGGCCACGAAGTTTCAAAGACTCGTGGATGGGACCATTCATTGTCACTAAGGTTGTTTCAGCCAAGGTGATAGAAATTCGCCCCAAAACTGGGGTCAAGCGCAGATTAGTTGACGTTCATAGCCTTACTCGTTGTTGGGGAGGCTATATTCGCAAATCTTGACAGAGGTAATACGTCTAACTTTGAAAGACGTAAAACAAAAGTGCTGTACGGGAGACAACCCGTAGTTTTTTTTTATGTTTTCATGTCTTTTACGTTTTTAGTTTAAGTTTATTTTAGTTGTTTTTAGTTGATATTGCATGTTTGAGGAAGGTATTAGTGTTTTTGGTGTGTAGGAATCGGAGAAATCGAGTTAGGGAACGCGAGGAAAATTTTTGGAGCAAGGGAATGACCTGCACGGACTACCCCCACGGACTACCCCATGGTCCGTGCCATGATCCGCGTGGTCAAAAACCCATACCACGGGTTGCTACTACGGGTTTGATCCAAAACCAGAAAAATTTCCACGGACTACCCTCCGGTACACCGCACCATGGTCCGCGCCCCAAAAACCCGTACCACGGGGTGAGTACCACGGGTATTTTGACGGAGTCCACAACAGATACCGCGGGGTACCCTCCGGTACACCGGACCCTAGTCCGCGAGCCAAAAACCCGTACCACGGGGTCCTACCACGGGTTTAGGTCAGAGAGCAAAAATTTTCGAGCATCAGATGTCGCGGACTACCCTGCGGTGCACCCCATGGTCCGCAGGGGTAGTCCGCAGCGCCGCCAGAGAGAGAAAAAGTTACGGGATTGAGTTATAAAGGAGGTATTATGCTTATTATTCTGAATTTATTAAACTTTAACCCTCTTTTTCTTCTCCACAAACCTCCTAACTCCATTGAAGCTCATCAAAACCTTCACCAATCACCAAAACACTACCCAATCATCAAGAAAAACACATCAAACCTTCTCTCCACATCATTACAAGAGAGAATCAAACACCCAATCCTCACCAAATCCATTCAAATTGAAGAATCAAAGAGCCAAATTTTCAAAATTCATCATACAATTTCATAAATCCTAGCCTACCCATTCCAAATCCACCTCACCCACATGGAGATTAATCATCAATTCATATTTCCTAAGCTAAATCAAACTTGTTCAACCATTAATTCAAGAGTTTAATTTCAAGGGCTGCTAAAGCTTTGAGTTGGGGGTTAATTGAGGATGACTAATAGAACAACAATCTTAGCTAACAAGAGGGAGGTGAAGAGTAACAAGGGATTGGATTTAAACAAGAAGAAATCAATTGACAAAGGAGCTAGTTCTAAATCAAAGGGTAAAGATAAGTTGAAGAATGGGAAACCTTCATATGATAGTAATGGCAAAAAGCTTTATTATTATGCAAAGGAGAGAACACAACCTCAACAAGATCTTATACCTATAGAGAAAGTGGATACTTCAAAGGCCTTGAAGACTTCTGCAGAGAAACAATTAAAAGAACTACCTTTTGCTTATGAGAAAGTATTCAAAGAAGAAATTAGAGATGGAGAATACAAGAGATTCTTTCAGCTTGGTGAGAAATTGGGTTGGTCTACGTTCATGGTAAGACGTTCTGAATTATGTCCTGAATTAGTTTTGGAGTTCTATTTAGGCCTCTTTAGCCGAGAGAGTGATGGTGTTCCGATTAGAGGAAAGTTAGTTCCTTTCACAGTTGAGGAGATCAGGAACCACTTCAAGTTTAAGAAATTGAAAGGTTTTTGCAAATTTGAAGAAGCAGTTGCTAAACGAAAATATTTGATGAGGAATTACTTTTTGAGCATGTTTTAGACAAGGAGAAAGTGAAATCACATAAAGGAGAATTGAAGGCACCTTGGCCTTACAAATATCTTCAAGCAGATGCTAGAATTTGGCACAATTTCCTTATTCCTAATGTCTTTGGAAACACACGAACTTTGGAAGTGACTATGAAGAACGCGTTACTATTGGACTGTATTTTGAGAGGAGAAGAAGTTGATGTGGCACAGTTGATCTATGAGGAGGTGATACGATTTTCGGTCTCTCCTAAATCAGTTTATAACATTAAATTTCCAACTATGATCACGTGTCTTGTGCGAAAAGCGAATGTAGTATTGGGTGAAGAAGAGAAACTCGAATTCAAAGCAAGTTATATTGATAATGCGTGGATCAAAGAAAGTCTTCGAAGAGCGGGTTCTACTCAAGTCTCGAAGGAAGAAAAGGAGCAAAATTGGCAAGAGAAGATGGAGGAGCGTTTAACGAAATTTGAAGCAGCTCAAACTTCCTTAGTCAATGATGTGGCACAAATCAACGCTAATCAAGTGCACATCATGAAACTCCTTGAGCAATTAACGAAAGGTCCAGCAAATTCCAACCTTGGATATCAATGATGCGAGGCGATAGCCTCGAGAGTATGTTCTCTTTCTTCCTTACCATTTCTGTAAATATGCCTATCTGCTAATTTTAATTTCTGTTTTTCGAGTCTTTTTCGAGTCGTGGGGACACGGCTCATTTTTGAGTTGGGGGTGTGGGGATTCGTTGTCTCTCATCTCCATTTTTTCTGTTTTTTGGGTGAAATTAAAAAATTTTGATACATGGGAATTAGATGTAGAGTGTGTTTAATAGCTGGAAAGCATAAGCTCAGTAGATTAATGATAGTAAGTGATATGTTTATGAGCTATGTATTTGTATGCTTTGAGTATTTGCAGGAAAACACACGTTGATAGTAAAGAAAAGATTAGTGAGCAATGCGATAGAAAGTATGTTCGATCTCAGGGAACCTTGAGAAGTGTGTAGGCCGTGAGATCCAAGCTAGTTGAAAAACCATTTGATGAAAGTGCTAAAGGTAAGAAATTTTCTAAATTACATAGTGTAGAAAGTGATTAAGGCGGTTCTTTCATATTTTGAAGCCCTTGAAGCCTTTTTATACCTTCTCACCTTGTGATTTTGATTTTATATGCTATATCCTTCTCAGCCCCTTCTAGCCTTTCTAAAGCCTTTTATTGAAACACGTTATAAACCATATCCTTTAGATTTTAGGACTTTTCCTTATGACCCGCACTCGAATCGCGACGCTTAAACAGTTGTTTTAGAGCTTGAGTTTGGGGTGGTGGGTCCACCATTATGGGAATTGTTATTTTGTTGGGATATTTGAGCGTATTAATTGTGCTTTGTGCTTTATACTGATGATGATTCACAGATTTGTATTGTAACCCTTTGCCGGGGTAATAGTGAAGGAAAAAGAAGCTTCGAGCTAATATTGCCAACAAGGGCATTAAAAGAAATATATATATATATATGAGAAAATTAGCATGATATCTCAACATTACAAGAGAGTCATAGCTAGAAAAGAAAATTGATTTGAAAAGAAAGGAAAATATATATTCGGACCGGCAAGGTGGATTTTTATGTGAACATCTTAAGCTTTAAATTGGGTTATTAGGGATGCCAAATTATGCATCAAGGAATTCATTGGGTTGAGTGAGAAACATTGTATGAGAGTAACTCAAGCTCTAGGGCGATTTGTTGATGGCTAGTAAGGAGAGAGCCCAAAGCTCACTCCAAATTATCCAAATATACTATCATACCGTCCCTAAGCCTACATTACAACCTTAAAGACCTTGTGATTCTTTGTTATGTAATTGAGAAGTGATTGAGCCATTAGAGATTAGTTAAGTGGATCCTTGGATACTAGTGAGGTTTGATGAACAATCTATAGCTCTCTTGGGGAACTGAGTAAAGTCCCAATCCTTCTTACATTGCGAAACTAATCTGATCTTGAATTCAAGCCGTGTTGACTGTTGATATGAGAAGTGTACAGGTATGTAGTTTATGAATATTATTGCATGAAATTTTCTGAGTTATGTGCTTTAAGTTTATTCTATATATTCTGCTATGCTTTTTCCCTTGTGTTGAGAATTTTATGAGTGTGTATTCATAGACTTCCCTATGTTTTTATCTTTATTGTATCAGGACGATACAACTTTGAGGTGGGGGTCTTGATGTCTCCTGATTTGTGATAGATTTATATTAAGATGAGACATCATTTTTAGTGTTTTAGAAGTCAATAATGTCGATTTTCTTGAGTTTTAGTGCACTTTCCTATTTTGTGTCTTGATTTATAGAATTATTGTTTTTAGAGCATATTGGGTTTAATTGTTTATTTAGTGTGTAGCTTTAAAGATAATTATGGAGCTTAATTAGAGTCCAAGTCAAATACAACAACTTATGGAAGGAGATATGCATGGAAATTAGAGATAAGGAAAGAATTGCTAAAAAGATGGAAAAGGAAAAGCTGCCTAAATCTGGGATTCTGCAAAGATAGGCGTTTTTACCTAAGAAAGAGGCCGATTTTGGTGAATTACTTCTAAAGGGCCTAGATAATTCTGTTGCGATTCTTTTGGTATCTTGTGGAGCAAAATCGGACCAATAACGAAGAAGATACGCTCAAAATAGTGCAGCAGTGTTTATCTTTATTTTCATACGAATTTTAGTTGGGCTAGAAGTCCATTACCTTAACTCTTCCTCAAGAAAACGAATTAGGTCTTCTAAACACCTATAAATACACCCTTATATCACTTGTAAATCATCCTTGCCTCATAGTAATTAGTTCTTAAGGTTTTATTCTTCCAGTTCATTGTAGAGAGCAAGATGATGTCTTTTGTAATTTCTTTTAGTTTATTTCCTTCAGGTATGAACTAAACTTCCCATAGCTTGGGTTTTGCATATGTATAATCTATGAATTCTAATTCTTCTATCTAAGTTTCTTTGGTAATTATATGTTTTAATCTGATATTAGCTTCTTACTTTATATTTGTTTATGTGTTTTGATTTAATGTCTTTCCTAGAATTGATCACTTTAGGATTGTTTTAAGAGTAGTTAGATGGTCTCCTTGACAGGGTGTTTAACTATTGAACCACCACATAATGTCTAGTGTCGATAGCAGTTCTGACAAAACATACTTCTAACTAGATAGTCATTAGGGTTTGTTTTAACCACCGTATCACCAAGATTGCAGTATTTGCTTAGGGCCTTAGTGGCGTTTGATAACCCTATTTGAAATCACTTCTTGGTTGTGACGTAGCCCCCTTAGTCGCTCTCAGGGTCTAAGCTCGGGGAATTTAGAATCCTGACTAAGTATTACCAAGAGCTAATATTCTCCCTTATGAACTAGATTTATAGATAGAATTAGAAGGATTAGTGCATACTAGCAAAACCTAAGCTATACTCATATTCTTAATCTTTTACTTTATTTGTCTTTATTTTCCTAGTTTTAATTGCTATTCTCGAAATCTATTTGCTTACTTTTCTGTTCTCTAATTATTTACTTCTTCTCGTTATCTGTTCCTGCGCGTTTAACACACTTAAGTCCCTGAGAACGAACTCTACTTATCATTAAAACTTACATACGTCCTGTAATACTTGCAGTACTGTGCCTGTCTAGGGTGAGAGTGCATAGTTTTCCATACTTAAATTGATCTTATTTTTATCACACCCTAGGCGACACCACCCTTCTATTCGAAAAACCTTCTTTCACGACTAATGTGATTTGCTTCAATTGTTGTTCCAATGTGGTTTTTAATTTGTTCTCCAAAGAGGTGAACTTCTCTTCATTGTTGACGTTATTAACTCCCCCTTTAACTGGTGTTCTTACAGTATTCCACCCCACTTCATTAGTTACCGTTCTATCCAAAATAACCCTCGCGTAAACGGGTAAAACCTGTAAAAACGCACCACCACATAGTAAATCTAAATCTTTCCTTGATTGCCCATCAAGACCGTTATAAAATATCTTCAATTGTTGTTGTTCTGAAAGGTCATGATTGGGGACTCTTCGTAAGCAATTCTGGAATCTTGACCAACTTCTACCCAATGCTTCATCATATTCTTGTTGGAAATGTATCATATTCTTGTCGGAAATGTGTTAACTCGAGTTGAGAATTTAATCTCATGTTGGATGGATAGTATCTGTCGAAAAACACAGCTTGTAACTGTTCCCAATTCGTAATCTTTCCCAGCTCTTGTGAATCATGCCAATCACTCGCTCCATCTATCACGATAAATCTGAATGTAGCAAAATACAATTGTTCTTTTGTTACTCCTTGAGTGATGTACGAATCGCAGATTTGCATAAATTTTTGTACTGCGCGAATAGGATCTTCTCCGGGCTTGCCTCAAACAATTCCCGAAATTCTGAAATTGAGCTAACATACCTGAATCTGGACGGAATCTCGGAACATCAATATTACTTGGGCCAATCCCAAGAGGAGGAGCAAGGTATGGTTCTTGTGCTGGACCGGTAAGGAACCATGGACCAGCTACTTGGATTTGAACTGGAGGATTAGGAATAATTGGTGGCACTATTGGCTGACCATTCGCGTCTAGCTGAACTCCAGGTTCATGATTGTTGTGGATATTAAGATTTTCCATTTCGTTAGCTAGTCTTTCTAATTCTTGTGCTTCTTGTTCTTTCCTTCTCTTGTTAGCAAGTCTGACTAATGATTCAGGATTATCGAGGATCGTAGGTAATGTCTCAAGATCCTTAAAGAGACTTCTTCGCATACACCAAACCTAAAAACCTGAAAAAGATGAACAAACAAAGCGTAAAACTGAAAAATAAAAATGCAACTAACACTAAAGGATAAACACCGGGGTCACACGCTACCGTCCCCGGCAGCGGTGCCAAAAGCTTGGTGGTCCTTTGTGTGTTCTAGAAAAATGCAAATAAGGATAAGAGAACCACAACCGCAAGTGTACGGTTGTCCCAAGTAATATAAGTGATAATACAGATTCGTTCTCGGGGACTGAATGGTTGACTCTAATGCTTATCAGATAGTAGTTAATTGCACGTGAAAACAAGTAAATAATTTTTAGAAGGGTTGTTTTGGTTTTCTAATGCTAAGACAATAAAGTTAAATACTAAATTAATATAAATAATTAACTAGACGCAAGAAATTAAAGTGTTTACGCAAGATGGGAAAGGCAGTACTTGAGAGACGCAAGGATTTCTCCTAATTATCATTCATTTCATGTATTGTTTAAGGGACAAATTGGTAAACTTGTATTGGTCGGGATTCGGAATTCTCCTTACCCCCGTCAGGGTGGACTAAGGAGCTACTATCAAGTGCTACAAACCCCGTCAGGGTGATTATAGTCCACTCTCAAGTGATTAAGTCTATAGGCCATAGGTTTAATCTCGCCAGAGTCTCTAATTTCTAACCTACATTCATTAACTACTTCTGTACCCAGACCCCCCGTTAAGGTGATCCAATCGCCACTAATTGGAATAGCCTAAATACTAAGTCCTAATATTGAGTCGCGAATTCAATAGAAGTAAATAACAACAAATTAAAGAAAAACACAATTTACCCAATTTGATTTCAATTATTAAAATCCCAAATCCAAACACATGAAATAAAATCAAATTGGGATTAACCCATTATGCGTTCTCAAGCACTTAATGAAATTAGCTCATACTAATGCGAAAAACTAAATTAAAAAAAATAAAAATACTCATATTGTTTTACAGAAAGAAATAAAAGAGAAACCTAATTTCGGAATTAGATTGGCTGCGATTTGGAGATATAGACAGTCTACAACTCTGTAGCTTGCTCCGCTTCCTTGCCTTGACTTCTCTCTGATGCTCTTACTTGTAAAAAGTGAATTGTGTGAAAAATAGAAGTCAAAAGCCTTATTTATAATCTCAAAATCGGACTTGGACCTTAGGTTAATGTTTAAATGAAATAATAAAAGCCCAAATCCATTATCTTAGCCCAAAATCCCGTAACTGTTGCACCACTTCCACTAAAACAGCTCTAGACGGTTCGTTTCAACTCGGATTGACCTCATTCCAGTTGCTAAAGTTCCGTAACTCATTGGGGCACAATTTCTCTTCAAATGTCAGTGGCTAAATCTACTATTAGGTGGCTCGAGTTCAGAAATCTTTATCAGTTTTCCAGATTTGCAGCTTTAAAATACCAATTCTTTCGGGATTTGTCTTCATGCTTTGACTCCATATCACGATTTTTGACTTTATTCTCGGATTCCTCTCCTAGCTAGTATTCAAAACCTACAAACTTTTCACTAAAATACACAATATTACGCGCAAAAGTTTAATAAATTAAAAATACTAGAAATTAAGGAGGAAAATCGGATTACTGCATATTTGCCCAAAAGTCTATCAAAATAGTCGAATAAACACCAAAAATGATGTCTCCCAAGGGCATAAAATTAGAACATTTAGGGAGACATCAATCACCCTATCCATTTTTCCATATTTGTATTTGTGATGAAAAACTCTTGAGAACCTATGTATAATTTGCGAGTGGGTAATATATTTTGGATCAACATCCCCAGTAGAATTTAGTTATTTGATAATATTATTGGTGACTTTGATGATTGGTGTAGTTCAACCAATAAAAATTTATTTGGCACATCTGATCATCATTCTGATTTTGACTATTTACTTGTTATCCACCTTTGGTGTATTTAGAATGTTAGGAAGAAATGCATATTTGATAATACTTATCCTCATATTCCTAATGCTCACCAACATCAAATCCAAAGTTGACCTGGTGTCGCCTAGGGTGTTATAAAAATAAGATAAATAAACGCTGAAAACAATGCACTAAAGCACCCTAGACAAGCACAGTACTGCAAGTATTACAGGACGTATGCAAGTTCTAATGATAAGTTGAATTCGTTCTCAAGGACTTAGTGTGTTATACGTATGAGCAAATAATAACGAGTGGAGAGTAATTAATTAAAAGACAGAAAATAAATAGGAACGATTGAGAGATTAATTAAACTAGTAAAAATTAAAGACAATAAAATAAAAGATAAGAAATATGAGATGAGAAGTATAGCTTAGGTTTTGTTAGTATGCACTAATCCTTCTGATTCTTTCTATCAAATTCTAGTTAATAAGGGAGATATTTAGCTCTTAGATACTTAGTCAGGATTCTAAATTCCCTCTCTTAGACCTAAAGAGCGACTAAGGGGGCTACGGACACACCACGAGGCAGCCTAGACTTAGGATTATTAAGCGCAACCAAGGCCCTAAGCAATTCAATTCTAAACATGGTGATAAAGATTAAAATATACCCTAATGACTATCTAGCTAGAATTAGTGTTGTCAAGACCAATATCGACACTAGACGTTATGTGGTGTTTCAATAATTAGACACCCAGTTAAGGTGAACATCTAACTACTATTAAGAAAGCCTAAAGTGATCAGTTCTAGGACAGACAATAATTCAAAACACATAAACAAATATATAGGTAAGAAGCTAATATCAGATTAAAAAATATAATTCCTAAAGAAACTTAGATAGAAAGAAAATAGAATTCATAGATTATACACGATGTGAAACCCAAGCTATGGGAAAATTAGTTCATACCTGAAGGAAATAAACTTGAAATAATGAAAGACTTTATCTTGCTCTCTACAATAATTCTGATGATAATAAATTTAAGGACTAATTACTATGAGGCAAGGATGATTTACAAGTGATATAAGGGTGTATTTATAGGTGTTTAGAAGACCTAATTTGTTTTCTTGAAGGAGAAAGAAAGTATTGGACTCCAAGTCCAACTCAAATTCGTAACCCTAAAATATGAGATCAGCCCCGTTTTTGTTTTGGTCCTAACAGCTTCAATAGTTATCCGTTTGACGCGTATGAGTAGTTGAAATTCATCGTATCGGAAAGATATTTAACTTTTCTCTTGACCGTTCTTCCAAATTACTCACTGATTTTGAGATACAAGCTGATTTGTGGTCGTGGGTGGTAAAATTCAAATTTATTTGGCAGCTTTTCCTTATCATACTTTATCTTTTGTTTCCTTATCTTCAACTTCCATGCTTATCTTCTTTCCTTATCTCTTAGTCTTTGACTTGGTAATTAATTAATCTCCATAATTATCTTTAAAGCTTCACACTTAATAAATAATTATACCCAATATGCTCTAAAAATAATAATTCATAAAATCAAGACTAGAAATAGGAAAGTGTAATAATTCATGAGAAAATCGACTAGAAAGACTTCTAAATCACTAAAAATTATGTATTATCTTAATATTAATTCATGACAAATGAGGAGACATCATGACCCATGTGACAAATTCCTCTTGAGATGCTCTTGGGCTCCCTATCATGGATTTCCCCCTTGTATTACGGTAAATTATGATGCCGGGTTTAATGATTTTAATGATATTTTGAATTATCATAATTCATTTTTTTTGGATATGTTGGAAGAGACCACTCAAGTTTTCTATTGTATGGTAATGCATGCTTACTTTCTTGCCACTCAGCTATGGTTGTTGAGGCAACGCCACTCCTGAATTGTTGCATATTTGCATCATATTTGGTTTTTGTAGCATCATTGTTGAAACTGATGCATTATAGTTCTTTAACGATATCTCTAAGTGTTTGTGTTTTATTCCATGGGATATCTATGAATTATCCATGACACTAGGAGCACCTTTGCAGCGTATCTAGGTTGCAGTTCTCTTGTATTAAAAGACTTGTAAACCCTGTTCCCTATACTATAGCTGAAGTATCATTTAAATATCTATTACCTTTTAATTGGGACACTATACACCATGATGAAATTTCTCTTAATATGTTATCTAAGATGGTGCCTGGGTGTTGGCTAATCCCTTTTTCATAATATAATTCATTTTTAAAGAAAAAAATCCCATCAATTTTGTAAGAATTCAGGAGAGCTTAATTGTAGGCGTTAGTTGGGGGAATGGTTTATATTTAAAGCAACTTTTTTAAGAGACAAGAAAAATACTCCCTCCGTCCCAAAAATAATGTCCACATTACTAAATGTGGTGTCCCAAAAATATTGTCCACTTACCATTTCAAGACAACTTTTTTTTTTACCTTTTTCCCTTATTACCCCTACTTTTCTTTTAATTTATAATTATTTGAATTATTATTTTATACCTGATTGCATTTTCCTAGGCATAGGAATAGGTGTGCATTATGACATTTATTAGGGGTATTTTTGTACATGTAGGATTCAATAATGACATTTCTTAATTTGTGTGAAAATACTAAGGGGACATTATTTTTGGAACGGAGGGAGTATGATTTTTTACGTTCTAGGAATTGAATACTTATATATGCGTATTAATAGTATATTTAAAAAGGTTTATGAAGTAGTATCAGATCTCCATTTATGAATTATGGTTGATATAAATATCAACAACAACAATAGCTTGATTTCCAACGACAACGTTAATGAGTTGGAAAAATAAATCTACTCACGATTAAGGTTTGGGATTTGTAGGCTCGTATTTCCTTATTCTACTGCTTTCAGACTTGAATTTGGATATACTGTTTTCTTTCTCTTTTTAGGTGTTTTTTGGGTTACTGATGTATTCATGGTTGGTGTTCACAACTTTGTTTCCTCTTTTATTAATTGAGAAGTTTATCATTTCCTTCGAGGTCAAAACATATTTATTGTTGGATAGTTATTCTTATAACTATAGAATTCATATGTCGTTTTGAGTGGATTTTGTTCATGGCCTGGGTGCTCCACATGTTGTATATGTTTTATCGTTGTGGTTTCTTCTTCAGTCATCCTGATAGATTCAATTGAGTGGCAAATCTGAGCGAGGAATTAAAAGTCGAATTTCAAGTAGTATATTTAGAACCTTGAGGTCATATTTGTTGCCCTGTTATAATCTATTTATCTCTGGCCAATAAAGTATCCTATTACAGAAAAACTGATCTTATAGATTAATTTCTAACTAAAGAGGAATTTAAAAAGAAAAAATAACAATTTTGTCCCCTGTAGTACTCGAAAATTGTTCTTCCTAAATTATTTTCGACATTAAATCCGTTGAGATTTGCAAAACGTGTTCCAATATCCCTTTTCTACGTTTTTCATCTATTTTTATTTCAATGTATTATTAAATTATTTACATAAATTTTGTATGCATAATATTTAAACCCACAAAGTTTATAAAATTTAAATAAATATCCAAATCTAATTATTTTCTTTTACACACACATATCTACCACACACACCTATTTCTACTTCTTCACACTCGACCACCACCACAATCTCATAACCACATCACAATAACCAACATAAAAAAACTACAAAAAAATTTAACCATCATCATCGCTCGAATTGTTCACTCAACAATCCATGCATATCATACAACATCCAAATTTGTACCGTAAAAATTTGGATATAGAGATATAGAGAGAAATAAGTCATGAATATAGGTCCAAAATGAGTTGAAGAGATAGTTAGGAATAGGAAGTTATTGGATAAAAGCATAGTGTGCTTCATGTAAGGAGATGATTATGTTATGTTCTTGCACACTGATCCTATTATGAATTTATCCAACGTCTTTATATTTCTAACAATTTTTTAACTTATATTAGATCCACACCCACAATATACTTCTTTCTATCTCTCTGTCTAAAATTGTATGGCAAAAATTTGGATGTCATTTGGTTTGTAGGAATTATCGGAGTGAGAAAGTTACACGATAATGACTATTTAATTTTTCTAGTAATTATTTTATGGTGGTTATGCTTATTTGTAGTTAGGGGTAGAATTGGAATGGAAAATTCCGATTTTCGGTCAGTTTCGATTCGAAAAAGCTATATTTGGAATTGATTTTTTGTATTTTGATTTCCAAATTTCTGATATCCGGTTTTTTTGATTTTTTTGGATTGGAATTACATTTTAGAATTTCAGAATTTCCAATCCAAATTCAATTTCAGAATTTTTCCAATTATTTTCTGAAAATTTTTTCCTGAATATTATATATATATTTTAAATATTGTTATATATAGTAATACATATATATTACAAAAAAAATATTTACACATATATATATATATATATAGAGAGAGAGGGGGGGGGGGGGGGGGGGGGGGGGGTAAAAATCTAAACAAATCCTACATATCTTTATAAGTTAGAAATCTTTTCTCTTCCAAACACGCAAGGTTGTGTCAACTAAAAAGTGTTTAAGAATTAAATTTCTTGTAGAATATATATTCTATTTAATAATTTTTTTCTTTATCAATGAATTCAATATTTCGTGATAATATGAATCTAATTTAATTTTTTTATAAGATCTTGCATACAAGTCTTTCTCACTAGTGAAAGATTTCTTGATGATTGGTACATTTAGTCATTATCGCGTGTGAAAGAGATTTTCGTGCTATAATTTTTTTGTCAAGTTGTTATAATATATATATATATATATATATATATATATATATATATATATATATATATATATATATATATATATATATATATATATATATATATATAAAATATATATCATATTTTGAGAATCTTGTGATGTAATTTATACTATTTTTTGAAAATTATGTATTTTAATATGTACCACTATTTGTTTCTTGTTTAGGCTTTATTGCAGGAAATGAAGTTTTGCTAATAAATTGTTTAAAATAAAAGTCTCGGATCATTAAACTTCAGATGATGAAAGATTTGAGTATTTAAAGATTTAGTACTATTGAAATTTCATTTTTAATAATATAAATCAATAATTTACATCATATTCGATTTGAAGGTTCAGTGAAAATTTAGAATAATGTTTTTCATGTCTAAAAGTTTCATTTGTATATTTTTACTTTATTCTTTTTTTAACTTTTAAAAATAGTCAAATCTTAACTTTTATGAATGGTAATAGATATAAAATTTAGAACCTTCCTAAATTTATAAAAATAAATGTATCAAAAATTTAAAAAAAAAAAATTGAACTAATAAAATATAGGATTTCTGAAAATTCTGAAATTCTGAAAAATTTCGAGTGTTTCAAAATCGGAATGAAATTTTGAATCCGATTTTTTTTGGATTGGAATTGGATTGAATTTTGCTCTTCTGAAAAAAAAATTAAAAATTTCCGAACAAGCCATTTTCCGATCCGATCCGACCGATTTCTACCCCTATTTGTAGATGAGATCGTATTGGTAGTTATGGCGATTTACTAAGTCGAATATGTGGGTTAGATTGACTATGATGAGTAGGTGTAATAAATGGGATGTGTAGATGGGAAAATACGATAGTCGTGGTTTAAATAAACGTGTGTGGAAAATAATTAAAATTTATTTTAAGTTTTTTTAGACTCATGAAATTAAATAATAAATTGGTATTATTTATTTGATTTTAAATGAATTAAAATGAGTAAACATGAACAAATAAACAGAAAACGATCGAACAAAAAAAAAAAAAACAGAAAACGTTAATTGCTTTTGCAAAATCAATGACATTAACGTAAATAAATTAGGGGAAAGGTTGTCAATTTAGGAAGATCGTTGGAGATATTCTCTTTCCATTTACAAAATAACTTTTAAAAAAGAAAAGAAAAGGTGAGATACTACACACGTATGGACAGACATACTATGCAACCTGTGAAACGTGACCCACAAATTTTTTCCTCCATGCTAACTGACGCCTGGCTTATATGATTAATACGATAATTTGTGTGTACCATAAAAGGGAAGGGTAGATCACTTATCATGTTATCAATAGCTGGCAATAGCGTCCAAAAAAAAAAAAATAGCTGGCAATAATCTATTTATTAATATAGAATTATTTTTTCTTTTATGTGGATATTTAATTGTACACACTTCTTTTTGCATACATAGGAGGTTTAAAACAGAAAGCCGATAGTTATAACACATAACTAAAATGAAAAACTAAAAATTACGAATCTACTGGTGCATCCACCACTATTCTAGGAGTCATACATCCGCTCCTATCTCTCGTAATGGGCATTTAGTAAGTCCTGGCACTCGAGCCCTATATTCGATTACTTGAACTCCTACCGCCCTTCACTAGCGCATGGAGCTCCTTCTAATCGGTTTCGATATGGAGCTCGTCATACCCGTTCCTTACCGGCCATCTAAGACCAAAATGAAGTGCGATTGACTCGTAGGTGAGTGGCGAGTCTACACACTTCGACTAATCGCAAAAAAGATATACAGACTTCTCTATTCATGCTTTTAAGATAGGTGAGTGGCCAGGACCCTGTCTCTCAACTAGGAGGTACATGGTTCGAATCCCCTCAGCCGTGTTATTTCTTGAGCCCTTAAAGGGGGTAAGCAAGGGGTGCATGGTTCGAGTCTCCTCCCTGAACATGGGTAACCTAGTTCTGATTAAGTGGGAGTATGCATGAGGAGGCGTGTATATTTCCTATGGGATTAGTCGTGGTGCGCGTAAGCTGGCCCGGACACCCATACATCGAGAAAAAAAAAAAGATAGGTTATCTATGTAAAAAAAAAAGATTTAAATTCTAAAATTTTCAATACATGCTTTTTAATTATAGAAAACAATAATAATATTACGAATAAATAATATAATTAGGTGGATGTCTAAAGGCCAAAAGTCTTTCATATTTATTTCTTATAATTGTACAAGTGAAGGGTCACTATTTACCCTATAAATATAGGATTTTTTTTTTAGATGTATGGGTGTCCGGGCCAACTTACGCGCACCACGACCATTCCTATAGGAAATATACATGCCTCCTCATGCATACTCCCATTTAATCAGAACAGGTTACCCATGTTCAGGGAGGGGACTCGAACCTTGCACCTCTTGCTTACCCCCTTTAAGGGATCAAGAAATAACAAGGCTGAGGGGATTCGAACCCTATATCTCTTAGATGAGAGACAGGCATCCTGGCCATTGAGCTAGTCCTAATGGTTATATAGGATTATTTCTTTGTAATATAGTTAGTAGTTTTTAGAAATATAAGAAACAAATTATTTCCTAATTTTATCTTTTTCTCCTTAAGTTTATAACACGCTATCAGCACAAATAAGTCTCTTCCATCAAATGAAGTAGGATAGTCTAGAAGGTAAAGTCATTCGTCAGCAAATCAAATTTTCTGTGTTCTAATGTTTTCATTTGATTAACATTTGTAATTTTCATTTTATTCTTATTATGTTAAATTTAGTGTATGTGATATTTTCTTTTTTGGGGCTTATGTATTTCAATGGTTGGAAGCCTATATTTAATTTTTTTTTAAGGCCTGAAGCTAATTATTAATTTTAAAGGGCTTGAACCCTTAATAAAATTCAAAAGCCCGAAGCTAAGATTAACATTGTAGACTTGAAGTCTCAAAATCAATTCAAAAGTCTGAAGCTAAAGATTAATGTTGTAGACTCGAAATCTCAATTTAGATTAATATAGATGATGCAATATATAGATTTATTTATCATCCGGAAATAAAAAATAAAATCAGTGAAACTATGAGTAACATGAGATATTTGAGCTTGAGACCTTTGACAGTAGAGTACTTGCGTATAATCGCTAGGATATATATTTTTTTGCTTAATACTGGTAATATTTGAAGAATATACTCTGCATTTCTACGTTTTGTTATATATTATTCATATTCTACAATTTATAGGTCCGGAAACCTACATAGAAATTTATATATATCGGAAGAGTATAAGAAAATTTTATAGGCCAAAAACCTATCACGAATTTTATATGCCAAAAAATAAAGCAAAACTCATAGGCTCGAAGCCTAGAATACAATTTATATGCCCGAAGCATAGAAAAATAATTATCCAAAGGCTTGAAGCCTTGATCAAAGTTTAAAGGCTTGAAGCCTATATCAATTTTGTTATAATTTCTACAAAATAATTGAATAATGACATTTATTTATTTTTTTGAAAAAAAATCGTTCATACATCTCCTGAAGAGAACTTTATTGAGTACAATTTATTACTCTCATTTCATTAATGTGAATGATATTGGATTCTTGAATAGTTGTTTATTTCTTGGACTGAATAAAATTGTAGGGACAAAACCTACAACGGATTCCATATGTCAGAAGCATATATGGAAATATATAGGCCTGAAGCCTACAACAAACTTATAGGACAAAAACATAAGAGAAAATATAGGCCCAAAACCTATATCAAAATATATATTGTATGTATGGTATATATATGCCAAAAGCGTATAAAAAAATTTACAGGCTTGAATTCTGCACTGTATGTTATATGCCAGAAGCATAAGACAAATTTTATTGACCCGAAAACCTACATCGAATTTTGTATGTCAGAAGCATATACCAAATTTTATAGACCTGAAATCTAGAACAAAATTTATATTCCCATAGTATTGAACAAATTATCTAAAGATTTGAAGTCTAGATCAAATTTAAACGACATGAAGCATATATCTATTTTTTTTTAATAAAGGCTTGAAGCCTAGGCCGAATTTTTAAAAGGGGGAGATTCAGACTAAAGTGTAAATTTTAGCGACTCGAAATCTATAATAATTACAAAGACTTCAAGTCTTAATTCAAATTTATGGGTTTGAAGAAAAAAGGTGTTATATGACAAAAAAAATCATATGGATATTTAAGAATCGAATTTTATCGTATGTAACACAATGGTTTCATTCATAAAACGTACATAAATTTAGGGGGAGATAAGTTAAGCTAAAGAATTTTATGAAGTGCACCATCTTTTGGTATAATTTGTGCAATGTTTGCATAGTATAGGTTTTGAACTTGTAACTTCCCCTGTACATGTTTAAAGTTTTACCATTTGGAAAATCTAATTATTTGTTAGTAAATTGGACAAAAGGAAATTTTAGTACAAGATCAGGTACTACTAAATTAAATAAGGATTTCAAACTGTCAAATCTAATATTATCAAGTGGAACAAATATTCATCTCCTAGTATAATATCACGCATATACTCCTCAAAATAGCTATATTGCAAATAAAGGTTTTACAAAATACTATGAGAGCGTTTATCTCATAAGCAAGCAAAATAATAAATTTTTAATATAAAAATCATAATTCATGTTCCATTACATAATTCTCTTCCTTGAAGCGATTAGAATTATATTCTCATAACGAATGAAATAAATTTCAAATATGTATTAAAATAAAAATTGCGGTGGCAAGATTTAATTGAATAAAATCACAGTCTCTAACTCAAGACCATTCCCTGTAGTGGATGGAATTGCATTTCCTGTAGCGAGTGTCGAATTTTTCAATCTATTCTCTAACTTAATATTGTTGCATTTTTCAATCTATTTGAAAATGGATATGCAAACAAAAATGGTAGGGCTAAATACGATTGAATATTGTAGTCTCTGGCTAAAATTATTCAGTATAGTGAAAAAACTGCATTTCCTGAAGATAAAAAATGCTACATCTTCTAATGTGTATTGTAATAAGCGTTGTGGTGATCATAACTCCACCTGAGGTTGAAATTATGATAGTGTTGCAAAGTGTGCTTTGCAGGTATGTTTTCATAAAGTGTATATATATATATATATATATATATATGTTTTTACTAGTATTGTTGGTAATCAAAGTGATAAAAAAAGAAAAAGGAGGTGATGACGACAATGTTTATCGTGAATACATAGAAGTTAAACAAATCGGAAATAATGCGAGGTTAATTATATATGAGAATACAAAGGAAAAATGGGATACCGTCGCATACTTCTAAAATTCAAGGTTACCTTATTACTCTCATGAAGTAAATATTATTGTAAGTAGAAGTATTTTTGTAAATAAAGATACATTAAGATCTTTTACACAGTTCATGTCATGTAAATACTCCTGAAGTAGTAATATCATAATTAGATTTTTATCCCAATATTAAGGTTCAACATTACATGTTCTTGTAAACTATAATGTTTGATGCCTCGAAGTGAACTAGGCTACATTCCCTGAAGTGAATGAAACTGTTTCATAAACTAAAGAAATAGACATATGGATGAAAAACAAGTGGGGTAATGTTATATTCCCTTATAAGAAATTATTCCCTGGAGAGAATATGATCACATTCTCTGAAGCAAATGCATCATTTCCAGCTTATATAACATTGACCCGGTAATAGAAATAATTGAGTGACTTAAATACTGTTTTTGCCAGCTAAAAACCATTCTTGAAGTGAATGGAAGTGCGTTTCTGGAAGAAAATGCAATGTTTTTCAATGTGTCTGGAATTGACATCTTGGTGACCCGAACTCCAGACGAGGTTAAGGTAAGAAAAAAAATCTTTACCACCAGAAGTGGAATAATAAGGAATATCATGAAATAAAAGGTCACGGTAAATAAGTCATCACGAAATGAAAACATGAATATTATCGATAAAGTGGAACTATATATTATTCGCGTACCCATGGTATACTAAGACATTTATTCGATGTAATTAAAAGTTTTTAGATGCCCAAAAGTCATGTTAACTTGTGGTACAAAATTGACATAATTGGCGAATTGTGTTTTGAGTAAATCTCGAAGAAATTTACTAAATTTAAAGGATAGTTTCCAAAAATAGTACTTTGTATAAAGAGAAAATGCCACTTAGGGTCTTGAACACACACCTCTCTTAAAGATAGCACCCCCTCCTAGAGCCTCTTCTTACTAAAGACCTCAAAAAAAATTTAACACATGAAACCCAAAACCCCAATTACTTTACTACCCTCGTTTTAATTTTTTGTCTTCTATATATACTAATTTAGAAACACACACATTATAATTTCATATCAATATTCTCTCACCTCTCTCTCCTCCCCCAGCTCCCAAACCGCCGCCACCACCACCACCACCACCACTCTCCTCCCTCCTCCATACTCCCTCTTTTTCCGTCCAGCTTCTCCAACAAGCACCATCCTACTACTTCTTCTATGCTCCCAACTCCAACCGGCGCCTGTTTTCTGCAGAACAGATCTAAGGAGCATTGAAACCAGATCTTGGCTTGCTTGAACCCTGCGTCTTCTCCGGCGTGAAATGAAGACTGCTGCAGCTCAAGCTCGTGAGTATAGTCTGAGCTCCGATGAATATATGTTGCATAGGCCAACGGGTCTGCTATGTTGGTGGTTCGCTGAAGAAGACAAGTGCAGCGATGAGGTGGTTCGCCGGAGACAGGATGGTCACGGAAAGGAGCTCGGAGTCTTCGAATCCGATGGTCCCTCTTCATTTCAGATCTGTTCGCGCAGCTCCTTCTTCTCCTTAGAGCTGTTCGCGAGCAAGACTGCTGATGTTCTTCGCGAGCTCCGCTCCTCCACCGAAGGAAGCCACCGCCAATACAACGAACGGAAACAGAGGAGACCGCTGCTCCGGCGAAGACCTCGCTGCAACGCTGCGTTTTCTATTTTTTTTGTTGATGAGCGTACCTAGTACGCGAACAACTTTTTTGTTTTTTGTTTTTTCAGATCTGGTTTGACCAGATCTGGTCAAACACAAATCGAGGAGTAGTATTTTTTTTAATTCTTTTGAATTGCTTTTTGTATTTGTAATTCATTTAAAATTGTATAAAAAAGTTTGAAAAGTGAATAAATTATTTTTTAGTATTTATTCTTTATTTATTTTTGTAAAATACTCATCAAATATGTAGAGTACTCATCAAAATTACGGAGTACTCATTAAAATTATCTGAATACTCAATAAAATTCATAGAGTACTCATTAAAATTATTCGGAGCACTCAATAAAATATATAGAGTACTCAGCAAATTTAGAGAGTACTCTCAGTTTTTTTCGATACTCTATGTTTTTCCGGCGATCGGTGACTGTTGGTCGGTGGTCGGAGGTCGGTGTTCGGTGGTCGGAGGTCGGTGGTTGGTGGTCGGAGGTAGGTGGGTAGTGGTAGTGGAGAGAGAAACAGTGACATCACACTTTTTTGTCTTTTAGTGTTAGTAAGGGTAGGAAAGACTATTGTAAAAAATGAGGTCCCTAAGAAGAACAAGTTTCTAGACACTACTCTATAGAGAAGAAATAGTGTTTCTAAGACCCTATATATAATTCACCCTTGTATAAACCACAAGTGTCTGTAACAATGTATATCTTTGCATTATTTACTTAAAGTCTCACCAGAAGTGTGTATGAAAATAAAATATGCTATTTATTTGGGGTTATATAATATTCAGATTCGAGCATTTGAAACGCACATTGTGCAAACGAAAAGATGTCATAATCCAAAGAACTTTTGTATTATTAAATGACCAACTTGGTCACCTAGTGACAGTAATTATATGTCGAATAATAGATTACTCACTTGGTCTCTACTTAAAAGAACCAAAAGATTCTTTAACCAATTGACTACCCCTTTATTAGGGGGGAGAGACAAGGCAACCTGAAGTTGTGTGACATATCATGAAATACAATTATTATATCAATTCTATCCCCGAACTAAAGAATAGGAACTTGAAGTTAAAAGGAATAACCATTTGCAAAGTATTGCAAATAATATACCTATTACATTCGCAAGTAGAATATTTCAAAATCCCAAGATATGTTGTAAATGCTCTAACGTAGGTTATTTTTCCATATAGACACATAATAAATACTTCACCGAATGTATCAAACAAATGCATGAAGCGTGGTAAGCCTGTCGGTTTAAAGTATACCATGCCCCAAAGAAGAAAATCTCATGAGTAAATGATTAAATGGTAAATATTGTGGAATGTGCACTCCACGTGATACGACATGAATTATTAAGCCAACTAATGTTGGCACATGCATTTTCCTTAAAGAAAGTAATGGTCATGAAAAGACCTAGGTACCTCAATACGAGAAGAGTTATGTAGATTATTAGTCTACTGAAAATATTTAAAACTATTAGACTATTTATGGGATTAATATATTTTCATTTAATATAGCGCTTGAAATAAATAATGAGAATCCTAAACCACAAAGTGGTGAAATATGTCGACAATAAAAGAAAGGATAATAGTGAATTTTGAAATCTAAAACCCTACATGTATCACGGAGGTTCCTGCAGAAACCTAGAATTAATTATGGGATGACGTCCTCATTATTATGTTATTGATCCGATGTAGTGGTGATTAGATTGATAATAATTTTTTTCATGAACAAAATAGGTGCTAGAAGCACCATAGGTGCCTGAAGCATGACATGTACCCAAGAAGGAAAGGTTTTTTAAAGCACAACAAGTGACTAAAGCATGATAGGTGCCTGAAGTACTTTGAGCGTCTAAATATAAATTCTCGAAGATTGAGAAGTTCGTGGAGTATAAAAGTTCCCGAAGAACATAATTTATATAAAGCACAAGAGTTAAGTGTCGATATTATAAAAGGATATTTGGAATAATTGTTGTCATAATGAAAAAGATGTGATATTTATGTATTGTACTCTTTTTTACTTCACTAGGGATTTTTTCCACTGGGTTTTTCCTAGTAAGGTTTTAACAGAGCATACCAAATATTAATGGTCCAAGAAGTATATACTCTTTTCTTCGATCAAGAAATGATATTACTTACACTTCATACCGTCAAGTAAAAATCTATAAGATTTACTAATTAAAGTTCATTAACGATGACAACAAGGTACAAGTCCAAAAGTATCTAATGTATTAGGATATATGTAATATCGTAATGAGTGGGAGAATATATGGAAGTTCTTCATTTTTTTCCTTCACCACGGCTTTTTTCATTGGGTTTTTCTGGTAAGACTTTAACGAGACAAATTGAATATGTGTCATAACCCCCAAGGATTGATGTACTCTTTTACCTTCATCAAGTTTTGTCCCGATGGGTTTTCTTGATAAGGTTTTAATGAGACATATCTTTCAGTGAATATCCAAGGGGGAGTGGTATGAAATATTTATTAAGTAGATTATTCAACATATCAAAAGGAAGTGTGGTTTATCTCCAACAAGAATATGCTGATGGTATTTTACGAGAATACTATTGCTTATACCACACAAAATTATATTGATTACATCAAATGAGATAGAACAAAACGTATTTTACCATTGTCTCCTACGCACACGAATTACAGATGAATGTGGATATTGACACTCGACAGATTCAATCACATAAGAAATTCGTAGAATTTATTTATGAAATCATTGTCAACCACAATATTCAGGAAGTAGGTCCACAATATTAAAATACGGCAACTCAGAGATCTCTTGCCAACATCAGGGGGAGCATAAACAAGACTGTACTCTTTTTTCTTCGTTCAAGTTTTGTCCCATGGGGTTTCTTGGCAAAGTTTTAACGAGGTAGTGTTTCAAGATGATTAGGTCCATATATATGTACTCTTTTCTCTTCGACAAGTTTTTATCCCACATGGTTTTTCTTGATAACTTTTTAACGAGGCATATATTCTTAATGAATGGACATATAAGGGGGAGTATTATGAATAAATAATATAATTAGGTGGATGTCCAAACGTCAAAAGTCTTTCATATATGTTTCTTATAATTGTGACCCGTGAAGGGTCACTATTTACCCTATAAATATAGGATCATTTATTTGTTATAGAGTTAGTAGTTTTTGAAAATATAAGAATCAATTTTTTTCCTTTTTTATTTTTTTTCCTTAAGTTTATAACAAATAAAACCTATGAATAGTAGAAAAAATCATTTTTAAAGATATATATCATTTTAAGATTAAATAAAGTTTAGTTAATATTTATTTACTTGCTGTATTTAATTAAATAATAGCCTTTTCTTCAAATAATATAGAACGTTTGAAATTTAAATTAAAGTTAATGTTCAATAAACTTTTCAGTTTTATCTATTATTAGACAATGTCTTTTTGTACTCACCTAAAATACTTTTACTTCACTTTCAAAACTCAAAATATGAGTTTTAGAAATTTTTTCATACTTCAAAATTTAAGTTCTAAAAAGATTTCTATAAATCACACTTATATTTTTATGACAAAAAAGGAATAAAATATATAATATCTTTTATAGAGAAAAACATAATAACTGAGATAAGAAAAAATTAATTCTAGCTTAAATTTTTCTTTTTTAGCATTAACTCTTTAAATTACTATTTTTTTTTTTTTTTGGACGATCTTTAAATTACTATTAGATAACTAAATTTTGCAAAAATAGGAACATAGCCGGCCCGACATTGTCTATGACCTGGTATTCTCAGGATGAAAATTAAATAGAAAATAATAAGATCCAGCTGCCATCTTTTTTTCTTTTGATAAGATCCAGCTGCCATCTCGTTTGAACACAAATATAGTGTGGGCCATCAGAATGGTTGTTAAGATGACAACCATACCACTTGATGAGATAAATTAATACTTCTTATAACAAGACATGATTTTCGGCGAGAAAACATTATTTTATTAAACCTTGTCATCACAAGACAACCCACATGTTTTTTTAATACAATCCCTTAATGCTTTGTTTGGATTGCTTTTAAACGAAAAATGAAAATATTAAATATGTTAAATTAGGAAAATGTCGTGTACAATGACTAACTAGAACTAAGTTATTCAAGTATGGGTTAAAACAGGATTTGAACGTTGTACCTTTCATCTGTTAGAGAAGAGATTTGAACTTTTTACTTTTCTTTCAAGTGTTGAAAAATTAAGAAGACTCTGACCAGTTAAACTAAGAGTTAATGTTCAATAAATTCCTGCAGCCTTATACACTATCCTGTAAAAGACACTGTCTTTTTTTAAAAATAGTGAGTTATATGAAGCTTCCTAAAATTCAAAATACGAGTTCTGAGAAACTTTCCATAACCCAAACAACTTTTTTTATGGACGAGAAAAAGAAAAAGCAAAACCTATGATGCCTTTTAAAAAAATGATGGTTAGAATAAAGAAAAATTAATTCTAACGAGATGTCTTAGACATTAATTTTTAAACAACTATTCTAACTAGTTAATAATTTTTTTTAATATAATTAATAATTATGATATAAATATTAAACTATCCTATATTTAATAGAAATTCTAATAATTTTATATAATTATAATTACATTATTAGAATTAGAATGATTATAAAAGATTATCTTTATTTTTTCTTAGTCAACCATTATAACGTTTATTAATAACAGAAAATAGTTATAACTACATAAGGAAAAATAAAATTATACCTATAACTTTTAATGACAGAGAAATCTATAAAAAAAATAAAGTAAAATAAAAAAATTGCTAACTGAATACAATTATACTTATCAGGCTTAGCCTGAATGAGTCTGAATTCAAAATGAAAGGTTTTGGTGAATTAGTCTTTTATATTGTTTAGTTTATTTGGAAGGACAGAAATGAAAGTATCTTCAGGGGTGTTGCACCTAACCCTATTAAAACATTACACGGGGCTCTTAATGCCTATGATGAAATTTATTTTGCTACAAGATTAACCTCTGAGGCAAAGAATAGTAAGAAAAATGATGGTGTTCAAGAGTTTAATTTCGGAACTCGTTGTAACTCTAATGAAATTCAGGCTAATAACTTGAGAAATGATAGTAATGGGAAATGGACTCCACCCTTACCTGAAAAATATAAAATAAATTGTGATGCTTCATTTAACAATTTAACTAATCAAGCTGCATTTGCTTGCATTGCTAGGATTCAACATGAACATGATAGATGGTTTTGCGCAAAGAATGGTGGTCAACTCTATTATTGAAGCTGAAGCTGGAGGATTGATTGGAGCTTGTGATCTTGCTTCAAAATTTCCAAAAAGATCAGTGGAGATTGAGAATGACTGCTGCATTTTAATTAACCAAACAAGTAATAGAGGGATTTTTTTTGTAATATTCAGTTGTTTATTAAAAATATTATGAGATGTAAACTTTTGTATGAACTTAAAATCTCCTTTGCCAGGAGATCAAAAAACTGTTGTGCTGATTGGGTGGCTAAACAAAAGCTTAAAGACTATTTGTTTAGCCTTTAGAACTTTACTCCTCCTCCCCAATTGGCTAGATTACTTGCTAGTGATTTCCATCCAATAGAGATTGGTTGATGTGTATTTTGGAAGTTTGGTAATATATGCTTCTTTCGACTAAAAAAAAAAAAGAATACAACACAAGAGTTGTTAAATAAAGTTGAAAGTTTGACCAAAAAAAAGTTGAAATCTTTATCCAATGATTTTTTAACAATATCTTTTCAAAATCCAATCATCTCCATCTAATCTACTTTTCTTATTACACTTATTTTTTCACTATCCATTATATCTTCAAATGTTTTTATCCACTACACATACTAAACAAATACACATAAATCACATTTCACACTTACAAAACCTAAAACACTTTATCCCCAACTCAACCACTAAAAACGGTGTTTCACAGGTGGCTAAACAGCGGCTAAAAGGCAGGTCATCGACCACCTTGTCCATAGATATTGGATCTGATGTAATGGACGAGTTTGGATCTTCTTGATTGCGGATCATTCTAGCTTTGTTCGTAGCCGTAGGTGAAGCCTCTGTTCGTCGAGCTTCCACGGTCATCGGAGGAGACAAAAATTTGATTTTATCCATTATAGCTTCGATGAGTTAGTGGCTTCGTGGATCTCGGAGTTTGCGCTTCCATGGAAGATTCGAGATGAGATGAATATTTGTTTGAAACTCCATTATTTTCCAGGCGAGGATCCGAGTTCGTAGGCGGTTCTGATCAACATTGAAGCACGACCATGCTTAAAACTTGATATTTTCTTGAAATACTTAGTAATTTTGCGTAAATAATCAATGATTTTGTGTCAATACCCAGTGATTTTCTATAATACTTAGTGATATTGCATTAATACTCACTGATTCTATGTTAATACACAGTGATTTTGCATAATACTAAATAATTTAGTTTAATACTCACCGATTTAGTGTAATACTCAGTGATTTAGTGTTAATACTTGGAGTTCGTAAACGGTTCTTATGTTTTTTGTTTTTTATACTCATAGAGGTTTAGCTATTGGTTTGATGAATGATGATTTGGCTGGGTCTGTTGTTAATTAAGAGGATTTGATTATTCAGGATGAAATAAGAAATGTTATAAAATGATTTAGTTATTTTATGTTGTATTTATAGAATATTTTATTGGTAGTAAGGCGCATGATTTAATAGATTGTATGAAAAATAGTTTTAATTATAAAACAGTTTATTGTTAATTAAGGATTTAAAGGATACACTGATTATTTGGATGATTTAGACAAAAACATGGTCTTTGAGTAAATCCCCCTATACAACAAATTTCAATTATAAATTAGCACCTAAACAATTCCACCATCATTGCTAGATAGTCGGCATAACTACAACAAGTAAAAAGATGATAAATTTCCTAATACAACACAAATGACTACAATTATGACCAATAGCTGACTAACAAGCCATGCTTAAAAAGGGTGAATTAACCCTGCTCTCTCTATGGTCTACCTTAATAGCACAAAACTCTATATAAAAAATTGCAAAAAACCCCATGCGGTCTACTTTATAGTACAAAAATCCCATGTACGCTAAAAATTGAAGTAAACTTCCACGTGGTCTAAAATAATAAGCACAAAACCTCTTTCGACCATTTTTTATTATACAAAATATTTTTCAAGTGCATTAATGATATTATATAATCACATTAATGCACTTGAAGTATATTATTTAATTGAAAATCGATTGAAGAGAGTTTCATGCGTATTATTTTAGACTACATAGAGAAATTCTGCAATTTTTAGAATATATGAGATTTTTGTATTATTAGGGTAAACCACATAAGAGTTTTCTACAATTTTTAAAATACATGAGATTTTTATTCTATTAACATACACTACGTGAAGGTCAGGTGTAATTTACACGTGTAAAAATAACCATCAACAACCGATTTGAGTTTTTTTTAGTACGTGGGTGGTCCGGGCTAAATTTTGCGCAACACGACTAATCCCACGGGAATGTGAAAACCTCCTTATTTCATATCCCAGGTAAATCAGAACTATATTACCCATATTCATAGAGGGTTTCGAACCTTATTTCTCACTTTACACCCGTTAGGGAGGGGTTTCGTACACGGTATCTCTCTTTAAGTGCCGAAAAAATGACAAGGTTCTGACTAATTAAACTAACCTAACTGGTTTCATTTTTACTCCAATAAGATTCGATTTCGATCTGAGTTTTAGTAAATTTATTTTATTTTTCCCTGTTAACAAAAAAACATAAACTTATTTTAATTTTTTTATACTTACTCCCTCCGTCCATTTTTATTTGTCCACGTCTCGTTGCACAAAGATTAAAAAGAGCATTTAATACTCTTCATTTTTGCACAAACACTCTTAATTAATATACATGATATCATTTATTACATTACTTTTTCTACTATTTAAATAGGGGTAATATTGGAAAAAGTAGGGAAAAAGTGTCTTGGTATTGATAAATGGACAAATAATATTGGACACCCTCATTTAGAAAGTTGGACAAATAAAAGGGACAATTATTTATAAAAGCCCAAACAACATCAACAATACTCATAACATCCCCTTCTTAACTAATATTTAAAACCCTACTAAACAAAAAAAAAAGGCCCAAAACAACCCTTCCTCCCCTTATGTACACTGTATGTGTTGAAAATCAGAAAAAAAACCCTATTAGGGTTTGAAATTCATTTCTCTATTCCAGGCCGCCGTCTAGCCTATTCTCCACTATTTTTTTCACTCGCAGCCCGGTCCCCATTCTCTCGCCGCTCGAGATCGAGATCCATGGCAGCTCATCTCCATTTTTTAGAGCACCACCGAGCAGCCTCTCTGGGCCACCATCACAGAATTCAGGCCCAAAAACCAGTGTGTGAAGAGACGGGCTTTAATTTTTTTTAATTATGTATTCTGATTGTTTTTTATTTATTTTTTAATTACAATATTTTTGTAAAAGATTTGTTTTAAATATATGAATGTACCGAAAAGTGACTTGTTTGGAATGTACCAATTAGTTTTTATCCTGAATAGATTAGTGTATTGTTATTCCGGTAAAAAATTTGTTTGGCTCGTACCACTGTATGGATCGAGATTCTAAATAAGTCCGGACAATAACCTTAGACATACACAAAAACCCTCCATAAGACTAGAAAAATACTATTAGGACCAAAAACCAGGAAACTTGGTACATTCCAAACAAACAAAACATTGGTCTATATCGAAAATATATAAATTGTTGGTATGTACCAAAGATAAACTAAGTAGGGGTATAAGGGCCAAAATGCTAACTAAAAAAATAAACTTAGGACTTTCTTAGAATGTTTTTATAGTCAGGACTTTGTGACTAAATATTTGAAAAAGTAAGACTTTTATCCAATATTGAATGGTTCAATATTTATCTCACATCCATTGATTATTATAACAAAAAACATGTCATTAGATTAATAAGTTAGTTAATTTTGTAAGTTTAAAACATGAGATACGTATATTGATATTATTGGTATAGATTCATCTAATATTAGATGGAAATATTTTCCTATTTGAAATAGTAGACTTTTAAAAGTAATTTCCTTCAAATAAAAATTAATGGAGGGAGTACTTTTTTTTTTTCAAATACCTAAACTTATTTATTTTTCGGTCATATAACGGGATGATTTCATATCTATATTTACTTCTCTTTCATTACCATATATATATTCCCTACGTTTTTCCGAAGTCCAAACATTGTCTAAAAGAAAAAAAGACGCGTTTGACTGGTAAACCTCGTAGACTCTTTCAATTCTCAACGCAAAGTTACGCCACCATTCTATTTACCTTCTCCAATGTAAACACCCCTTTGTTCAGAATTCAGATCCATTTCATATTAAGTTCATCTTCTTATCAATCTTAGTTTTTCAGATCTCTTTATTCATTTTTTGTTTTTGTTTCGTAGGCTAATGTCTGAATTTCGGATCTGCCATTAATTTGCAACACAAACAACCAGAAAATGGCAGATCTAGTTAAACAGATCCTTACAAGACCAATCCAATTAGCTGATTTAGTGATAAAGGCAGCAGGCGAAGCTTCGATATTCAAACAAGAATGTATGGATATAAAATCCAAAACCGAAAAATTGGTGACACTCCTTCGTCAAGCTGCACGAGCTAGCAACGATTTGTACGAACGACCAACAAGGCGAATAATCGATGATACCGAGCAAGTTATCGATAAAGCTCTTGCCGTTGTCTTGAAATGCCGTGGACATGGTCTTGTGAAGCGAGTTTTCACTATCATACCAGCTGCCCAATTTCGAAAAATGCAATCTCAGCTTGAGAATTCCATAGGTGATGTTTCTTGGTTACTCAGAGTCTCAGCTTCCGTTAGTGATCGTGATGATGAGTATTTGGGGTTACCTCCTATCGCGGCAAATGAGCCGATATTGTGTTTGATTTGGGAACAGATCGCGATTTTATATACAGGTACGATGGATGATCGTGGGGATGCTGCTGCTTCATTAGTGTCCCTTGCTCGGGATAATGATCGGTACGGTAAATTAATTATCGAGGAAGGTGGTGTTGGGCCATTACTGAAATTGGTTAAGGAAGGGAAGCTCGAGGGTCAGGAAAACGCTGCTAAAGCTATAGGGTTATTGGGACGAGATCCAGAAAGTGTCGAACACATGTTACAAGCAGGTGTGTGTTCGGTTTTCGCAAAGATCCTTAAAGAAGGTCCGATGAAGGTTCAAGCTGTAGTGGCGTGGTCAGTTTCC
Organism: Nemophila menziesii; assembly: GCA_029959085.1. Classification (NCBI taxonomy): domain Eukaryota; kingdom Viridiplantae; phylum Streptophyta; class Magnoliopsida; order Boraginales; family Hydrophyllaceae; genus Nemophila; species Nemophila menziesii. The sequence continues at coordinate 281,021 of JARWIR010000091.1, read as the reverse complement.
GAGCTAGCCGCTCATTACCCGAAATGCCAAGATCTTTTCGCTCAACATAACATAATCAGGCTTCTCGTGAGTCACCTAGCTTTCGAAACGGTTCAAGAACATAGCAAGTATGCTATCGCTAGCAAGACTACATCAATGCACGCTGTAGTTATGGCTACTAATAACCCGAATGTTTCTTCGGTTAAAGCGGCCCATGAGAATGATGATCATAACAGCCATATATCACACCCGCTAGGGAATAGGCAAATGAGTCAGATGCATAACGTGGTTACAAACACTTTAGCGCTCAAGGGTCAGGGTCAGGGTCAGAGTTTGGGTCAGAAGCTTGGTAATGGGGCGGGGAATAATAGTGCGAAGATGAACTATTCAAACCATTATCATCAACAAAGTCTTTCAGGGGCAGCTGCTAAGGCGAGGGAAATGGAGGATCCTGTAACTAAAGACTATATGAAATCAATGTCTGCTAGAGCGCTTTGGCTACTCGCACAGGGGAATTCAGCGATTTGTCGAAGCATTACTGAGTCAAGAGCTCTTCTATGTTTTGCGGTTCTTTTAGAGAAAGGATCTGAAGAGGTTCAGTATAATTCCGCTATGGCGTTAATGGAGATTACAGCTGTAGCTGAAGAAGATGCAGAGTTGAGACGATCAGCGTTTAAACCTAGCTCACCGGCTTGCAAAGCTGTGGTTGAACAGCTACTGAAAATCATTGAAATGGCTGATTCGGAATTGCTTATTCCGTGTATTAAATCTATAGGGAATCTAGCAAGGACTTTTCGAGCAACCGAGACAAGAATGATTAGTCCTTTGGTGAAACTAATTGATGAACGAGAACCCGAGGATACTAGAGAAGCGTTACTTGCCCTAGCGAAATTCACTAGCGAGAAGAATTATCTCCACAAGGATCATAGCAAGTCGATAATTAGCTATGGAGGGGCTAAACACTTGGTTCAACTGGTTTACTTTGGAGAACAAATGGTTCAAATCCCTGCGTTGATTGTGTTATGCCACATTTCTGGACATTGTCCGGATAGTGAAGAACTTGCGAAAGCTGAGGCACTTACTGTGATTGAATGGGCATTGAAGCAACCTTTTTTGATCAAAGATGAAGAGGTGGAGGAGTTGCTTCAAGTATCCAAAAGAAAATTGGAACTCTTCCAATCCCGAGGATCTCGAGGTTACCATTGAAGTATATGCTATGAATCTTTCTATACTTATTGCTCTTCATTGATTGTACATACTATTATCAGATTCATTTTTCTTCTATGGGAGTGATTCTGAAAATGTTACTTTTATTATCCAAAAATTATTGCTTTTGTCGGGTAGGCGACAAGTATTGTTACATTAGTTGTTTGTTAAAATTGTTACTAGGTTTGCTCATGCTCTTCTTGTGGGTAAGAGCAGTCCATTAGTTTATTTTTTCTTTATGACTTGTGATTGTTGCTCTTTTGCTATTGTGTTTTTTCAATTTTGTTATGTCTGTGAATTATTTTATGTGAGGGGACCAAAGAAAATCCTCTAGCACAAGCTGGAAACAAATTTCCCCCAAAAGCTAGTTGTGACTTGTGTCTTCTATTAGCCAATTTTGGGAATAACCATTTTCATATTTTCTTTTGACCATTCCCAAGAGATGATGATACTCCATTTATATGTAGCATCAACTTGCAGGCAATGAATAGAAATTTATCTGTATTTAATGTATACATGGTCATGTTTAGTTTAGGTACAATAAGGTGCTTTGGTGCCAGCACTACTCTCAAGCAAGATATTCTGTGCAAATCCCGAGATAGTAAACTAATAAGTGTGTACATGCAGCCGCAAATGCTACTCAAGGATTAAAAGGCCGCCTTGGAAAGGAGACGAAGAGTCTGCCATTGAGGGGGCGGTGGATGTGTCACATTAGTGCCGTCAATTGCGGATACTCTTTTCACCATCTATTCTGAAAGAACATACTTCTCCATAAATCATGGTGCTGGATTAAAAGGAACGCCTGATTATGAATCAACCGTACATTCAGAAACACTGTTTGAAGCATTATATACGGCCAGCCTAACTCATAAGACTTCCAATAAGGCCTCACTTTCACCATCAGAGCATACCAATGTACGACGCTCTAACCCATGTGGTAGCCCAAGTTACCCGGGATATTAGGGACAGTAGAAGAGGCAGAAGATTCCTCAGAAGGGCCTGACCCATTGCTGGACTCACCACCGGAGGAAGAAGACACCATAATGTCAACGAGGACGACCTCCTACATTTTTTGTTAGAGGAAATAAATAACAGTGGAAAAGGACATAAATTAAATAAATAAGTGAAGAAAAGCGAAATAAATACCTCAATTAATGATTGTTCTCGCAACTGAAGGCCCGAAGAGATGTCCGAGAATCATGAGAAGGAGATTTTGCTCGACAAATTTTAAATGAATGCGGAGAGGTCCTAATATAGGGAAAAAACGTCTCTCTGAAGTTGAACCGTCAAAGCAACCAATATGCATACGAGTTTTGAGTAGGAATACATTTTGAGTTCCATCGCTTTAAAGAGTGGCTCCTTATTCCGATAATAATACATGGCGCATGCCAATTCCAGAATGTAAAAAATCTCCGGAATATAAAATCTCGCAAATATGGTAATCACGCCAGTTGCTGTTGGCCTAACGTCTTTTTAATCTTATTTTAATATTTGCCAAATCGTATTTTAATTATCTCCAAAATAGTGCATTAGACTTGTCATATTTAAATGCATTTTTTCCCTTGAATTAACATTATTTTTCAAGGTATTTTCATTGAGCCGGACCGGCATACTGGTGAAAAGAACCGTTGCCCAACGGTCACATGCCACGTTGGATTCTTCTGGTGGACTAGAAGACAAACCGGATCGGCAAGATAGAGTTACCACGTCTAGTTGATGAAAATTCTGAAGGATCCCTGTGGTTTCTGGACAGGAGCGCGTGAGAATTGACAGTTTGTGATTTGGAGTTAAGATAAAAAAGTTATTAAAGTTTATTTTTATAGAGCATGTAATGTCTTATATAATACATAAAGGATGTTAAAAATAATCAACTTTTATCTCTTTCTTTCCTATTTTGGTTTTATTTAAACACAGTGTAATTTTACTATTTAATTTCAATCCATTTATTATTATATTATAAACCAAACAAAATACTAACTTTCTCTTTATTTTCTTATTCATTATTTTTCTTTAGTTTATATTATTTCTTTTCAATTGGTTCAAGCCAAGAAGTACATACAAGTAAGTGAGAAATTAATTATACAACTGTAATGGTATATATCACTTATTTTGTATCACTCTTTTATCATCCATAAAATTATACTTAGATTATATTATATGATGTAAATAATAGAGTAAACTAAGAGAAATAAGTAAAATAATTGGACAATGTAGATGTCACGTACTATATGATACATGAGACAATAAAGTGGATTTTATATATATATACTTATATCAACAATGTAATTCTATATATATTTTTAAAAATTGGTTAATATGTTCACTATACAATACAAAAAATTTTCTTTTGTGAAAAAGTTTAACATTTTAGTAAAGTAAATCGAAACATGATCAAATTTTTCCAATTTCATAGTTAAGATAGGTATGACAATATATGACTCATATGATTGAATTATCAAAGATAAAGAATAAAAGATTAGATAGAATAAAATTATCAATATGATTTATTAGTTATACCATGTGTGCAAGAATAGGTCTTACCTTACAAAAGTAACCTTTACAATAATCTGAAAGTCATTCATTTGATATAAGATGAAGTTAAATGGTATTCTTAGAACTTCATGTATTTTAGAATTTTTTTGATAAATTATGGGTGTGGTCTATTTACTTCACCAATTATTGCATATAGAGTTAGATCGTTTATTATTGATCATCTTCGTATCTTCATCTACATTAACAAGTAAAGCTAGAACTGCTTGTTTTGGCATAGATCTTGGCAGTGCACTCCTATAATTATAATCAATACTTTGTTATCTATTGAATATGTTGAATTTATTTATTATTAATAGAGGGACAAGGACGGAAAGGTTTCACTTATCTTCACCTCTTGTTTGGCTACACAAGGTAGTGTTTGTTAAGATTTATCTTTCTTTAAGCATGTTAAATTTATATCTTGAATTGAGAAATAGTTACACATAATATGATGTGCTTTTTGTTCCATCATTTAGCACTAAATATAATATCAAATTGCACATGATGAGGACAATTATAAAAATATAAATAGATCATTGTAAGATTTAATCTTCTCTTATTTATTAATTTTAACTTGAAGAAAGGCTCATGTCTCAAAGAAATGAAATTAGTTCTATATAGACGAACTTTGAAATAAGATTTTGTTACAAGATATATGCACCTTTCTTCATAAGTTTGGTCCATCTTTAAATTCTGCAATTATCACATAATGTTATTATAGATGTACTCTTAATAAACGTGTATATAAAATTTACATAACTGTATTTATCTAGTTTAGTTAGTTTCTCAATATGCATAACTTCATCAGAATTCAACCTAATTGAAGGGGTTCGAATACTTCATGTTATAACATGTAAAATAAAATAATCAAACCATCACAATCTGGTTTCAAATTAAACGAGACTAATTTAAATTGATCTTATTTCACAACCAGAAACAGACTGATAAACACGTAATTCTATAACATAAAGGCAAGTTAAGAGGCACTTACATGTCACAATTGATGTCGGGTTTAATTGTATTTTTAGATTTGAGGCTGCACATTGCTATCCTATCTAATTGTGAACTAATAGTATCTTGGTCCAAGACATGTAAACCATTACAACATATAGTACTTGGAGCTGGCGCACCTCCAATTAAGAAACCTGAACATGGCAAAACTTTTGAAATACAATCACTACATTGCACATCAGCTTAACCAATGCTTGATATTAAAGCTAACATCAATATAACAATGATTGATGATATAGAATAAAAAGTCATATTTTCAACCATTTGTCTAGAAATTCTTTTAAGAAAATATTACGAATTATATGTTGTTTATAATTTGTAGTTGTTTATATTTTGAAATTAAGATTACATACAACCCCTCTTTATAGTACTTATTTGAAAATATCAAGATCATTTTTTCATATAATTTTAGTATTTTAAGGAAGGTAATTATTTAATGTTAGTAAAAGGGGGTTATCATATGCTATATTTTGAGTTAATTCCAAATATATTCTTTCACTTTATAGTTTTGGTTGAATATAAATGCTTGCATACACTAGCTAAATAAGAGTAATATTGTGTTTGGATACTTTAATTTTTTACAAGGAATGAATAGATAGATGAGAATCCTCACGTTATTTCTTTACTAAGAATGATTTTGTTGATATAAAAAACATAATTTTGTTGATTTAATACCTAAAAATATCTTAAGAATATCACTTTTGAAATTCTCCCAAATTTGGATGATCTTAAAATAAAGAAGATGTTACTTTTCAAAAATATCCTAAATAACCTTAGAATATTTATATAATGCATAATATAAACGTATGTTGGTTATTCTATAAAAAGATGTTATTTTTTATAAATATTTTTTCTTTAAATCTAAAATTTTGATCATGTTTTCTTTTTAATGTCGACTTTTTAGTTCCTAAAATAAGAAAATGTATATGTGATATATTCATACTATTAATTAAAAAAATTATAATTCATTTTTCTGCAGATTATTACTTATTATTTGCTAATAATCCTTCAAGTTATATCCGATTAATATAATAACATAGATAACCTAGATATAATAGTAGATTAATTCATTTTTATACTAAAATTGCAATGTATCAACATATATTTTTTTAGTAATTTTGTATAATATAGATAAAACTTTTAGAAAACGTAAAATATATAATAATATTAAATTAATATATGTATCAAATGCAATTTATTACTTAATATTAGAAAGGGTAAAAGTATTGTTTGTCCTCTTCTCTTACTTTCCTTCTTCACTTCGCTCCCAAAGTAAATAATAAGTGAAGTGTGTCAAAAAAGTTAAAACCACTAATAGATATATTAATAATTTCGTAGGTATTTCTTATTAGCCAAAAAATTGGGTCAAAAGTTGCACATAGTTTTCATTTATAAAGATGTGATGTTCAAGTTATCTTGGCAAAATTTCATAACGTTTTCATTTCAACTCAGGATTGCACGACGCGTCTTCTCATACATACTAGAATTCATGGTATACCTTATGTTAAAAGAGAATATTAAAATTCATACCCAGTTAATTGTAATAGTTTTTCTAAGTTGACGGAGGCGATTTTTAGTGTTGGTGCTTTAACTTTTGTTGACTTTGTTGACTCTTTGGATCGTATTGGTCTCATATCCACTCATCTAGGGTGTTTTCTTATCTTATTCACTCCTTATCTTGTCCTCCATGCTTCTACAAGCTACACAATCATAAAACTAAATACCATAACCTTTATAAAACACGTTAAGTCTCAAATATAAGCTAAGAACTCAAAATATACTAAATCAAAGGACACATCCAAAATTTGAATCTAAAATCCACGCAAAATGATATTTCTAAATTATCAAAATTATCACAAAATATGAATCATCAGCATAACATGTGAACAGTCTGCCACAACTGGTGAAATGTAGTGGCTTTGATTTCTAATAAAATATCTTTATGTTTCTCATTTCTATTTAGTCATAATCTTCTGTTACAACTAAGAAATGTTACATATATTTGCTAGTCTAGTATTCTATGAACACATAAAGCATATAAATAGTGATGGTCATTTAATTTTAAAAACATTCGGTCCTAAGAATGGGGAGTTTCTACCTTAATGTATTGAAAAGAGGGGGTATTACAATAATTTCAAACCAATCATTATAGATTAAGACATTTATCCCTCCACGGCTTGTGTAACCGTATCTTGTTTCATATAAGTTTATTCACTTCCTGGTCACTATGTTATACAACAATTATAAAATATGTGTAAAGTATATATTTACTTCATACATAATAATATAATTTTTTGGGTGGTGGATAATTTTAATAATTTAGTCAAAATATTTTATAAAGACATATCAACCTTTACTAGAAAATAGAACACACTAAGAATTCTGATCACTATACATGTTCTACATCCTATGTCACATGTTACACACAAATACGCCTTATCCATAAGTAAAAAATGAACTATTAAAATATTTTGACACGAATCTTTACATGTAAAAGGATTGTTTGAATTTATTACCCATATGAAATATAAAAACAATTTGATTTTATGATATTTGACCGTAATAATAAATTATTTGTTATTATTCAATTCACCTCTTCAATCTTAATTCATCTTGTAAAAAAGTTTAATAAGAGATTGACATTTGATTCCATGTAACCACAGAAGCATGTAGAAATTTCTCCTGAAGTATGAAAGAGGAGCCAGTCTTTTAAGAGATTTCAAAATTTAAAAAAAAAAGTAAATAAAAAAATCATATAAGGGCAATAATGGAAGGTAATATGACAATGTGTTTAACTGAAAATCAAGTTGATAATTTGTGAGTAAATAGGAAGTAATTTGATCCTTCTTCTTTTTGGGAATGAAAAGTGTAGAATTGTAATTAATTGAAAATTATCTCTTCAAATTATATATATATATATATTTTATAATCTTGGTTACACATTGGTGTAATGTTGTTTAAAATAAATTTATTATTTATCAAAACCAAAGTCTAATATTGTCTTATTAATATTTATCGCGATTAATGTAAAAATGTTAGATTAATCTAAGATGAGTCTAATCTCACATGTAATTTTAAAAAATAATAATACGGTTAAATACATATTAATTTAGGTAGATTTAAATTACTAAATAACCATGGATAAATGTTAGTTAGGTTATATATATATTTTTTCTTTTGGTTATCTTAGATGTCAGATGACGTCGATTTAAAGACGTAATTTGTGAAATTGAGTGAAATGTGTATTTTAGGATATTTGAATCCTTCACATATGGTATCTTTATCAGTATTATAGAAATTCAAAAGTTGGCTAATAAATTATAATTTTAGTTTCAGTTTTTAATAATAATTCACACTATTTCAAAAGATGCCCAGATGATTTCTGATACTCTGATTTTTTATGGTATCAAATGATATATTTAATAGAGCATATCTATAATTTATCAAAAAAATCTAACAATATAATAAATATTGAAAATATTTTAACTATTTTCTCTTTTTTCGATGACAAATAACTTTTAGCTTAATGGTGTGACAATTGTTGCAATATTCAATGACCCACAGTATAAGATATGTCTATTTTTATGCACACATGATAAAACTAACATACCGTACTCGTGATTCTTTTTTTTACTTTACCTTTTTCGTGGATTCTCTTAATAGTCTCTTATGTAAAATTTATTTTATTTTATGAATATTTTTAATGATGTGAATCGCATATGTTCTAAATTTAATATTGAGGTAAAACTAAACATGTTAGGATTGACTTAATTAAAATGGGAACACCATTACATAAAGTGAAAAACTTTGTGACACAAAATTATCATAAAGACAAATAACTGTAAAATAAATATAATCTTTTCGTTGATATAAATAATGCTATCTCGTGTACAAATTTATCTCTATATTATTTAATGTAATCCATACACACACACACACACATATATATATATATATATCACTATTTGGTAACTTATATATTACTTTCAATTAGTATTTCACTATATGACTATTTCCAAAATTATTTTATTAATCTTTTTAAAAAAAAATACGGTTTCTAATATTGATGAGGTGGTGATGCATACGCCGTGTAAAGTGGATGATAATATCAATGATGGTCTAACAAGAATCCCTGATATGAATGAAGTTAAGCAAGTTGTTTTTGCTATGTCAGGTTCGAAAGCCCCCGGACCGGATGGATTACCTGGTAATTTTTATCAAGAATTCTGGGGTATTATTAAGGATGATATTTACAAAATGGTACATGATTTCTTTGCATATAATACTCCTCTCGACTATATTAATGATAGAATCATTTCTCTTATTCCGAAAGGTAATCATCAGGAGTCTATTAAGGATTTCCGTCCTATTTCTTGTATTAACTTCAGTTATAAGATCATAGCTAAAATTATGGCGCTTAGACTTCAACCGTTTATGGAATCTATAGTTTCCCCGACTCAATCCGCCTTTATTAAAGGTAGAAGTATTCATGATAATATTATGATTGCTCAAGAGGTGGGTTTCTTTCTTAAAAATAAACGAAGGACGAATAAACATTACGGTGCAGCCAAGATCGATGTGGCTAAAGCTTATGATCAAGTGAACTGAGATTTTCTTATGGCAATCCTCAAGAATCTTGGTTTTTGTGAAAAATGGAGGAAAATGGTTTTTAACTGCATCTCATCGGTTTCTTACCAAATTAAGGTTAATGGTGATAGGATGGCGAAATTCAAGCCAAAACAGGGTATCAGACATGACGATCCCCTATCCCCTCTATTGTTCTCTATGCTCACTGAAGGTTTAATAGGTTTACTAAATTTTGAATGTCGGGAAGGAAATATTAAAGGGATTTCTCTTGCTAGAGCTGCCCCGAGGCTTATCCATCTTCTTTTTGCGGATGATTCTCTTTTCTTCTTGGAGATCAATGATAGAGAAATTAACGCTTTCAAAGATGTATTGTCTAAATATTGTGATGCGTCAGGACATAAGGTAAATTTCAATAAGTCTACTATTATGTTTAGTAAAGGTATATATGATGTTAGGGCCAAAAACATTGCCGATACTTTTAACATCGCACTTACTAATTCCATGGGTAAATATCTGGGTATCCCGATGTCTCTCAAAAGATCAAAAGTGGAAAACCTTAGTTATATTATGGATAAATTCACGAATAAATCTGCTAATTGGGCCTCTAAATTATTGTCGGATGGAGGAAAGGAGGTCTTGATCAAAGCTGTTTTACAATCGATCCCGAATTATGCTATGTCCATTTTTGAATTCCCAAATACTTTGTGTAAAAAACTTAGTGGTATTGTGGCTAAGTTTTGGTGGAACTCTGGAGATAAAAAGAGAATACATTGGGTTAAATGGAAAAATCTCGCTAAAGCAAAAAAGATGGGGGACATTGGATTTCGAGATTTCCGTAAGATGAATACGGCTCTTCTCGGAAAACAAGCATGGAGAATTTTAAACAATCCGGATTCTCTGGTGGCTAAAGTCCTTAAAGGGATTTACTTCCCGAATTCTGATATGTGGAATGCTAAGCTTAAAAATAGGAGCTCGTGGAGTTAGGCAAGTATATATAAAGGTCTCTCATTCCTTAAGGAAGAATGTATATGGCAAGTGGGTAATGGTCTCACTATTGATGTTTGGAATGATTCTTGGATAGCACAAGGCTACAAACTAGATAAGCCAAAAGAGTGCAAGATTAGTAAGTTGGCTGAATATTTTAATATTAATTAAACAAATTGGAATTATGATATTCTTAAGGATTTCTGTACATCAAGAGATACAGCCGATATCAGGAAAATTCCGATCTTACAGTTGGATAAGGAGGATAAAATCATTTGGCCAGAGTCTAAAGATGGGGAATACTCGACAAAATCTGGCTACCATAGATTGGTACAAAAAGAGGTTGACAAAGAAGGTGAGTCATCTGCTAATGGTGAAATAAATGATTGCAAAATGTGGAATATCATTTGGAACTCGAATGTCCCACTCAAGATTAGGAATTTTATATGGAAACTCCATAATAACGCAATACCTACTAAATGTAATCTGAAGAAAAAGAAATGTAGCGACAATGACATGTGTGAATGGTGTGAAAATGAGGCGGAATCGGTAGTACATCTTTTTGTTAAATGCCCGTTTAGTATGGGTGTGTGGGCTAATTCTCAACTCCAGTGCAAAATCGATGAATCCTTCAATGAATCTATCAGCGAATGGATAAAAAATATTATTGAGAGTTATGCGAAAAATGGTTGGAGTAGGAGACTAGTAACTGCAACAATATTAGCTACGATTTGGAATATTTGGAAGGACAGGATGAAGGGACTCTTCAAGAAAAAGTCTTGGAATATTATTGAAATTAACGAAAAACAAAATCGCTATTGAAATACTTATTTGCTGACAGAAGTGTAAATAAAGATGATAATGAGAGTTCTCAACATGAATCTCCTAAAGATAGTCTTAACACATTTTTTAGAGATGATGCGGACCACGTTTGGATAAATGATGCTTCGTTCGTTAACAACTAGGAACCCTCTGGAATTGCATCTATTGGTATTAACAAAGATGGAATAATTACCCATAAAATTGTTAAAAGAGCTAGAGTTAATTCTATAGTTGAAGGAGAAGCGTGGGCCGTTCTTTAGGCCATGAGATCTGCGGCAGATCTCAATTTCCAGAGTAGTTCGTTTTATTTTGATAACCTTGAGGTGTTTCAAGGTATTTTGAACGACAGTGCTTCCAATTGGAGAATTAGACCAATTACTAGTGAAGCTCTCAGCTGGCTTAAGAGATTCTAGTCGTGGAAGATCATTCATATTAAGAGAGATTTTAATCAAATAGCTGATAAAGTTGCTAAACTTGCTAGGTTGCGTTTTGACATCACTAGATGCCCGTCTATGTCCATTATTGACTTTTCTGTTTGGCTAGATTGGGTAGCTTGCTCTCGTTTGTAACTTATTTTTTTTGACAAAAAAAATCAATATATTGCTTAGAACAAGAAAAGAAATACAATAGTAAAAACGTAATTAAAGTTATCACATAAAGAATATGAAATGGTATTAGTTAACTATTTGGATTGGAAATTTAATAATAAACTTGTATTAGAAACAAAAAGAAAGGAAATGATAATTTTGAATGAAAAACTACTTTTACCTTTTCTAATATTAAGTAATAAATTGCATTATATATATATATATATATAATATATATATATAATACGGGAGGATAGCGCTTTTAGTATATAAATGAAAAAAAAATAGAAAAAAAACCAGTCGTTCAAAGAAAGATACAAACTCGCCTCAATCCAGTCGCTTTCTTCACAATCAACGATAACCGTCGTTATCCTCTAACCACGGCCGCAACAACATTACTTGATTATCAACAAGGTAAATTATTTTTTCAATGAAAAACCTTAATCTAAAATTAATAGCGGTAAGCCTGTAACAGGAGGGGGATCGATGGCTAAGTTATATAACGGTCCCACGTTTGTTATTAACCTTATTCGGTCTACTCTCTTTCAGTTTCATATTTTTCAGATTTTTCCTACCATTTCATGATTTTTCAGATTTTCCGTGATTCCTCGGAATGCTCGAAAGTTGAAAATAATGAGAAAGTTCGTGAGAATTGAAATGCATCAACCACATTAGGAGATCGAGGTCGATATCAAAAGCTTTCAAATTGATGGATAAGGAACTGAAATTGAGTTCAAGTTTAAAATGTTTATACCTTTTCTCTCGGTTTCCGTTATTCACCAGTAGTTCATTCATGAGTTGCTTTCTTAAACACTTATTGCCTAGGATATGACAAGAGGTTCTCTTCCCAGTTGTGTGAAAATTAGTTAAAAATTTCAACTTAGGAGGAACCAAGTTTTTTGATTTATTAGTTATTCCTTCTGTAAATTTGTTATTTTACGTTGGCAGATAAACCCGGAAAAAGATAGGGAAGAAGTGCTAGCAACAACTCCAAAAGATGGGGGATCAAGAGTTGAAAAGCTGGTAAGGAATTTTTGGAATGAAAGGGATGTAGCGCAATATTTTATCATATTATAGGGACCTATAATGTGTATAATTGAGTATACGTGGCGGAAAAGAAATTGGCTTAACAGCAGACACTTTCGCTGATAAAGAGATCCATAAACTAAGAGTGAGTTTGGGACTGATGAGCTAGTTAACAAAAAATTGAAGTGAAGGATTTATCATGAACTATTATGTGAAGATGTGAAAATATTTTCATCGATTGGATTGGCTTTCAGTGCCTCCGCCAGAAATAGGATTGGTCTTGGTCCAAGGATAAAGATCTATAGGAAGAGCAAGGATTCTGAAGAGCTTATAATAGAATCTCTCTCGAGACAAGAACTGAACCTGCGGTGTCCATCCAATCTTCGAGTAAGTAGGCTGGCCAGAGAGGATATAGTAGTCAATTACTCGCATTTTGTTTCGTAAAGAAGCAAACAAGATCAAGAAAATTTGTAAAGAAAGGCTCACGAGCATGATATCTCAGAGATGGTATTCATCCCAGATCTTATACCAAGGGAGTCGCAGTGCAAAATTAGTACAACGAACTGGAAGGATGTGTTTGCTAATTCGAAACCAACCTTTTATAGAGGAGCAAAAGTAACTAACCAATTATTATAGTACCATTCGTGTACACGTTTAAATCATCTTTAATGTTAGAAAATTAAAGTACTTAATTTGTTTTCTGATAACTCATAACTTAATTATTGTTTAAATTGCATTTTATTGATCACCAATTTTGTGGCATATGGTATTGTTACCTAATTTGACAATACGAAGGCCCTCGAGATATCGTTATATAACAAATGACGGCCGTGAATAGACGAGTCCTTGGAATACCATATTCCGACGAACAACCTCTATTTGTTACATTCTATCCCCACCACTCTGCATATAGAATGCCATTGTACATGGAAAAAATGCACCCGATGTTGGAAAAAATCTAACAATATCACTAGAAAAAAATGGATTTCATATAAATATATTCCAAAAAAAAGTAATACAACCACTATTACAAGAAAAAGGAATAACAAGAATATAAATGTATCTAAAGTATGTAATACTACAACTATTACATGGAAAAATAGATAATTAGAACTTACACAGAAATTTAGAGGAAAAGGAAACGGATACAAATACACTAGGAAAAAGTGTAGCGGCGTTAAAAAAGATATTCCAGTAGAACCGGTATCTCTAACAATTGTATCACTCTAATCTCTATGTCAAAAGAATATTTGACTAATCATGGAGAGAAGAGTTTCCTATTTTTTTAAATTCTTAGTTCTTTATATTCTATTCTCTATTCTCTCAAGAATAACTTTTTTCCTTTCTATTCTTTCTAGATTTTTCCATTCTCTCAAGAATAATCCTTTTCCTTCTCTGGGAATGCAAGTGACAAGGTCACTATTTATAGAATAAATGGCAAGACAATAAACCGTCACTTTAATGCCTCTTCAATGGTCATTAAAGCTAGCCGTTTTTTTCCACCAAGTCTTGTGGCAAGACAAAAAACCGTCACCTTAATGCATCTTCAATGATCATTAAAGCTAACCGTTTTCTTTCACCAAGTCTTGTAACTTCCGAAACCGCTACCAATAATTTTTTTCGGTTTTTGCTTTTATTTTCTTCTTCATTTTCTAGGTGAGACTTTTTAACACATAAAAAGTTTTCCCACTTTTCCCAAGAGAAATAAAAAATTAATAAACTAAAACTCTTGAATTTTAGTAATTCCAACATTTTTTCCACAAAAATTAAACTGAGACTATTAGAACACAAATAGTTTTTCTTACTTCTCCCATGAACATGAAAGAATTAATAAATTAAATAATCATTCATTTAATAATTCCAACAATCCCCCACTCAGGTTCTTTGGGGGAGAGGTGAACAGGTTTCCGTAAATACCATCATTTGGGTGAATTGTACTTAAGTGGCAATATCTTTCGATTTGAATTGACACGTAGTGAAGTGAGGCAACCACCAAATTCCTGTCAAGTGAACGTACTCTTGAACTTGACGGTTTTCGATCGAGACCCTCACAGCACATACTCTACCCGGCTGATAGTTACAAATTCCTCAGACATCACCTTTTTCTTACACATAGGTGATCTCCAAGAGCGTCTAGCCTCATTAGCCGACCCCTCTCGGATATCAAGATCATTAAGAGCAATAAAGCCCAACCTCATTATGTGTCTCGCGAATTCATCAAGTCCTTTCTCTTTAGGACCACCCTTATGGGCTATGAATTTGTGCTGAGTTTAAAAACTCATCCCTTGGGAACATCAAGGACGTCTCCTTAAAGTCATATTATGATCAATATACAACAACCTCAACGGTGAATTCATCAATTTCATCTCAACAGGACCGCCACACATGGCTATGAATTCATTAAGTTTAAGCAATATACAAACACTCTCAACGGTGAATTCATCAAGTCCGTCTCGATAGGACTACCACGCATGGCTATGAATTCATTAAGTTTGATAGATGTACAACAACCTCAACGATGAATTCATCAAGTCCATCTCAATAGGACCACCACGCATGGCTATGAATTCATTAAGTTTGAGAAATATACAACAACCTCAACGGTGAATTCATCAAGTCCGTCTCAATAGGACCACCACGCATGGCTATGAATTCATTAAGTTTTAATTTTCTCATGTATACACAATTTACACTATATAAATAGGAAGTTAGTGCATCATATATAATCATTAGTAATAGGTTCCCCATTAATGGGTTCTAAACCTATCACTAAACATTTCTAGGATTATTCTCCCACTTAAGTCTTTTAGTAAATAAATCAACCATTTATTTAATCATCTATAAGGGACCCAATTCGCATAGCCAAAAAAACCTTCAGGAATTACATGAGTCATTTTGAAATGCATATCTAGATCAATAGTACCTCTCTCGTACTTGATCAAAGGACAAAAATTAACCCAGTGGTCATCACTTGATTTCGTTAAAATATAAACAATACCAGGTTGAGAATACTCATTACGAATGTCACACTCCTTATAATCATTGTATATTAATTAAGGGACACACCCCCACAATTCTCTTATGCATGAAAACTAGTATTATAAGGAGTTTTACTAAACATTATATCAAAGGAGTCAAACCTTTCCAACAAAGTGCGATTGACTAAGGTAAATTCCATTATTGACTCTAATGAATTTTATCCTTAGTATTAGCTTCCCCCACATCTTTTATTCACAAAAAGAGAATTTGAAGCAGTAAGTCGTGTGAAATAGAGTACCAAAAGACGATCATGTCAAACACCTATTGACAAAAGTGTGACATGACCTATCTATCTTTTATTGAGGTACCATTTCATTAGCAAGATGCCCGTTTAAAAAAAACACAAATCAATTTCCTTGGTTTTCATACTTTATCCCTTAATCCAAAAACACCAACCTTTCATGTTGCACCATGTAGATCTCTTCACATAGATCATCATTCACACATATATTTAATATCCAATTGAAATATATTCATGTTTGTGAATGAAGTTTAGAGCAACAAGAGTTAAAAAGTGGTAATATAAGGGACGTAAGTAATCTTTAAACTTATATAAGCATGAAAAATAAGGTCTTAAGTCGATTCACTTTTTTACCTTTATGGGACTAATTGGATCTTGTTGTGTCATATTCCGGTGACGTATTTCTTCTTATCAGAATCATCACACCCATGCCTTTTTTAGACCGTTTCACAGATAGTTTTTATTGACTTCTCAACGGCACACATATAAAAGGTGGGGTTCGTCACATTATCCAAGATCCATCCCATAACCACTAAATTAGCTTTCTTGAACCCAACTTCGAGAGCCAAAAACCTAGCATGTAGTTCTTTGGTATATTCCCTATTAGCCTCAATGGCGGGGAGTAACTCGAAAACGGCAAGGTCTAGTTCACGTTGTTCAAGGCATATCAGTGGCTTTTGTGCCCAACGTTTGTAGTTGGAACCATTGAAAGGCTCCAACTTAGTCACGTAGGGAAATGACTTTTGCGTTCAAGGATGAAGCAACCGCCAATATAGAAAAACCATTTTACTACCAGTGATATTAAAACAAAATATCTTTTTTAAATTGTTGGAAAAAATCTAACAATATCACTGGAAAAAAAAATGGATTTCATATAAATATATTCCAAAAGAAAGTAATACAACCACTATTACAAGAAAAAGGAATAACAAGAATATAAATGTATCTAAAGTATGTAATACTACAACTATTACATGGAAAAATAGATAATTAGAACTTACACAGAAATTAGAGAAAAAGGAAACAGATACAAATACACTAGGAAAAAGTGTAGCGGCGTTAAAAAAGATATTCCGGTAGAACCGGTATCTCTAACAATTGTATCACTCTAATCTCTATGTCAAAAGAATATTTGACTAATCATGGAGAGAAGAGTTTCCTATTTTTCTAAATTCTTAGTTCTTTATATTCTATTCTCTATTCTCTCAAGAATAACTTTTTTCCTTTCTATTCTCTCTAGATTTTTCCATTCTCATAAGAATAATCTTCTTTCTTCTCTTGGAATGCAAGTGACAAGGTCACTATCTATAGAATAAATGGAAAGACAATAAACCGTCACTTTAATGCCTCTTCAATGGTCATTAAAGCTAGCCGTTTTTTTCCACCAAATCTTGTGGCAAGACAAAAAACCGTCACTTTAATGCATCTTCAATGGTCATTAAAGCTAACCGTTTTCTTTCACCAAGTCTTGTAACTTCCGAAACCGCTACCATTAATTTTTGTCGGTTTTTGCTTTTATTTTCTTCTTCATTTTCTAGGTGAGACTTTTTAACACATAAAAAGTTTTCCCACTTTTCCCAAGAGAAATAAAGAATTAATAAACTAAAGCTCTTGAATTTTAGTAATTCCAACATTTTTTTCCACAAAAATTAAGGTGAGACTATTAGAACACAAATAGTTTTTCTCACTTCTCCCATGAACATGAAAGAATTAATAAATTAAATAATCATTCATTTAATAATTCCAACACCCGAGTCCACTTGCGAGACGATCAACATTTCCAGTCTAGTTCCCTGAACCCCTGAGCTAGGTACCAGCTACTGTAATATTTTGTTGTGGGAATTTGATTGAAGATATGCTGCTTCCTGGTGCAAGGCAGATGTCCAACTCCTTTTTGGAAGTTGTATAACCAGTCCCAGCCCATGTGTCCATCCCGTACCTGTAATTAACAGCTGGTACCATCAAATTCACTTTGTTTTTGGAGCTGCTACAACCTTTTGCAATATTCGTCAGCTTTATCGAAATTGATTAAAATCAGAGAATGGGATGAATTTACGAGTTTTTTGTAATAATATACTAAAATTAAAAAGTAATTGTAAAAATATACCAAAAATAAAAGTAAATGCAGAACTATACCATTTCGGTAACCCAGTTACCGAAATGCTTCATTTCGGTAACTGGGTTACCGAAATGGTTTATTAATTAACATAATCTATAAGTTAGCATGGCAGAAAGGCAGCATGTTTTATTGTAAGAGATCTCAAGTTCGAAACCCTAGATTTCCTTTTTTTGAGTCACAACATAAATTAACAATTAATATAAAATTGATTGTTTTTTATATATACTTAATTATATTTATTATTTTATACATGATTTATTGATTTTTTTATTAAACCGTAAAAGGTCCCATTTTTTTGTCTCGCCTTAGGTACCCAAGACTTTCAGACCGGCCCTTATACATTGGTCAATTAAACTCTAATATATTAATGATTAATAATTTTGATACAAAAAAAAAGAATAATAATTATTATATTATATAGTAATATCCCCCTTATGTAGGTAGGGTTTGTAAAGACTTCTAATTACAGTCTCCTATTTATTAGTAATGTATAAGAGTTTTAGTAAAATAAAGTCTGAAAAGGGACTTATTGTTGAGTTTTCTTAATAATATACTAAAATACAAAAGTAATTGCAAAAACATACCATTTCGGATACCCAGTAATTGCAGAATTATACCATTTCGGATACCCAGTAATTGCAGAACTAAGGCGAGATATTATTAAGGCCGGCCCGAGAGTCTTGGGTACCTAAGACGTGATAAAAAAATAGGACCTTTTACGGTTTAATAAAAAAAATCAACAAATCATATATAAAATAATAAATATAATTAAGTATATAAAAAAAACAATAAACCATTTCGAACTCAAGATCTCTTACAAGAAAACAAGCTATCTTTCCACCATGCTAACTTATAGATTATGTTAACTAATAAACCATTTCGGTAACCCAGTTAGTTACCGTTACTTTTACTTTTGGTATATTTTTACAATTACTTTTTTATTTTAGTATATTATTACAAAAAACTCTGAATTTACTGAACAATAATAAACTCAAATAATTAATGAATTTAAGGATAATATATTGCTAATTAGGATAAAAGTATTTTCTTACCCATGCTTTAACAACATGATCACACCGAACAATAAAAATAATCCAATCACACTTTTTTTTTTAAAAATATTTTTGAGTTGACATGAAATCAAGTAAGACTAATTTCAAAGGTGCCAAGTATTCTTTGATCAATATAGCTTTACTTTGCACTAAAAAAAAACAAGATTCTCACTATCAGAAGCAATATAGCGAAAATTAAAACTGCAGATCCTCAACTAATAATAAAAGTCATGATATTATATTATGCAGTCATTTAAATAATTCAAACGCATATACATAATCTTTCTGTCAAGATATCATGTCTAAGAAACCAAAATTTTGATGAGGACATCAAGCATCAGATTGAGGTTGTTATGAATGTGATGAAGAATGAATTTATAAAATCTAATGAAGGACTATTTATTTGTCAAAAAAAATATACAAGTTTTGTGAATACGTCCATTTATGTACCGTCTATCATTTGAGAAAAAAAATGTATCATCTGTCATACAACTTGGTGCAGTCATACAACTTGGTGCACACAGAAGTACTCTGTAACTATACTACAAATGTTGATTCGTAAACATGCTAAATAAACGCAACTTGCTAGTAGCTAATATCAAGACAATATTACATAGTTTGAGAATCTGAAAACAAGTATTTGTCCATCTCAATGGACAGAAATCAAACTCTCCTCGTAAAGCATTACACCATCTCTATAACTATGTTTGTTATAACAAAAGAAAAAAAATGTTTAAATTTCATTTTTCCTTCTAAGTTCTAATACACTCGTTGGGCTTCCCAAAAGTATTGAATCTTCATATTCTTTGGTTCATAGGTAGCACTATATGCATCTGAAGCCAATCAACTTTTTCCTTTGCTCAGCTCATCCTCTATGTTGATCTTGTGCTTCAGTTTGTAGTTTCAAGGTGTTATATCACTAAATCCTATTGCTTATTGCTCTTTTTTCTGTGTATTTCACCGACGAATATGAAGTTTGTGGCGTGTTAAATAAATGTGGCATCCATCTGGTTTGTTTTGTTTTTCAAAACTCAGGCCCTGTCTTCTACTAAACTCCTATCCGGGTCTCACCTTACGGCTTTGTGCATTGATCTTAAGCCGGGAGAAGGCTATAATCGATTATAGGCTGAGATTCCAAGAAATTACATCTATATATAATTGTATGCAAACACAAAGAGTAAGTTATGGTGTGAAATGCAATGCATAACAAGGACCAGAGAATTAAGAAAAGGAACTCACGCAACAGTGTATCCATGTGAATATCATATGTCAAATCCAGATCTTCCCAGTGATGTGCCCTTCAGAGCCGGGACAGGTGTAAGTGGGGCGACCGCACAGGGCCCAATATTTTTAAGGGCCCATAATTTTATTTTCCTGTATAAAATATTGTTAATTTTTTTTTTCAATCTTGCTAATCCAGTTTCTAAACTCAATTTTATTAATTAAACCAATTTATTATTTTTTCTTAACATATCCAATTTCCAACTATCGAAGAAAACTCTTTTAATTTTCAAAATATGTGTCTGTTTCTTTCTTAATTGATATAGACAATCATTATCATCATTGTTGCATAGAATTTTGATCAAAAAACTATATATGAATCATCTCACTTATCAGTCCTTATTTCTCAGATATTTTTATTTTAATTCTTAATTTATATAATTTTATTCATAAATTTTTATTAAAAATTTATAATTTATTAAATTGACAAAGAATCAAATAATTTTTTATTTTTCTTAAAGTTCAAAAATTGCAATTTTTTATTTGTTCGCCGACGATCTTTTTTTTCACTTTGTAGACATAAAGCATTTATAATTTATTTAATTTTTTAATAATTTAATATTTTTATAATTTATTAAATTAACAAGGAATTCAATACTTATGTATTTTCTTAAAATTTTGAAGGCTGTAATTTTTTTGATTGTTGTTGCGATACTTTTTTATTTGTAGTATTTTTAGATTATGATTTACTCAATTTTTTTAATAATTTAATATTATTATTACTAAATAATCTAATACGTAAAATAATGATTGAAAAAGAAGTATTGAAAAAGTATAAAAAATCTGAACTTGCAGACATTTTTTTTTTTCTGTAAATGATAATCTTTCATTAAGAAATTTTTTCTCATAATATAAAATATCAAAAAATTTCTTAACAATTAAATAATTTTTTGTGTGTATTAGAGTTAAAATTATTAGATATATTTAATTATATATATATAGATTGAAATTAAGAATTGAAAGAATTAAAAGATAAAAGAAATTAAAATTGATTAAAGGCCCAAAGAAAAAAAGAAAAGAATAGATGACAGTCTCGTAATATGTTTTAAGGTTTAAATTATTTTTGCCAATTCTATGTAATTGTTAAGTTGGTATGTAATTAAAAGTTCAAGACATCTACTTTGCTATTTTGATTTATTATTTTATATTTTAATAGGATTTGAAATAATAAAGACCTAATTTAAATCTTTGCTCAGGGCCCCAAACTGGACAGCCCTTCTTCAATCTTATCTTTCTAGGAAAGATCCCATAAGTTGAGCCTTTAGATAGTAACGACAATACAAAACATATTTCCTATTACCATAAAACATACCTGCAATCAGAGAAACGAACCGTTATGGAAAGTAAAACTCATAGAAGAACATATAGCTAATATCATCATACTTAAATGAAATTCGATGTAGCCCAAAAAATTTCGTTATCAGAATGTTATCGTACTCTTTTCATAGTGAGGTAGTATACTTAATAAAGGAACCGAGAGAAAAGTATAAATATTTAAAACTTAAACTCAATTTCAATTCCTTATCGATCATCTTGAAATCCTTTGTCGTGTTACAGCTATTAATTCCAGATTAAGGTTTTTAATTGAAAAAATAATTTACATCGTTGATAATCAAGTAATGTTGTTGCGGCCGTGGTTAGAGGATAGTGACGGTTATCGTTGATTGGGAAGAGAGCGACTGGATTGAGGCGAGTTTGTTCAAGAAGCGTAGAAGGTGGGGCTCTCTGGTTTGTTCAAGACTGAGAGTTTGTATCTTTTTTTGAACGACTGATTTTTTTTCTATTTTTATTCATTTATATACTAAAAGCCACTACCTCACTTTAAACCTCCCGTATTTTCTCTCTCTCTCTCTCTCTCTCTATATATATATATATATATATATATATATATATATATATAGGGATAATTCATAATTAATTACAATTCCACACTTTTCATTCTCAAAGAAAAGGAAAGAGAAAATTACTTCCTACTTACTCACAAATTATTAACTTAATTCACAATCAAACACATTGTCATATTTACCTTCCATTATTGCCCTTATAT
This sequence comes from Nemophila menziesii, assembly GCA_029959085.1. Taxonomy (NCBI): domain Eukaryota; kingdom Viridiplantae; phylum Streptophyta; class Magnoliopsida; order Boraginales; family Hydrophyllaceae; genus Nemophila; species Nemophila menziesii. The sequence goes on along the minus strand of JARWIR010000091.1, from coordinate 258,508 downwards.
GATTTTTTTAATTTTTTTTTTAAAATCTAAATTTCATTTTATGTGTTGCTATAATACACAAATATATATTTATGTATTCCTGTAACACACAAACTAATAAAATCGATCTAAATGATTCTCTTCTTTAACAAAATTGTTTTTTTCTCTTTATTAATCGCATATACCCTATTTTTACTTGTATTTAACTATCTTGATATATTATCTTTTTGTCCAACAATATTTTGTTATTTTTTTGTTTATGTTTTAGGGTTTTGTGTGTTCCAGGTCACACAAAACTTGATTTTGTTTATTCCAACTCTGTGTGTTCCTGGAACACACAAATCTCAGAATTGTGTATTCTTAGAACGCACAAATATCAGATTATGGAACACACAAAACTCAAATTTGTGTATTTATGGAACACATAAAACTCGAATTTATGTATTCTTGGAATACACAAAACTTGATTTTGTTTGTACCGATTCCGTGTATTCGCGGAACACACAAATATCAAAATTGTGTATTATTAGAATGCATAAATCTCAGAATTGTGTATTCATGGAATACACACTACTGCAGCGCGAGCTTCTCGCGACTAAATTTTTCGCGACTACACGATGTAGTCGCTAAAGATAAGCATCACTAGCGACTACTTTTCTTTAACGACTACGTGGTACATTTCTCGACTACAAAGTAGTCGTTAGTTAATTTTGTTATTAACGACTACTTTAAGTAGTCGTTATTGATAAGAATTAGTCGCGAGTGATTTTTGTAATTTTTAATTAATTTCCCACCGCCGTTAAGTAGTCGCTAGATGTTAGAGTATTTAACGACTACTTTGTGTAGTTGTTAGAAGTTCTTTCTACCGACTACGTTTTAGTCTTTAGCGACCACTCGTGTAGTCGCGAATAGTGGTAGCGTGTTTTTCAACAGTAACTTGCGAATTGCTTTACTCAATACACCATTATTATATAATTTCTCTTTCTTTCTCTCAAAACTCTCCCAATTTTTTTCCACAATTCATCATCAAAAATTATTTCAACACTTGGAAAAGCTTGCCCGGTTCAATCATCACGTGTGACCGCCTCAATTATCAATTTTTCCTTCCAAATTTGCCCCAAAGTAGGTATTTTTTGTTCCATAAAACTCTTTCAAATTTCTTTTACTTTCATTCAATTGTGTAGTAAATGGTAAATAATATCACTTTATTAAGTATTTCAACACGTGGACAAGCTTTCCCGGGTGAAACATAAACGTGGGACCGCCTCAATTATCAATTTTTCCTTCCAAATTTGCCCAAAAGTATGTGTCTTTTTCATCTTTACCTAATTTGATTAAAATTGTATAGTTAATGCTAAATATATAATATCACTATGTATATATCTCTAATCATTTAATAATTTAATGTGAAGTATAAATATATATGTATATATATACACATACACACACATATATATTTATATTTGTATTTGTATGATATATTATTGTATGATGCATAAAAGTATAAATAGGATATATTTTTATTTAGTGATGTTATATTTTGTATGCTTTTAATTTTTTATTTAGGTATTTATTTTGTGATGTTATATTTTGTATGCTTTTAATTTTATATTTATGCATTTATTTGGTGATGTAATATTTTGTGTGCTTTTAATTTCATATTTATTTATTTGATCGGTGATGTAATAATTTTTTCATTTTATATTTATTTATTTAATCGGTGATGTAATAATTTTTTTAATTTTTTATTCATTTATGTAATCGGTGATGTAATAATTTTTTTCGTTTTATTTTTATGTATTTATTTGGTGATGTAATAATTTTTTTTTCATTTTATTTATGTTGTATTCTTTCATATTGTAATAGTTGACTATTGCTTCGGGTATTGATAAGAGTTGGATTGGTACCGCTCATAAAGTTTCGCGTGAATTTATTAAGGGGATAGAAGCATTCCTCGCTTTTGCTCAAAAGAATAAACCTCCTAGTGAAGAAACAATTTTTTGTCCGTGTAAAGAGTGTTCGAATTATCGTCGGTATACGGTGGTCAAAGTTAGGTCACATCTTTTAGTGTCTGGGTTTATGGAGACGTATGATATTTGGACAAAGCATGGTGAGACCGAGGATATTCCCGAGACTCGATATGAAGAACATGAAATATTGGATGTACACGCTGATTTGAGACCTAATTACGAGATTGGTGGTCATTCCGGTAACACTGAGATGACAGACTCGAACAGTACAGCTCGTGGCAAATTCGAAACGATGTTTTCCGATTTAGAGACCGAGTTATACCCTGGTTGTGATGTCATGAGTTCGTTAAATTTCATTGCGAAGCTAATGCACGTGAAGGTGAGGAACAAGTGGACTAACACGTCTTTCACCGAGTTGCTTGTCTTTTGTGCCGTGTGTTGCCCAAACCTCATACCTTGCCCGATTCGTACGAGGCATGCAACAAAAAGTTAAAAAATTTAGGTATGGGTTACGATACCATCGATGTTTGCGTGAACGATTGTGCTTTGTTTTACAAGGAGAATGCCTCCCTCGAAAAGTGTCCAGTATGTAATGAATCCAGATGGGACCCGAAGAATGGTCTGAAGGTAGCGCATAAGAAACTCAGATATTTCCCGATTGCCCTTAGGCTGCAGCGACTTTATGCTTCGAGACACACTGCCGAAAATATGATCTGGCACCAAACAGGGAAGAATACAGATCCAGATTTGTTGCATCATTCGGTTGACGGAGATAGTTGGAAGAGATTTGTTCAGTTACATCCCGAGTTTACTAGTGAACCTCAGAACGTCTTCTTGGGTTTGGGTATCGATAGATTTTGCCCTTTCTCTATGCAGAACAATTCGTACAGCATGTGGCCGGTTATATTGACCGTCTACAACTTACCACCGTGGGAGTGTATGAAGGAGACGACATTCCAGCTTTGTTTGTTGATTCCGGGACCCCGTTCACCCGGCAAGGACATGGACGTCTTTCTTCGTCCTGTTATAGATGAGTTGGACGAGTTGTAGGGTAAGGGGATTCTTACTTATGATGCCCATAAGAAGGAAGAGTTTACTATGAAGGTTTGTTTGTTGTCTACGACTAACGATTTTCCCGCTAGGTCATACACCTCGGGATGATCGGGTCAAGGTTACAAAGCTTGTCCAGAATGCATGGATTCTACTCCGTCATTGAGCGTGAAGAAAGGGGTTGCTTACTTCGACCATAGACGCGATGAAGTCAAATTATTAATTATTTTTTTCATCTAAAGTCAAATTTAATTGATATATTGTTTATTATGTAACAGAAATTGCTCAAGGACGCGATGAAGGAAAAGGTGACTCAAAGTCAACCTGAGTCAACCGATTGGGAAGGAATGAGTCAAAAGGAGCAATACGATTACGTGAGGAGCACCGCGAAGGCGGTCGGGTCACCGAAGAGGAGCTTTATTTTGGGCATTGGTCGTCCGAGAAAATCGAAGAACAAGGCTAATACTACTCCAGCCCGGAACGAGCAGCATGAGGAGATGATGACGACGATTAACGAGCTCCGAGTGTCCAGCGGTCTTTCCCCATTCCCCCGCCCTGAAGGATCTACTAGCACCGCGCCTCCACCTTTTTCGATGGCTGTTGTGAATGATGCCATCGCGTACGTTAATCAGTTGAGGGCAGATAAAGGCGAGACCCCCTTCCAGCCTATAAATGCGGGCCCCACTCCTCCTAGCGGTGATGAAGATGAAGAAGATGATGATAGTAGTAGTAGTGATGATGGTGAAGATGTTGAAGATGTTGAAGTTGATGAAGATGATTACGAGCCCGGAAATGATGAAAACGTTTATACAAAGCTCGAATTTTAGATATTGTGGTTGTTTGGTGTTTATTTTATTATATTTTAAGACTTTTAATTTAATTTTATTTGGTTTGTATTAAGACTTTTTATTTTATTTTGGTGTAGTTTGGTATGACTTTGACTTTGACCTGGTTTGACCGGGTTTGACTCTGGTTTAATTATATATTTTAATTAATTATTTTGAATTGTTAATTGTATTTTTATTTATTAATTGTATTTTAAAAAAAATAAAAAAAATATGATTTTCGAATTATTTTTAGTTTCAGAATTGTAATTAAAAATAATTCAAAAATTGTGTTTTTTTATTTAAAAAAAATAATAATAATAGCGACTACATAGTAGTCGTTATTGACTACATCAAGTAGTCGCTATACATTTTAATAATAACGACTACAAAGTAGTCGTTAATAACACTACCTTTTCTCGACTACTTTTTAGTCGTTGATAACTTCTGTATTAACGACTACTAAGTAGTCGCTAGAAGAAGCGTTATCTAACGACTACATAGTAGTCGTTATTAATGCCACTGTCTCTAACGACTACTACTTCGCGAGTAGTCGTAAGGTTTACCTTCTAACGACTAGTTATTCGCGACTAATTTTTAACGACTACATGTAGTCGTTAGAACCTAGATCCGATATCTCGCGACTACTTCTAGTCTTTTTAGCGACTACTCGTGTAGTCGCTAGAGCGTTGACGTGGCGTAGTGACATAAAACTCAAATTTCTGTATTCATAGAACACATAAAATTTGAATTTATGTATTCTTGGAATACACAAAACTTGATTTTGTTTGTACCAATTATGTGTATTCGTGGAACACACAGATCTCAGAATTGTGTATTCCTGGAACGCATAAACTCAGATTTGTGTATTCATAGAACACATAAAACTCAAATTTGTGTATTCGTGGAGCACATAAAACTCGAATTTATGTGTTCCTGGAATCTATGTTGTAGATCTCGGTTCCGCGGCCTAGGCGGTCGACTGGGGCCTAGCGCCTAGGAGGGACTACGCGGGGCCTAGGCGGGATTACGCGGTTTTGAATCCTGCTATGTAATTTTATATATTTAGTAATACGTGTGTATAATTATGATAATTTTATCTATTTAAGTCATAAAATTCACCTAACACCACTATATTGAATATGAAAAGTACTAAAATTAGAGTTATAATATCAATTCAAGAATGTTCGAGAGTAAAATAAATTTAATGGAGGGCCTAGGCGGCAAGTTTTTGCCATTAATCGGTGCCTAGGCGGGTTAGGCGGCTCTTCCACGGCGACTAAGGCGTTTTACTAGGCGTAAGCGGTTGAGGGGGGAGTTGACGCCTAGACGGCGCCTAGGCGCGCCTAGGCGGCGATATCTACATCATAGCCTGGAATACACAAAACTTGAGTTTGTTTGTTCCAATTTTGTGTATTCCTTAACACACAATTTTGAAAATTGTGTATTCTTGGAACGCACAAATCTTATATTTGTGTATTCATGGAACACATTAAACTCAAATTTGTGTATTCATGGGACACATAAAACTTAAATTTATGTATTCCTAGAATACACAAAACTTGATTTTGGTTGCTCCGATTCCGTGTATTCCCGCAACACTCAAATCTCAAAATTGTGTATTCATGGAAACATAAAAAAAAAAAAATCAGACAAAAAAATTTCAAAAAAAAATTCAAAAAAAAGAAATCAATTTTTTTAAAAAATAACATTAAAAAATGAAAATAAATAAATAAATTCTATTATAATTTAAGTAATGAATTAATAGGCCAATGGGTATATTTGTAATCTTCCAAATTTTGTGCTTAAGTGGGAATTAAGTTGAAGTTGTAATTAATTGAGAATTCTTACACTCTTGTTATAATTAACTGGGCGTTGTCCCATATATATATGTATACATTAATTTAATATTATTATATACTTTACGTTTTTAAAAGTGTTATCTATATTATACAAGCAATTAAAAATTAATATGCTGAAACATTGCAACTTTAGTACAAAACTTAATTAATCTACTATTATATATAAAATATCTATATTATTAAATTAATTGGATATAACTTGAAGGATTCCTAGTAAACAATAAGTAATAACTTGTAGCAAATTAATTTATAAGTTTTTCCATTAATAGTATGAATATATAACATATATATTTTTTATTCTAGGAACTAAAACGACGATATTAAAAAGAAAGCATAATCTAAATTTTATATTTGCAAATAAGATATTTTATATAGAATAACAAAAATACGTCTATATCATGAATTATATAAATATTCTAAGATTATTTAGGATATATATGTTTTAAAAGTAACATCTCCTTTATTTTAAGATCATCCAAATATGGGAGAATTTTAAAGTGATATTCTTAAAATATTTGTAGGTATTAAATTAGTAATATAAAGTTTTTTATATCAACAAAATCAATCTTACTAAAGCAAATGGCGTGATGATTCTTATCTATCTATTTATTTCTTGTAAAATAAATTAAAGTATTCAAAAACAATATTACACTTATTTAGCTAACGTATGACATTAAAAAGAAAATATGATCAAAATTTTAGATTTGCAAACAAAATATTTATAATAAATAACATTTTATAGAAAATAACCAAAATACGTCTAAATTATGAATCAAATAGATATTCTAAGATTATCTAGGATATGTTTAAAAAGTAGAATCTCCTTTATTTTTAGATCATCCCAATTTGGGAGAATTTCAAAGTAATATTCTTAAAATATTTTTAGGTATTAAATTAGCAATACAAAGTTTTTTATATCAACAAAATAAATCTTACGAAAGAAAATGGCGTGATGATTCTTATCTATTTATTCACAATTCCTTGTAAAAAAATTAAAGTATTCGAAAACAATATTACACTTATTTAGCAAACGTATGAAAGCATATCCCTTCAACCAAAAATATAAGGTGAAAGAAAATATTTGAAATTAACTCAAAATATAGCATATGATAACCCCCTTTTTATTAACATTAAATAATTACCTTCCTTAAACTACTAAAAGTATGTGAAGAAATGATCTTAATATTTCTGAATAAGTATTATAAAGAGGGCTTGTATGTATCGTAATTTCAAAATATAAACAATCCACAATACTTTCCTAAGAGAATTTCTAGACAAATAGCTGAAAATATGACTTTTTATTCAGTATCTTTAATCATGATTATATTGATGTTAGCTTTCATATCAAACTATAGTGAAGCTGATGTACAATGTAGTGATTGTATTTCAAAAGTTTTGCCATGTTCAGGTTTCTTAATTGGAGGTGCGCCAGCTCCAAGTACTATATGTTGTAGTGGTTTACATGTCTTGGACCAAGATGCTATTAGTTCACAATTAGATAGGAGAGCAATTTGTCGTTGTTTGAAATCTGCTGCTAAAGCATTTCCCATCAATTTTGTTAAAGCTGATAAGTTATCTCAAATTTGCAGCCTCAAAACTAAAATTGCAATTAAACCCGACATCAATTGTGACATGTAAGTGACTTTTAACTTGCCTTTATGTTATAGAAAATTGTTTCTATCATTCTAATTCTGGTTATGAAATAGGATCAACTTAAATAAGCCCCTTTTAATTTGGAACCCAATTGTGGTGGTTTGGTTATTTTATCTTATATGTTAAAACATGAAGTTTTAGAACCCTTCCATCATGTTAATTCTAAAAAAGTTATGCAAATTTAAAAACTAAACTAACTAGATAAATACAATTATGTTAATTTTATGTACACATTGATTAGGAGTACATTTATAATAACATTTTGTGATAATTGCAGAATTTAAAGATGGTCCAATCTTATGAAGAAAGGTGCATATATCTCGTTACAGGATTTTATTTTAAAGTTTGACTCTATGGAACTAATTTCATTTCGCGGAAGCATGAGCCTTTTTTAAGTTAAAGTTAATAAATAAGAGAAGATTAAATGTTATAGTGATCTATATATCTAATTTTATAAGTGCCCACACCATTTGTATTTAATCTTATATTAAATGCCAAATAATGGAATGAAAAGTACATCATATTATGTGTAACTATTTCTCAATTCACGATATAAGTTTACCATGCTGAAAGAAAAATAAATCTTAACAAACACTATATACCTTGGGTAGCCTAACAAGGGGTGAAGACAAGTGGAACCTTTCCAGTCTTGTCCCTCCAATACTAAATAAACAAATTCAACATTTTAAATAGATAAAGATAGTACTAAAATTTCATGTAGTAATATTTTTTTTTCTATTTACAAAGCATTGATTATGATTACTGGAGTGCAATGCAAAGATCTATGCTAAAACAAATAGTTCTAACTTTACTTGTTAATATAGATTAAGATACGAAGTGATCACTAATAAAAGATTTAAATGTATATTCAATATTTGTGAAGTTAATGGACCATACCATAATTTATCAAAATAATAATCTAAAATACAAGAAATACTAAGAATACTATTTATCTTCATCTTAAATCAAATGTATGACTTTCAGATTAAGAGTAATACATTTATTACCTGTTGTAAAGGCTAATTTTGTAAGGTAAGACCTATTCTCGCACAAATGGTATAGATAATAAATCATGTTGATAATTTTTTTCTATAAATTATTCATTTCTGTATCTTTAATAATACAATCACATGAGTCACATATTGTCATACCTATCTTAACTATGAAATTGGGATAACTGATCATGTTTCGATTCATGTTATTGAAATGTTGAACTTTTTCACTAGTGGTTGGTAGGGTGTGATAAAATAATGATACTAAAAGTAATAAATATCACCCTAACCAATCACGTTACCCACTACAAGTATCACAGATTGTATGCAAGTTCAATTGGTAAGTAGAATTTGTTAGCAAAGACTACGAAAGTTAGCTTAGGACTAATGCAAATATAAAGTGCAAATAAAATAAGTTAGAAGAATAATACGCTAAAAAGACTATGAAATATTAGTTTGATTTTTAAGACTCTAAACAAGTAACTAAATAAAATATATACATAAAATAAATAAAAGAGAAAAAAGTAGTATGAAATTTTAGCTCGAAATAGAGCACGTGATCCCCACTAGCCTTGTGTAATGACTTACTTATGCAAGGGAAAAATGTGTGATATTCAATAGCCATGATTCTGTATTCCTCCTAACTAATAGAAATATAGAGATAGAGAAGAAAGAGATATTTTATTATTTTTTGAATGTTACATTACACAACATTTGTATCACTATATATAAGAGAGAAATGGTTACAAGTCCTTTACACGTTTATTCTTTTTGTATTGTTTGTTTTGCTATTTTTTCCTCTTCTATAATAACTTGAGGAGTATTACTTGGCTGTGGTGAGACCTCATCATATGTGTGTGTTTGTATCTTGTCACCCCCTTAAGCTAAGCCCATTTAGAAGGGGAAGCTTAGAGACAAGAGGAAGAAACACATAAGCACCCAAACCCTTAGTCATTATATTTGCAACCTGAAGATGAGTAGGAACATGAGATAAGTGAAGAAGCTTTGATTTGACTTGTTCATGAACAAAATGGAAATCAACATCAATGTGTCTGGTTCTTGTATGAAACACCGGGTTTGAGGTAAGGGCAATAGCAGAGAGATTGTCACAGGCAATAGTAGGAGTAACAACATGAATGTGCAAACTTTTAAGAAGATAAGTAAACCATCCCAACTTTGCAGATACATAAGCTAAAGCACGGTAAGATTGTAAATGGATTGAGAATAGTAATAAATTTATTTATTTGATTTTATTTTTTTATATTATTTAATTTGGTGATGTAATATTTTTAGTGTATTTTTTTTGCTGGGCAAGTAGCAATTTTATATATCATCAACATATCAAAGTATACATGGGCCTAATGGGCTATTACAATAAGTAGGCCTACTTACAATATGACTTAACAAAAACCTTGGACTCTAAGCCCAAAACATGATTAGACAAAATAGAACATTACAACCACACTTTAGAATTTGTCTAAGTACATCTTGTACTTGCGTTGACCTCTTACCTACTCCACTTCTCCTTCACGAGATCTATCTGCTTGATCTCCTTCTCTTTCTAAAACCTTGAAATATTCTCCCGGAAGGCTATGGATCTATCATAAAAAATTCTCTCCTCCGCTTTATTCCTTCTTGAAGGCTCACTTATTGCGTTCAATCCAAACAATATACACATCAACCGATAGGAGAATCTTCAATACGGCATCAGAGATGGTTGTGCCGCCGTGGTGCTTGGTATACCATTCCATTAGAAGAGACCAAGTAGATAGATTTTCCTGAATACCATGCGTATCTAAGCATTTACGCCAAATACATTTTGTAACAGAACACTCCAAAAACAGGTGATCTCTATCCTCACTTTTACTGTTACAGAATTCACATAAAGGGTTAGAAATGATACCCCATGATAATAGCCTCTGTTTTGTAGCTAATCGATCGATCTGAGCAAGCCAAAGAATAATTTTGTATCTTAGCTGGCTTTTCGATTTCCAAATTACTTTGAACCATTCATTTTCTGGGCTTTTTGAATTTGTTCATATGTCTCACTGAATGTAAATTTCCCTTTCTTTTTGTAGTTCCACATAACCCTATCCTCTTTCGTACTATCACAATTTATGTGTTTTGTAATTAATTTCATAAAGTTGAAATTCGCAGGCCATTTCCACTTATCATGATTAATAAATATTGATAACTTACAATCTGTGAAGTAACCCGACACTAGATTACTTCTCTGTACATCATTTAACCTCTGATTATTTGGTAACCAATAGTCCCACCATAATGAGATGTTTTTCCCATTACGAACATTATAAACCATGAATTTCTTAGCAACTGATCTCATTTTAAGGATTTTCTCCAGCCCCATGATGTATCTTGAGGGATTTCAACTTGTCAGAAAGATTTGCCTTTTAACAGGTTTTGTTGCACCCAGGTAGACCATAAGGTGTTTCTGGGGTAGTAGCACTTCCAAAGTAATTTAAGAATAGCTGTCTGGTTTTGGGTAAAAGGATCTTTAATCCCTAATCCACCTTCATTAGTTGGTAAGAATATTGTATTCCAAGCCACTTTTACCCCTCCTTTAGATTCACTAGTGCCTTTCCAAAGAAAAGTTGTGATCTTGCTTTGTATCTCTTTCAAAATTTTCTTTGGAATGGCAAAAATACCAAACTAGTAAGATGAAATATTACTGAGCACCATTTTTATCAACTGTAACCTCCTAGCAAAAGAAAGGTACTTTAAGCTCGAATGATCTATTTGATTTATCATCCTAATTGTGATGGGCTTACTATCATCAATGCTCAATCTTCCTGATATGAGTGGGACCCCCAAGTACTTCATAGGAAATGTACCTTCAGGTATATGTAACACATTCCATATATTCTTTTTTGTTAATTCTGTACATCCTCCATAAAATATATTACTCTTACTATCACTTATTTGCAGGCCAGATAACCTATGAAAGAGATCAAGGCCTTGTTTAATCAAAATAGCTAATTTTGTAGTTGGTTTGAAAAAGACCATTAGGTCATCATCAAACATAAGGTTATTCAGTTTCATGTTCTTACACTTTGGGTACCATTGAAAATCTTTTTTCTCTCCAGTTCTTTTAAGAATCCGTGTAAGAACTTCCATACATATTATAAACATGTATGGAGATATAGGGTCTCCTTGCCTCAATACTCCTGCCCCAATAAAGAACCCCTTTAGAGATCCATTTATCATAATACTATAGGATGTTGAAGTAAGGAACATAATGATCCAGTTTATGAATATCTCTGGAAATTCAAAAGCTCTTAGTGTTTTGATTACAAAATCCCAATCCAATGAGTCATAGGCCTTCATGAGGTCCAATTTTAAAGCGCATCTCTCAGAATTTTGTGTTCTTGAGTAGCCTCTTACTAACTCATGGGCAATAAGTATATTTTACCCTATATGCCTATCTTGTACAAAGGCAGACTGGTTACTAGAAATCAGACCTAGCAGAGTAGCTTTAAGCCTGTTAGCTAATAACTCTGAGATGCATTTATATATTACATTGCAACAAGCAATTGGCCTATAGTTTTTAACTGTAAATGGATTCTGAATTTTAGGTATTAAAGTTATAGCAACAGAGTTCATCTCTTTTAATAAAGTACTATCTTTCATAGTACTCATCACTGCTTTACAAACATATGGTCCAGTAATATGCCATGTTTTCTTGAAAAAAGCTGATGTATACCTATCAGGCCTTGGACTCTTTGAACTATCAATTGAGAATAAAGCTTTCTTGATTTCATCCTCATTGACATGTTGGCAAAGGTATTCTTTAAATTCATCATCTATCTTCTTATTACATATCCTTTGGATGGATGTATACTCATACCTCTCTTGTTCTTTTCTTCTTGATCCCAACAGATCTGTATAATATTTGACAAACTCTGAGGTGATTTCTTTTTCATCAGTTGTTGTAGTACCATCCTCCTTTGTGATATTTGTAATGCTATTCTGGGCCTTTCTCCCATTAACACACTTCATGAATTAAAATGTATTCAATTCACCATCTGTAACCCATATAGCACGAGATTTTTTGTCTTATGATGGATTCTTCTTTTAGTTTCTCACTATGAATATCCTCTAGTAAAACATTTTCCTCTTTTAAGATTGCACTTGACTTATTACCTTGTAGCCTAGTATTCTGAATATCAATAAGTCTATTATTAAGATGATCAATATTCTTTGTTATATTCTTAAAATATAAGTTGTTGAAATCGTTAAGTTTCTTTTTCAGATACTTTAACTTCCTTGTGATAATATACATTGGGGTTCCAGTGAATAGAACTTTCCATGCCTCTTCCACCAGTGGTATAAACTCTTTATGTTCTAGCCAAATGTTGTAGAATCTAAAAGGTACATGACCTTTACTTTTATGTTGAAAAATCTGTAAGTGTTGGCTACAATGATCTGAAACACCAGGGGGCTTTAAAATGAGCGATGTCTGAGTGAACTTTGTGAGCCAAGCTGAATTGACCAGTGTCCTGTCAATTATACATGCTCTCATTTTATCCTCAGCTGCTTAAGATCAGTGAACTCTAAGTCATTAATACATTGAATCATATCTTCAGCGCCCCTTGATAAGGCTACACAATTAAGTCTTTCCTCAATATTAGTGATTTCATTGAAATCACCCTGAATTGCCCATGGTTCATCTTTAGTAATCTTGTCCCAATCCCTTAAAGTATCCCACAAATGATGCCTAATGCTTTCATCATTATGGGCATATACATGGGAAAAGTAAAACTTAGTTTTAGTTAGAATATGAACTACCCTGCATAACATTGCTTAGTCAGCCATATCTAGAATTGTAACATTCACCTTGGTTGGGTCCCAGCAGGTCCATATTCTGTCCTTTATATCATGTTGGTAATTGTTGCTACTTGCTATTTATTGAAAACTGAATTAATAACTTTCATTGACTTATGGTGTTTGATTTTTGTTTCCTGGAAACTGCAAAGCCAAACATCCTTATTTACTATTTGCTTCAAATAGTCAACCTGTTTGAGCTTTTTATTCATGCCCCTCACATTCCAGCTAATTATCATTTGAAGAGGAGGGGTCAGGAGGCTTTTCAGCAGCCACCTCTTCATTCTTATCAACCAATCTGTCAATTGTCTAATGTATGGTATCATTAAGAACACTGAAACTATTATTCATAACTGTTGATGTTTGTCCATCTTGTTTGTTTGGAGAGTTGTGTTTTCTAGCAGATACAATAGTCCATTGTGGCCTATTTTTGGCTTGACCATCTGGTTCTGCAGGTTTTTTTGGGACCCAAACCTCTTTGACATTCCTACAAGTACTTTCTGAATGTCCCAACAGTTTACACTTTTGGCATAAGACTGGTTTCTAGGTATATTCCACTATATTTTATCAACATTGCCTTCTCCCATATCTAGATCAAAATCTTCTTACTCCTTATTTAAATCCATTTCAACACAAACCCTAGCATAGCTCAATCTTGTATGAGTTTTAGTAATCTCATCCATTTGAATTGGTCTTCCCAATGCACTTGCTACTACACTGAGGCCCTTCTTTGACCATAATTTCCCTAGTACCTTCCTAATTTTAACCCATTCAGGTACCTTATCTAACTTGAACTTCTCAAAATGTGTATTGGGCTTCCATTTTCTGAGTAAAAGAGGTCTATTATTAACATGCCATAACTCACCTAGTACCTTTGAACAAGCTTCCTATGTTTCAAATTTGAAAGTATATAACCCCTGTTCTGAGGTACTTATGATAACCTTCCCATACTCCTTCCACTGTGTATTAACTATAGTTCTAACCATATGAAATGGTTGGGGATTTTCCAAGAATTTCCCAACAACACAGTTAACCCATGCTTTACATCCATCATCCTTGATTTTCAGTGAAGGGGTAACTCGGATTCTGCCATTAATTATAGCTGGTTCAACATAATCTAGCTTAACATTTTCATTTATAGTCCCATCAAACATAGAACTCCACGACTTTGCTGGCAAAACTCTCTGAGAATTTGCCCTAGTCTCTGCATTTTAGTTAGATCCACTACTTTTGCTGGAGAATGATGAATATTTTCTTACTCCACTACTGACACAGAAGCTACAGTTTTACCTGTAGCTGAGGGAAGAGGTGGGAATTCAACCCTAGATTCACTCGCAATTACTTGCTTAGGAATAGATCTGTTATTTGGAGTTGCAGATTTAGATCCAGCCTCAGGTACAAATTGTTTGTTCTTCGCATTTATGTTAATACCAATAGGGCTTTGATAATTCCCAGATCTGGTACTAACCATTTGTTTTTGCTCTTTCAGATCTATTTGTTGTACCTTAGTAGCTCTTCCCCTTGCCATGGGTCTAGCTACTAAGAAGGATATAGCTAGAGATTTATGTAAGAAAGGAGGAAAGAAGACGCGAAAAAGAAAAAGAACAAGAAAAACAGAGTAATTTGGATGATTCGAAGCAACAAATAGAAAACAACGATGTAATTTGCTATATTAGACACGAAATGTAATATTTAGACTAGCTAGGTACACGTTAGAAAAAGCTAACGTGCACTTAGGTGTAACAAACTTTGAGAGGACTTTTGCTCATGAGAGAGATTTTTTTTTTAAATCTATGAGAATTGTATTTATTTTATATTTATTTAATTTGGTTATGTATAATTTTTATTATATTTATTTTATATTTATTTAACTTGGTGATGTGTTTATTTATTTATTGATTCATTGGTGGTAATATTTAATAGTCTAGTTATTTAAATGTAATATTTATTTATTTCTCAACGTATTGTAATAATTTAATTTTAGTTTTGTTTTTTAAAAATATGTATTGTAATTATATATATTGAACATTTGGGATTGCAAACTAGATGGCTGATGTGTTGGCTAGGAACCACGACGGGGATGGTGAGGGAAATGACCCGTCACGCAATCCAAACCAAAAAATGTCAAAATGTAACACCCAACAGGGTATACAAATTTTTTTACCATACTTATTTTTATTAAAATATACATTAATTAAATTTGATTTAAAACAAAAAAGTAAAGCGAAAACCGAGAGGGACCGCATCCTTAAAAATTGCCCTTCGGACATTAAAGGCAGTTGGGTATCCTTTACCTGTTATTTTTGCATACTTGACGACACGCAGAATCCTTCCGGTGAATACGGGAAACACGTAAGCCAAGTGATTGGGATAACAGATCTGGAGAGGATACCGCCTTGTAACAAATCCCGGGAAAAAGTGCCTCAAACCGAGAAGAATGCAGTTGTTGAACGATTATTCGTAATATTTAAACTTAATTTAAATTATAATACCTAGGACAATTTATTTATTTTATTTAACTTTAATATGTATTGGAGAAAAATGATAGATTGGGAAGATACTGCCGGTATTCTGGATCCTAGCATAAGATATAGATATAAGGATTACAAACATAACGTGAAGAAACACTATTACTTGTTTGGGAACAAACTGAATGACTTGTCTGATGAGATTTGGGGGAAATGTTGGAAGCTTTGAAGATCGGTTGCCGCGAAGGTAATAAAATATTACTTTATTTATTTGACTATATATATATATATATATATATATATATATATATATATATATATATATATATATATATATATATATATATATATATATATGTATATATATATATGTATATATATATGTATATATTACATAATGTTATTAATCTTATGATTAAAAATAAACCAGCACCAAGCTAAGGTGAATAGAGAAAATTGAAGGAAGCTAAAGAACCCAAGTTGGGCTGGATCTCAAAAATAATCCTGAACTAGGGATATTATTTACGAGGTAGATAATGAGCCCGTTTGGGATTGCTTTTTAAAATAATCACTTGAAGTGATTTTAGATTCCTAATAATACTCTAGACTTTAAAAATCATTTTTAGGAAAAACACTACCCAGGTGATTATTAAAAAAATCACTTAAAGTGATTCTGGATATCAAAATATTATTTTATATTTTTTTTACAAATATTAAAATTTTAATTGAAAAGCACTTTTGCCTCTAAAATAATCAATCCCAAACGAGCACAATATTTTTTTATAAGTTTTAAAATTATTAAGAATAGTAATTTAATTTTTTGAATGGAACATGGTATTCTAAAGACGTCCCCGAATGGAACGATAATGGTGACCGATGAGGCTACCCAGGAACAAGTCCCTATACCACAAATCGGTGGCTTTTTTGATGTTGTGTGCCGGGATAAGAAGACGAAACAGTTGAGGACGAATAACTTCAAGAATGCGGATGTAAGTATTTCTTAAAAATAATTTTTTAATTATAATTTTATTAATTATTTGTCTTTAATATTAATTTTTTTATTTAAATGTCTTTAATGAAACAAAAAGTTTTAAAGAGAAAGTTAAAAGAGAAAGTGACCCAGACTCAAACGGGGTCATCTGAAGGTCCTGACTTGACGCTCAAGGAACAGTTGGATGCGGTGATGGAAGCGGCCAAGGAGGATATGGGCTCGCCAAAAGGAGTTGGACACTGGGTATGGGCCAACCAAGAAAGAAGAAGCGTATCTCGGGTCCTTCAACTACCTCAGCCGAAGACGAGCACACCACGAATATGATGGCAGTTGTGAACGAGCTTCGGGTAGCCTAGGAATTCCACCATATATACCTCCTACTTTAGCCTCAACTAGCACCGTTCCTCCAGTTTACTCTCAGGACGTTGTGAACGACGTGATGGAGTGGGTTAATTAGTTGAGGGCACAGTCGGGTTTGACCCCTTTCACTCCTATGCCACAAAACCGTATTACTCAAATTTAAGCATCTGGTGCATCTGGAAGCCGAGATGAAGAATCTGATGAGGACGGTGAAGGAAGTGATTCTGGAGATGATGATGATCAAGGAACTCGTTTATTTAGTCGTTAGTTTGGGCTATTTTGGATATTTGATTGTTATTCAGTTTGTTTATCTTATTTTGACTATGTTTGACTTTTTCTTTGACTTTTGTTGGATTCGGTTTAAATTTGACTATCGATGCATTATATTATATTTCTGGTATTTTAATTAGTTATTTTTTTATTGGTATTTTTATTCTATTATTTTTATTCATTAATGCAATTAAATATAATTCAAAAACATTAATTTTATTTTTATTTTTTTAAAGAAAAAGTCATTCGCGACTACATATAGTCGCCAATGTCAAATTGAAGTAGTCGCTAATTTGTCATCTTTGGCGACTAAACTGGTAGTCGCCAATGATGACTTATTCACGAGTACAAATATAGTCTCCAATGAGGTAAGCTGTAGACGGGAATGATACTAAATAACGACAACATAATGTAGTTGGCAATGGTAGTTACAATTGACGACTACAGCTGTAGTCGTTAATGTCACATGAGTATTAACGACTACATATGTGCATTAGTCGCTAAAGATACTCTTTAGCGGCCCGTTTTCAACGAATAATTATTAGCGACTACAAGTAGCGGCCAAGAGAAAATATGTCTTTGGCGACTATTTTTTCCACCAATCGCGATTACAAATGTAGTCGTGAAAGGTGGGACGCGGTGTAGTGTCATTCCTCGTATAAGAAAAATTAAAGTATCCAATCACAATATTACACTTATTTAGCTAATGTATGCGAACATTTCCATTCAACTAAAAATATTAGGTGAGAAAAAAATATTCAAAATTAACTCAAAAATATAGCATATGATAACCCCCTTTTTATTAACATTAAAGAATTACCTTCCTTAATATACTAAAAGAATGTGAAGAAATGATCTTGATATTTTCAAAGAAGTACTATAAGGAGGGGTTGTATGTATATCCGAATTTCAAGAAAAAAACAACAACTACAAATTATAAACAACATATAATCTACAATAGTTTTCTAAAAAAATTTCTTGACAAATGGATGAAAATATGACTTTTTATTCAGTATCATCAATCATGGTTATATTGATGTTAGCTTTAATATCAAGCATCGGTGAAGTTGATGTACAATGTAGTGATTATATTTCAAAAGTTTTGCCATGTTCAAGTTTCTTAATTGGAGGTGCACCAGCTCCATGTACTATATGTTGTAGTGGTTACATGTCTTGGACCAAGATGCTATTAGTTCATAATTAGATAGGAGAGCAATTTGTCGTTGTATGAAATCAGCTGCTTATGCATTTCCCATCAATTTCGTTACAGCTGATAAATTATTTCAAATTTGCAGCCTCAAAACTAAAATTGAAATTAAACCCGACATCGATTGTGACATGTAAGTGAATCGTAACTTGAATTCATGTTATATAAAAACGTGTCTATTAGTCTAATTCTGGTTGTAAAATAGGATCAACCTAAATTAGCCCCCTTTAATTTGGAACCCGATTGTGATTGTTTGGTTATTTTATTTTACATGTCAAAACCTGAAGTATTGGAACCCATTCAATCATGTTTAATTATGAAAAAGATATGCAAATTGAGAACTAACCTAACTAGATAAATACAATTATGTTAAATTTATATACACATTGTTTAGGTGTACATTTATAATAACATTATTGAAATAATTGCAGAATTTAAAGATGTACCAAGCTTATGAAGAAAGGTGCATAATATCTCGTCACGGAAAATCTTATTTCAAAGTTCTAATCTATGGAACTAATATATTTCTTGGGGGCATGAGCCTTTTTTTAAGTTAAAGTTAATAGACTAGAGAAGATTAAATCTTACATTGATCTATTTATCTAATTTTATAAATGCCCTCACCATTTATAATTTAAAATTATATTTAGTGCCAAATAATAAAATAAAAAGAATATCATATTATGTGTAACTATTTCTCAATTCACAATATAAATCTACCACACTTAAAGAAACATAAATCTTAACAAACATTATATATCTTGTGTAGCTAAACAAGGGGTGAAGACAAAAGGAACCTTTCCGGCCTTCTCCCATCCATTAATAAATAAATGAATTCAACATTTTAAATAAATAAAGATAGTATTAAAATTTCATGTATTACTATTTTTTATTTATAAAACATTGATTATGATTATTGGAGTGCAGTGCAAAGATCTATGCAAAAAACAAACCGTTCTAACTTTACTTGTTAATATAGATGAAGATACGAAGTGATCACTAAGAAAGGATTTAATAGTATATGAAACATTGGTAAAGTTAATGGACCATACCCATAATATATCAAAAAATAAAATAAAAAATACATAAAGTACTAATAGTACCATTTATCTTTATCTTATATTTACTTGTATGATTTTCATATTAACATTAATACATTTATTACATGTTGTAAAGGCTAATTTTGTAAGGCAAGAAATATTCTTGCACAAATGATATAGCTAATAAATCATATTGATAATTTTTTCTATCTAATATTCAATTTGGTATCTTCGATAATTCAATCGCATGAGTCAAATATTGTCATACCTATCATAACTATAAATCTGAGAAAAACTGATCATGTTTCGATTCACTTTATTGAAATGTTAAACTTTTTCACACAAGTAGCTCATCATTTGTCTTGCCTCAAAGGTTCCCCAGTTAACACATGTCCCGTGTTGGTCAAGAAGGTATTCCCTGATGAATAACTATTTGCGCTTAATAATGTTATTACTCCTTGGTACACAGAGTGAACGTCATACATAGTGGATTGTTCCCCGCGAAATTAAATCCACAATAAAGGAAGAGGTTTCTCTACCAAGTAAATCAATTATTTTTGGGAGGAACCCTTCCTCTTCAAGGTTTGTAGTTATCAGTTGATCCGACAATTTCTACCAGATAATGAGATTCGTTCAGTGACTGCGAGCTGTCATAACTCGCCTTATGGAGGGAATTTTAAGGGTGATAGAACAACATAAAAGGTGTTTCTATCTGGATTTTATTGGCCTTCCATCTATAAGGATTGCCATGAGTATGTGAAGTAGTGTAAGAGGTGTCAATTAACATGTAACATATCAAGAAGAGACGAGATTCAACTTAATAATATGTTAGAAGTAGAGGTTTTGATGTTTCGGGTATTGATTTCATGGGACTGTTTGTCTCATCCCATGATAATAAATATATATTTTGCTAGGGTTCGATTATATGTCAAAATGGGTTGAAGCGGTAGCTTTACCGATTGATGATTCGAGAGTGGTAATCAAGTTCCTAAAGTAACTTATCTTTACGAGACATGGAACGCAAAAAGTGTTCTATAGTGACGGAGATATGTATTTTGCGAACAAGTTCTTGAGGGAGATTCTAGTGAAATATGAGACAAGGTACAAGGTGTCTATAGCATACCATCCACAAATGAACATACATGATAAAGTTTCCAACCGAGAGATAAAGTCAATTCTTGAGACGACCATGGGACCAGTAAAGAAAGATTGGTCGACAAAGCTAGATGATGAACTATGAGCGTATCGAACTGCATTGAAAACACATTGAATGGTGTACGTGAAGATTAGTGATTTACCACTAGAGCTTGAATAGGTTCTTATTGGGTGATAAAAGAGATTAACTTATATCAACACTTAGTCGGTGAGCAACGAATGAAGCAATTGAATGAGCTTGATGAGTTTTGGTTTCATGCCTATGAGAATGCAAAACTCTATAAAGAGAAAACCAAGAAATGGCATGACAACTAACTTTGAGAGAAAAAGTTTGAAGTGTGACAACGGTTCCTCAAGTACAACTCCAATTTCATAAATTATCTAGGGAAGTTGAGATCGAGATGGTCAGGCCCTTTAATTGTTACTAAGATCACGCCCTATGGGTCCATTGAAGTAGAGCATCCAACCACACACCTTACTTTTATGGTAAACGGTTAACGGTTGAGGATATACAATGGGGGCAAGGATATCAATAGAGGAGAGGTGATGTACCTCCTCGAGGACGAGTGATACTCAAGGTATCTCCCGTCGTACTTTATCGATGTTAAACAAAATTGCTCTTGCGAGACATCAATTTTTTAAAATATTTATTAGGTTAGATTTTCATTTTTAAGTGAATATTTTTTTTCAATTTCTATGTGTATTAGTGTATATTGAAGCTAATAGGAGAGGACGGTTAGTGTTTTGTTGTGCAGGTAGGTAAAATTTTGAGTTTTGGGAGAATTAGAGGAGAAAAACGAGCTCTTAACTGCTAAGCATGGTATACCGTGCCAAAGGGAAGTGTACCGCACCCTTACTGTCATGACCCTTGTGCCTACAGGTCAAATTCATGAGTGATGGACAAGTATACGGCAAAAAAAAGGATATCTTACTTACGAAGACCGTCCTACGATATCAAGACCACATGTATACCGCTCGACAAAAAAGGGTCGGGGCGATATGTGAATATAGTGTCTATGCCGAGAGCAAGCATCTGACTAAGAAGACCAAGTGGCATACTGTGCCATTCCGGCGGTAATACCACAAGAAGACCAATGTCGTCAAGCGCGATAGTAGTAGTACGATGTGAAGCAACAATCGGGGATCTATATACCGAGCCTGACATGCGGAATACCGTTCGACCCGATGTGAAAAAAAAGAGTACAAAACGTTGTTAAGCGGGAGTCATCTTTGGGAGAGCATAAATTTTTCATACGAGCTCTAGTTTCAGCAATTCAGGAGTCGATGGATAGCTTAGGATTATGTATACAAATTTTCGTATGGACATTTTTCTGATTAAGGACCGAATCAAGACCCAAATCACCCTAGATTAAGGATAAGGATCTACACAGGCGTCATCATGGATCGAAAACGTCAACCCCCAATTTGGGGATTGAGTGATTCTCACAAATGCAAGCATTATTTTCTCCCTCGCTAGCTTCTGAATTTTACATGTGTTAGTTTATTTTAAATTTTATGCTTTTTTTGAGTCTTTTCGAGTCGTGGGGACATGACTCATTTTTTATATGGGGGTGGGTATTCGTTGTCCTCATCTCTGTTTTTCTGTTTTTCGCACAATTCTTTTTAATTTTTGTAGTGTACAATATAGGGAGTTGGCATATTATATAGATAATGTACCTATTAAGCTTAATTTTAATAAGTCAATGATAATAAGTAGTGTGTTTTTGGATAGTGTCACAACCGGTATAGTATAGTTTCCATGAAAACATTACGTAAAGGATATAGTATTAATAAGCAATGCATAGAAGTAAAGTTTAACCTTAAGGAGCCTTGAGCGGTGCGTAGAATATTAGGGATGAACTAGTTAATAATCTTGTTAGCCTATGAACTAAAAGTGAAAATGTAAAGACACCTAGTAGTTAGGAAAATGATTAAGGCTGTTTTTTTAGAAGCCAGATGAAGTCTTTAGCGCGCTAACCTATTTTAAGTGAATTATATATTGACTTAGCCCCTTTCTAGCCTTTAGCATTTCTTTGTCGCCATTTTATAAGCCATACCCCTTAGTTTATCAGACTTTTTCAAACGACCCCTACCCGTATCGCAACACTAAGACATACGTCTTTAGAGCCTGAGTTTGGGGTGGTGGGATTTCATCATTGGATCACATGGGGTGGGATTTTTTATGAGTTTGTATGTACGATTTATTGATGATACACTTTATTGTAACCCTTTGCCCAGGTCTAGTAAAAAAATTGTGAAAATAAAATTAAGAAAAAACAAAAATAAGTAGCATGACATCTCACATTAAAAAGAGTGTCATCGCTAACTTACAAAAAAAGATAGAA
Source organism: Nemophila menziesii (assembly GCA_029959085.1). Lineage (NCBI taxonomy): Eukaryota > Viridiplantae > Streptophyta > Magnoliopsida > Boraginales > Hydrophyllaceae > Nemophila > Nemophila menziesii. The sequence continues at coordinate 235,500 of JARWIR010000091.1, read as the reverse complement.
AAGAAAAGAACTGGCAAAGTGGAATCTTGTGTAAATCACCATGCATTGTTATTGGGTTTATTGGGGATTCTAATCAACATCATCAAATTGTGTTGAGTGAGAACATCTTCGAGTGTAAGTTCAAGCTCTGGGGCTATGCGTTGATGACTAGTGAAGAGAGAGCCAAAAACTCACTTCTCATTATCTAAAATATATTTATCATGTCGTCCTAAGCCTTACCTATAACCGAACAGACCTTAGGATTTCTAACTACATGGTTAAGTAACAATTGATCGATTAGGGAGTAGCTAGGTGGATCATTTGACACTATGTTAGGACCTATGAGCACCCTATGACCTCCATGTCAAACTAAGTGAAAACTGTTCCTGATTGCATTGTGAAATCAATCTAATCTTGATTTTATGATGTGATTGTGTGTATATTATTAATTATATAAATATTCTAAAATATTTATAATAAATCATTTTATATAGAATAAACAAAATACGTCTATATTATGACTTATATAAATATTATAAGATTATTTAAGATATGTTTAACAAGTAACATCTCCTTTATTTTAAGATCATCCCAATTTGGGATAATTTTAAAAGTGATATTCTTAAAATTTTTTTAGGTATTAAATTAGTAATATAAAGTTTTTTATATCAACAAAATCAATCTTACTAAAGCAAATGACGTGAGGATTCTTATCTATCTATTCATTCCTTATAAAAAATTGAAGTATTCGAAAACAATATTAGACTTATTTAGCCAACGTATGCAAGCATATCCATTCAACCAAAAATATAAGGTGAATGAAAATATTTGAAATTAACTCAAAATATAGCATATGATAACCCCTTTTTTATTAACATTAGTTAATTACCTTCCTTAAACTACTAAAAGTATGTGAAGAAATGATCTTGATATTTTCATATAAGTACAATAAAAAGGGGTTGTAGGTATCCCTAAATTCAAAATATAAACAACTACAAATTATAAACAACATATAATCCACAATATTTTCCTAAAATAATTTCTAGACAAATGGCTGAATATATGACTTTTTATTCAATGTCTTCAATCATGATTATATTGATGTTAGCTTTAATATCAAACATTGGAGAAGCTGATGTACAATGTAGTGATTGTATTTCAAAAGTTTTGCCATGTTCAGGTTTCTTAATTGGAGGTGCGCCAGCTCCAAGTACTATATGTCGTAGTGTTTTACATGTCTTGGACCAAGATGCTATTAGTTCACAATTAGATAGGAGAGCAATTTGTCGTTGTTTGAAATCTACTGCTAAAGCATTTCCTATCAATTTTGTTAAAGCTGATAAGTTATCTCGAATTTGCAGCCTCAAAACTAATATTGCAATTAAACCCGACATCAATTGTGACATGTAAGTGCCTCTTAACTTGCCTTTATGTTATAGAAAAATGTGTCTATCAGTCTAATTCTAGTTGTGAGATAGGATCAACTTAAATAAGCCCCCTTTAATTTGGAACCCAATTGTGGTAGTTTGGTTATTTTATTTTATATGTTAAAACATGAAGTCTTAGAACTCCTTCCATCATGTTAATTCTAAAAAAGGTATGCAAATTGAAAAACTAACCTAACTAGATAAATACAACTATGTTAATTTTATGTACACATTGATTAGGAGTACATTTATAATAACATTTTGTGATAATTGCAGAATTTGAAGATGGATCAATCTTTTGAAAAAAAGGTGCATATATCTCGTTACATCATTTTATGTCAAAGTTTACCTCAATGGAACTAATTTCATTTCCTGGAAGCATGAGCCCTTTTTTGAGTTAAAGTTCATAAATAAGAGAAGATTAAATGTTATTGTGATATATTTATCTAATTTTATAAGTGCCCAGACCATTTGTATTTAATCTTATATTAAATGCCACATAATGGAATGAAAAGTACATCATATTATGTGTAACTATTTCTCAATTCATGATATAAGTTTACCATGCTGAAAGAAAAATAAATCTTAACAAACACTATATACCTTGGGTAGCCTAACAAGCGGTGAAGACAAGTGGAACCTTTCCATCCTTGTCCCTCCAATACTAAATAAAAGAATTCAACATTTTAAATAGATAAAGATAGTACTAAAATTTCATGTATTAATATTTTTTTTATTTACAAAGCATTGATTATGATTATTGGAGTGCAATGCAAAGATCTATGCTAAAACAAACAGTTCTAACTTTACTTGTTAATATAGATTAAGATACGAAGTGATCACTAATAAACGATTTAAATGTATATTCAATATTTGTGAAGTTAATGGACCATACCCATAATTTATCAAAAAAATATCTAAAATAAAATAAATACTAAGAACACCATTTATCTTCATCTTATATCAAATGTATGACTTTCAGATTAAGAGTAATACATTTATAACTTGTTGTAAAGGCTAATTTTGTAAAGTAAGACCTATTCTTGCACAAATGGCATAGATAATAAATCATGTTGCTAATTTTTTCTATCAAATACTCAATTTTGTATCTTTAATAATTCAATCCTATAAGTCACATATTGTCATACCTATCTTAACTATGAAGTTGGAAAACTGATCATGTTTCGATCCACTTTATTGAAATGTTGAACTTTTTCACTAGTGGCTGGTAGGTGTGATAAAATAATGATACTAAAAGTAATAAATATCACCCTAACCAATCACGTTACTCACTGCAAGTATCACAGATCGTATGCAAGTTTAATTGATACGTAGAATTCGTTCGTAGAGACTACGAAAGTTAGCTTAGGACTAATGCAAATATAAAGTACAAATAAAAGAAGTTAGAAGAATACTACGCTAAAAAGACCCTGAAATATTTGTTTGGTTTTTAAGACTCTAAACAATTAACTAAATAAAATAAAGACAGAAAATAAATAAAAGAGAAAGAAGTAGTATGAAAGTTTAGCTCGAAATATAGCAAGTAATCCCCACTAACCTTGTGTTATGAATTAATTATGTAAGGGAGAATTGTGTGATATGCAATATCCAGGATTCTATATTCCTCCCAACTAATAGAAATATAGAGATACAGAAGAAAGAGATATTTTATTATTTTCTGAATGTTACATTACACAACAATTGTATCACTATATATAAGAGAGAAATGGTTACAAGTCCTTTACACGTTTATTCCTTTTGTATTGTTTGTTTTGCTATTTTATCCTCTTCTATAACAACTTGAGAATATTACTTGGCTATTGTGAGACCTCATCATATGTGAGTGTTTGTATCTTGTCATCCCCCCCTCAAGTTGAGCCCATTTAGAAGGGGAAGCTTGGAGACAAGAGGAAGAAACACAGAAGCACCCAAACCCTTAGTGGTGGGTCCTTGTGTGTTAGAAAATAATAAAGATAGAATAGAGGAACCACAAATTGCAAGTGTACAGTTGTCCCAAGTAATATATGATAATCAAGTTCGTTTTCAGGGACGGATAAGGTATAACTCTAGTATTAATCAGATAGTAGTAGTAATTGCTTAACAGGAAAATAAAAGATAAGATTTTTGTTTGGTTTTATAAATTAAAAGATGCAAGAAAATAAACTACGGAAATAAAATAAAGCAAGTAAAAGAGAATTGAAATTTCAGAAGAGAAAAAGTACTTGATCCTCGCAAGGGTTTCACCTAACCTATCTAATTCATGCTTCTGTTTAAGGGCTAAACTGGTATTATTGTGCTAGTCGGGACTCTAATATCTCCTAACTCCCGTCAGGGTGGACTTAGGAGCTATCCTACAGTATTACAAACCCCGTCAGGGTGAATATAAGCTACCTTCAGATGAATACTAATTTACCTCATTGGCTGCATGGTTAGTTAAGCTTGTCAGGGTCAATAACAGATACTATGCGTCTATTATCTAAGTCTGTGATTAAACCTCCCGTCAAGGTGATCCATACACCACTATATGGAATAGCCTAATTACTATGAGCTAAGTTTGATTCATGACTTCAAAATTAGTGATTAAAACAAAATAATAGTCAACACAAAATACCTAGTCTAATTTAAACCATTAAATCCCAAATTCTAAAAAACATAAATTAAACAGAATTGAGTTCAACCCATATAGCGATTCTCAAGTACTAAAGAAATTAGTTCATAACAAAATTGAAAACTAAAAATAAATAAAAGGAATTCATGTTCAAATACAAAAGATAAATTGATAACCTAAAGGGTAAGATGACTGATGATGGAAGAACAGGATTCCTCCAGCACTAGCTTCTCCTTGCCTTCTTGCTCTGACTTGAAAACCTTAAGCCTCTTGTGTAATTTTCTGAAGTGTGTGAAAAGAGGAGGTTAAGGGGTGTATTTATAGGTTTTAGGAAGACCTAGGTCGAATTTACTTGGAGTGGAAGACAAGTCAAGAACTCTTTAATTCGTAGCCCTAAAATCTAGGAAAGGTATAATTCTGCTGCTGATTTGTTTTGGTCATATCTCCTTCAATACTTATCCGTTTGATGCGTTTCAATATTCGAAACCGCTTGTCTTGGAAATATATTTCCATGGGTGCAGACCACTCACTCAAAATCCTAGCCAATCTTAAGTTATGGAATCGTCTTTGAAACGTGGCTGGAATTTCGGACTCATATGGCAACTTGATCTTTTCCTTCTTTGCATATATCCTTCCTTAATCTTCTTATTTCCATGTAAATCTTCTTTCCTTTACTTGTTTGAATTGACTTGGTCTCTAATTAATTACCATATTTCTTTTAAAGCTTCACATTAAATAAATAATTAAACCGCATATGCTTTAAAAAGAATAAATCAATAATTCAAGACTAGAAATAGGAAAGTGCACTCTAAAAATAGAAACCCGAGTAGAGATACTTCCTAACACACTAAAATATCCTAAGACTTTAATTCTCACTTCTCCTTCTTGGAGTGCTCTTTCAAGAAATTCAAGAACCTACTAACTTTGCACTATAATAATCAAATTAATGCACAAAAGCTCTAAAAATGCAAATAATAGATTTCCAAGGGGAGAAAGTGCAATATGATCAAATAAGCATAAAAGTCCATAAAATAAGTCATATATTCACCTAAAAGGATGTCTCCAAAGGGCTAATAATTAGAACAAATAGGGAGACATCAAGACCCCAAACTCAAACCTTTGTCGTCCCGACAAAGTAAAATAAAAACAAAGGATCTTTTAGGTGAACGCAGAAGGTAGAATCTAGTAAATATTCCCAAAGCAAAACTTAAAAAAATCTCATATAGTCTAATCTAGGAATTAATATACACATACACATATCATGCAAAATAAAACACACAATAATATCAATCCAAAATTAATTTCATAATGCTAGAAGGTTACGCTTGGTACTTATCTCAAGATGGTGGCTATAGGGTGTTACTCGATCTTTACTTGCTTTGAACGCTCCACTTAGCATACTCCTTATTAACTCACTGTGTATCTAGGAATCACGAGGTCTTTACGGTTTTAGCGTAGGCTTAGGGGCGGTATGATATGTATATTTGGTAAATTTGAAGTGAGCTTTTGGCTCTCTCCTCACTTACCATCAACAAACTATCCAAGAGCTTGAGTTTACACTCGAATAACGTTGTCACTCAACCCATTTGACGCGCTAATGTAGCGTCCCTAAATTAACCCAATAAGCACTAAAGATGATTCACATAAAACTTTCCACTTTGCCGGTCCGAATATATTTTCTTTTCAAATCATTCATTTTTTTCTTTGTATAGCTATGACTCTCTTTTTTAATGTTGAGATATCATGCTATTTTTCATAACTGTGCATATTCATAACTTTAGCTCGTAGTTTTTTTTTTCATTCACTATTACCCCGGCAAAGGGTTACAATATAATAAACCTGTGAATCATCATCAAAATATAGCACAGAGCACAATTGATAAGCTCAAAAATCCCAACCCAATGTAAATTCCTATATAGTAGACCCACCACCCCAAACTCAAGCTCAAGACAGGAAGTCTCAGGATCGTGATTCAAGTGCGGGTCATATGGTCATGCCTAACAATCTGATGTCTCCTCTTTTGTTCTATATTTATATGCTTAGAGACATTAAAATTAGGTGATTATCTGACTACTTTGATAGACTTTTGGACTAAATATGCAATAATTTGATTTTCCTCTTTAATTTCTAGCAATTTTAATTTATTAAACTTTTGCGCGTAATATTGTGTATTTTAGTGAAAAGTTTATAGGTTTTGAATACTAGCTAGGAGAGAAGTTCGAGCATAAAGTCAAAGATCGTGATATGGAGTCAAAGCATGAAGACAAATCCCGAAAGAATTGAGATTTTAAAGCTGCAAATCTGGAAAGTTGCAAAAGATTGCTGATTTCGAGTCACCTAAGAGTAGATTTAGCCGCTGACTTATGAAGAGAAAACGTGCCCCATTGAGTTACGGAACTTTAGCAACTGGAATGAGGTCAATACGAGTTGAAATGAGTCGGTTAGAGCTGTTTTAGTGCAGGTGGTGCATCAGTTACGGGATTTCGGGCTATGATAATGGATTTGGGCCTTTTTTATTTCATTTAAACATAAGCCTAAGGTCCAAGTCCGATATTTCTAGTATAAAATAAGGTTTTGACTTCAATTTTTTACACAATTCATTATTTACAAAGTCAGACAAGAAGAAAAGAAGCAGAAGCAAGGAAAAGAAGAAGCTTAAAGCTGGAGACTGTCTATATCTCCACTTTGCAGCCGAATCATCTTCCTAATTAGGTTTCTTATTTTCATTTCTGTAAAACAATTATGAATTCCATTCAATTTATTTTCTTAGTTTTTACGATTATAAGCTAATTTCATTAAGTACTTGAGAACGCGTAATGGGTTGAACCCCAATCTTTTCCATTCTATGTCTTTGAATTTGGGATTATTTTAATTGAAATCGAATTGGGTATCTAATATTTTTCCTTAATTTACACTTATTGACTATTATTGAAGTAATTAATCAATATTAGGATTTAGTACTTAGGCTATTCCAATTAGTGGCGATTGGATCACCTTGACGGGGGGTCTAGGTACAAAACTAATTAAAGAATGTAGGATAGAAATTATTTGACGTTGACAGGCTTAATTAATCCTATGGCCAATTGGGTAGTTAGGCTTTACTCATTCGAAGGTGGACTATATTCACCCTGACGGGGTTTGTAGCACCTGAGAAGAGCTTCTTAGTCCCCCCTGACGGGGGTAAGGAGATAATTGAATCCCGACCAATATTAATTACCTAATTCGTCCCTTAAACAATACATGGAATGGTTAGATTTAGGTGATACCCTAGCGTTACTCGAGTACTACCTCTCATATCTTGCGTCCAACTATTTTTACTTGCATCTAGCTTTACATTTGCATTAATTTAGTCTTTTCATTATTTCTCTTAGTTATTAGAAAAACAACCAACAAATCTTAAAATTATTTACTTGCTTTACATGCAATTAATCACTATCTGATAAGCATTAGAGTCAACCAATCCGTCCCTGAACGAATCTGTTTATCACTATTATTACTTGGGACAACCGTACACTTGCGGTTGTGGTTCTCTTTTCTTATTGCATTTATTTTAGAACACACTAAGGACCACCACAATCTAAAGGGATATTGGTTTATAATGTGGCGACAAAAGAAAGGCTTAAAGGCTAAAAATTTGGCTATGACGGATATAATTAATTCAGGGATAGAAGGCCAAAAAGGATTCAAAGGGCTAACAAAGAACTGCCTCTAACATTTTCCTATCTACACAACTTGCCTCTAGTTCATACCAAGTGGGTTCTCTACTCATTTAGATCTCACGTTCTACAAACCACTCATTATCCTTAAGCACAAGTTTACTTCTTTTGCATTGTTCATTAATTCTTCCTATCAATTATCTCATATTTGCATGCAATCTAAGTGCGATTTACACTAACTCCTAAAATCAACTATTTTCTATCATAAATTCATGAAAAGCATGCTTGATGGGGGAATTTAAAATACTCTACAGTCAACGCAACCCTAAGATTAATTTTATTGAAAGCATGTAAAACACAAAAAATTGGGATGAGGCAACAAACCCTACCCCAAACTCAAAAGTGAGTCGTGTCCCCACGACTCGAAAAGACTCAATAAAGTAATAAAATTAAACTAAACTACCTACCTAGTGTCTACCATTAATTAAGAAGAAGAATTAGAACGGGGTACCTGGCCATAAAGATCCATCATGTTCTCCTCCGAAGAGGAAAAATAATTATCAATATCCATGTTCGTAGTTACCTCTTTCAATGTTGAATTCATCTTGGCAATTTCCTCCCAAAGTGCCATGTTTTGTTCTTAGATGATCGACTTGTTGTTGAAATTTGATAGCCCATGGGGGTGTGCAAGAATTATCTGAGAGGAGGAGGAAGAACCTTGATCTTGAATTTGTGTCTTTTCTTTAGGCTTTGATGGTACCTTCATCCTAGTTGTGAATTTCTTGTGTAGTGGTTGTGCATGTGCCTCTTCATGTTGTTTCTCTTCAATAGACTCATCAAGATTGATGGCCTTTTCAATTGTAGAACCAGGCAAATTTTTGTTCTTCCCTAGGATATAACACTTCCTCTTATAATTCATAGCATCTGTTCTGTTTGTCACGTTGGTGGGTCCTGGTGTGTTATTAAATTAAGTACGAAAATAAAGGAACCACAATTACCGCAAGTGTACGGTTGTCCAAGTAATATTCGATAAATCGAGTTTCCATCTCATGGACGGATTAAGTTCAACTCCAGTATTAATCAGATAGTAAGAATAATTGTTTAACAGAAAAGTAGAATAATATGATTTTTGTTTGGTTTTCTTAAAACTAAATATGCAAAAGAAATAATAAAGTAAAAGGACTAACTTCAGAGATGAGATATACTTGAGTCTCGCAAAGAATCCTCCTAACTAATATAATCTATGCTATGTTTAAGGGTAGAATTGGTATTAGTATACTAGTCAGGACTCTAATATTTGCTAGCCCCCTGTCGGGTGGAACTAGGAGCTATTCTAAAGTATCATAAACACCTGTATGGTCGAATATGCCTCTTCGGATGATATGATTTTACCTCTTTGGCTATGTAACTAGTTAAGCATGTCGGTCAATAACGGACATCACACGGGTATTACCTAGATCTGTATTCAAACCCCCCTGTCGGATGATCACTTCGCCACTAAAGTGAATAGCCCAAATACTAAAAGCTATTTCTAGTTGTACCGAAAAGAAATAGTGATTAAGAACAAAGTAATATCCAATATCTAAGACCTAATTCAATTTAAATCATAACAATCCCAAATTCAAAACATAGAAGAAATTAATTAGGGTTCATCCCTTTAATGCGATTCTCAAGTATAGTAAAGTTTAGCTCATGATAAATTTAAAGACTGAAATTAAATTGAAAGACATCATATTCAATTACAGAACAGAAATATATAACCTAAGGATTAGATGACTATTGATGGAAGAACAAAATTCCTCCAGCTCTAGCTTCTCCTTTGCCTTCTTGCTCTTGAAGTCTTTGACTCTCTCTCTAAAGATGTATGAATTGAGTAAAATATGAGAGGTACTGAATTATGAGGTCTAAGGGGTGTATTTATAGGTGTTAGGGAACCCTAGGTCGAATTTTCTTGGAGTGGAAGATAAGTTAAGAACTCTTAAATTCGTAGCCCTAAATTCTAGGAAAGGTAAGATTCTGCTGCTGATTTGATTTGGTCATATCTCATTCAATACTTATCCGTTTGAGAAGTTCCAATATATGAAACTGCTTGTCTTGGAAAGAGCTTTCTATTGGTGCAGACCACTAGTCCAGATTCCTAGCCAATCTTTAGTTATGGATTAATCTTTGAAACGTGGCTGGAATTTCAGATTCATAAGGCAGCTTTATCTTTTCCTTCTTTGCATATATCTTTCCTAAATCTTCTTATTTCCATGTAAATATTCTTTCCTTTACTTCTTTATCTTATCTTGGTCTCTAAGAAATTACCATATATCTTTTAAAGCTTCATATTAAATAAATAATTAAACCGCATATGCTTAAAAAGAATAAATCAATAAATCAAGAAACAGAATTAGGAAAGTTCACTCTAAAAATAGAAACTCGAGTAAAACCATTTCCTAACACTCTAAAATACACTAAGACTTTAATTCTCACCTCTTCTCCTTGTATTGGTCTTTCATGAAATTAAAGAACCTATTAACTTTGCATTAAACATAGTCAAATTTACGCACAAAAGCTCAGATTCTGCAAATAGTTAATTTCCAAGGGAAGAAAGTGCAATATGATCAATTAAGCCTAAAAGTTTATCAAATAAGTCATTTATTCACCTAAAAGGATGTCTCTAAAGGGATAATAATTAGAACAAATAGGGAGACATCAAGACCCCAAACTCCAACCTTTGTCGTCCCGACAAAGTAAAATAAAATCAAAGGATCTTTTAGGTGAACGCAGAAGGTAGAATCTAGAAAATAATCCCAAAGCACAACTTAAAACAAATCTCATATAGTCTAATCTAGGAATTAATAATACACCTACATTTATCATGCAAAATCAAATACAAAATAATATCAATCCAAAATTAATTTCACAATGCTAGAAGGTTACGCTTATTACTTATCTCAAGATGGTGGCTATATAGGGTGTTCCTCGATCCTTACTTGCTTTGAACGCTAAATTAGCATATTCCCTATTAACTCACAGTGCATCTAGGAATCACGAGGTCTTTACGGTTTTAGCATAGGCTGAAGGACGGTATGGTATGTATATTTTGTAAATTTGAAGTGAGCTTTTGGCTCTCTCCTCACTTACCATCAAAAATCTGTCCAAGAGCTTGAGTTTACACTCGAATAACGTTCTCACTCAACCCATTTGACGCACTTAATTCGCGTCCCCAAATTAACCCAATAAGCACTAAGGATGATTCACAAAAAATTTCCACTTTGCCGGTCCGAATATATTTTCTTTTTAAATCATGCATTCATTTTTTTCTTTTTCTTTTGTATAGCTATGTCTCTCTTTTTAATGTTGAGATATCATGCTATTTTTCATAGTTATGCCTATTCATAACTTGAGCTCGTAGCTTCTTTTCCATTCACTACTACCCTGGCAAAGGGTTACAATATAATAAACATGTGAATCATCATCATGTATAGCACAAAGCAAAATTAATAAGCTCAAAAATCCCAACCCAATGTAAATTCCCATATAGTGGACCCACCACCCCAAACTCAAGCTCAAGACAGGAAGTCTCAGGATCGTGATTCAAGTGCGGGTCATATGGTCATGCCTAACATTCTAAAGGGATATTGGCTTATAATGTGGCGACAAAAGAAAGGCTTAAAGGCTAAAAATTTGACTAAGAAGGATAAAATTAATTTAGGGATAGAAAGTCAAAAAGGATTCAAAGGGCTAACAAAGAACTACCTCTATCATTTTCCTATCTACACCGCTTGCCTCTAGTTCATACCTAAGTGGGTTCTCTACTCATTTAGATCTCACGTTCTACAAACCACCCATTATCCTTAAGCACAAGTTTACTTATTTTGCATTGTTCATTAATTTTTCCTATCAATTATCTCATATTTGCATGCAATCAAAGTGCAGTCTTATACTAACTCCTAAAGTCAACTATTTTCTATCAAAAATTCATAAAAATCATGCTTGATGGGGGAATTTGAAATACTCTACAGTCAACGCAACCCTAAGATTAATTTTCTTTTAAAGCATCTAAAACAAATAACACAGAAAAATTGGGATGAGGCAACGAACCCCACCCCAAAATAAAAAATGAGTCGTGTCCTCACGACTCGAAAAAGACTCAAGCAAGCAAATAAAAACCTAATAAAACAAATGAGAAAGGGATAGGAAAATGTATCTGAACCAGCACGAAGCTGGTTTCCATGGTTGCGTGTAGGTTGAGCTCCTTGTGTTGCGTAGGTGGCATGTGGAACATTGCTCACTCCACGTAATATGATTTGCATAAGCTCCAACTCTTTTGTGATGTTTCCTATGGGTTTCAACACCTCTTCATGTTTATCCTCACAAAATTTTCAATTCTTTCAACTACATCTTTTAACACCCAAAAGTTAATAAGAGGTTCTCCAACTTCCTCTTCCTCTCCATGGTATTTTTGTCTTCCCAATCTTCGACATCTCAATAAACCCCAAACTCAAAACTTCAAATAATCAAAAACTAGAGAAGAGTTTTGAAATTTGATGTTTTGAGGATTTATAATGAAGGATTATGGTGTTATATGAGATGGGTAATCAATATGTAATAGTTTGGGGAAGGTTTAATGAATAAGATTGAAGTTTTGATGAAGAGGCTTAAGGTTGAAGGAGAAGATTTCTTGATGTTCTTGAATGATTGTGGTGTTGTATGTGTGCTTGGAATGAAATAGGAAGAAGGATTTGATGTTCTTTGGTGTTGTAGTGGTCTTTGTGAAGGTATATAAAGGGTTAAGGTCTGAAAAATTCGTATTGGAAGAGGCTAGGGTTACTTCTTGATAAGGTAAGAAGTAAATAAGGCATTAAACTCTTCAAAACCGACCTACTGACCGGCATACCGGGCGTCTGACCGGCTAGCCGGTGCTGGACTTCTTCCTTTTTGGACCTCTCGGAAAACAACCCGAGACGCTACCCGAGGCCACGTGATTTCTCTTGGCCGGCATACCGGTCGTGTGACCGGCTGCCGGTGCGCTTCGTGTGAATTTTTCGACCTCTCGGTAAACAACCCGAGACTCGACCCGTGGGCACGTGTTACTGCTCCGCCGACATACCGGGAATCTCGCCGGCTAGCCGGTCAGAGCAGCAGATTATTCCTTTTCGTTCCTTAGCACCCCAAACTCAATTCCTGCACCATTAACACACTGCCTTTCTCATTTCTTTTAAAAGTAGACACTAAAACTTGACACTAACTTAAAATTATACACTAGGAATTAAAAAACATAAAGCAAATTAAACATGGGTTGTCTCCGAAGAAGCACTTTTGTTTATTACGTCTTTAAGTTCGACGTGTTACCTTCCATGAAGATGGTATTGAGGCCCTTGCGGTTCTCCTCCGCTTGAATTCACCTCGTCCTTGGCATGTAAGCTTTGAAACCTTCCCCCTTAAAATTTTATTCAATCGATCTCTGAAAGGGGGAGGGTAGTATCTCCGTTTCGCCTTCTTACTTTAACGACGAAACTTATTCTTCACCACACGATAGTAGATAACCGTCCTCAATGGTATAAGCTCATTTTTATTCTCTTCAATCTCGCGTTTCTCTTTAAAGTGTGGTGGGTAGGTGCTTCTCCGTGTTGCTTTACTCTCGCGGTGTAGCACCTTTCTTGCGTAACACCTATTTTTCATTTTTAGTAATAGAGGTGATTCCGTTTTTTATCTCTAATGATGATTTGTGGCGGAAATAGTGATTGGTGAACTTTTTGTGGTGGAGATTCGACTTCTCTTTTATTCTGAAGCTTTAATTCTTCAATTGATTCCTCAATCACTCATATTCGTCTTCGCTTTCAATCCAATCTTCCACTATTACTTCATCATATTCTTGATGTGGAATCTTAATCTCGATCACCTCTTTTTCTTGTTTGCGTTCAGTATCTTGATCATGTGCATGCACCATAGGAATAGCAACCTCAGTTTCAATTTCTAGGATTTTCGTTGCTACTCCTTCTTCCACCATGCTAATAGGATTGTCAACCACATGGTGGTCTTCATTTATAACTGGCATGATGGTCATATCACTATCACTAATATCTTCCTTCAACACCTCCTCCTCCACTACTTTTCCACATTGAGTAAGAACTTCATCTAGCATATCTTGTATTCTTTTACAGCTGGAGTTTATTTCCTCCTGCGTTTGTGCATATGAGAGCATGAGTTCTTTAATTGATCTATCTATTTTAGAACTTTTTGGTGCAGGTGGAGGTTGTTGAATGTTTTCAATCCACTGGTTGCTCCATCCTTGCTCTTGCTGATAGTGATGAGGTGGATAGTGTTGAATATTTTCAACCCATTGGTTGTTCCATCCTTGCTCCTGGGGATAGTGATATAAAAATTGTTGTTAATTATTCCCAATCCATTGGTCGTTCCAATCCTACTCTTGCGGGTATTGATAAGATTGTTGGTAGAAGTTACTACCCCATTGTTGTGTTCCCGAAGAGTCTTCCCAATAGTCATATGGATCAGGATCCGGGTAATGTCCTCTATACATCTTCAATAAAACCTCTTGATCATTACCTGAATAAAAATCTGTACAACAAAAACAAAAACAAAAACGAAGCGTAATACTGAAAAAATAAATAAACAATTAAAACTACTAAAGATTAACACCGGGGTCTCACGCTACCGTCCCCGGCAGCGGCACCAAAAACTTGGTGGGTCCTGGTGTGTTATTAAATTAAGTACGAAAATAAAGGAACCACAATTACCGCAAGTGTACGGTTGTCCAAGTAATATTCGATAAATCGAGTTTCGTTCTCAGGGACGGATTATGTTCAACTCCAGTATAATCAGATAATAAGAATAATTGTTTAATAGAAAAGTAAAATAATATGATTTTTGTTTGGTTTTCTTAAAACTAAATATGCAATAAAATAAATTAACAGAAAAGAAATATTAAAGTAAAAGGACTAACTTCAGAGATGAGATATACTCGAGTCTCGCAAAGAATCCTCCTAACTAATATAATCTATGCTATGTTTAAGGGTAGAATTGGCATTAGTATACTAGTCGGGACTAATATCTCCTAGCCCCCTGTCGGGTGGACCTAGGACCTACCTAAAGTATCATAAACACCTGTATGGTCGAATATGCCTCTTCGGATGATATGATTTTACCTCTTTGGCTATGTAACTAGTTAAGCCTGTCGGTCAATAACGGACATTACACGGGTATTACCTAGATCTGTATTCAAACCCCCCTGTCGGATGATCACTTCGCCACTATAGTGAATAGCCCAAATACTAAAATCTATTTCTAGTTGTACCGAAAAGAAATAATGATTAAGAACAATGTAATATCCAATATCTAAGACCTAATTCAGTTTAAATCATAACAATCCCAAATTCAAAACAAAGAAGAAATTAATTAGGGTTCATCCCTTTAATGTGATTCTCAAGTATAGTAAAGTTTAGCTCATGATAAATTTAAAGACTGAAGTTAAATAGAAAGACATCATATTCAATTACAGAAAAGAAATATATAACCTAAGGATTAGATGACTGTTGATGGAAGAACAGAATTCCTCCAGCTCTAGCTTCTCCTTTGCCTTCTTGCTCTTGAAGTCTTTGACTCTCTCTCTAAAGATGTATGAATTGAGTAAAATATGAGAGGTACTGAATTATGAGGTTTAAGGGGTGTATTTATAGGTGTTAGGGAACCCTAGGTCGAATTTTCTTAGAGTGGAAGACAAGTTAAGAACTCTTAAATTCGTAGCCCTAAATTCTAGGAAAGGTAAGATTCTGCTGCTGATTTGATTTGGTCATGTCTCATTCAATACTTATCCGTTTGAGGAGTTCCAATATATGAAAATGCTTGTCTTGGAAAGAGATTTCTATTGGTGCAGACCACTCGTCCAGATTCCTAGCCAATCTTTAGTTATGGATTAATCTTTGATACGTGGCTGGAATTTCAGATTCATAAGGCAGCTTTATCTTTTCCTTCTTTGCATATATCTTTCCTAAATCTTCTTATTTACATGTAAATATTCTTTCCTTTACTTCTTTATCTTGACTTGGTCTCTAAGAAATTACCATATATCTTTTAAAGCTTCACATTAAATAAATAATTAAACCGCATATGCTTAAAAAGAATAAATCAATAAATCAAGAAATAGAAATAGGAAAGTGTACCCTAAAAATAGAAACTCGAGTAAAAACATTTCCTAACACTCTAAAATACACTAAGACTTTAATTCTCACCTCTTCTCCTTGGATTGGTCTTTCATGAAATTAAAGAACCTATTAACTTTGCATTAAAAATAGTCAAATTTACGCACAAAAGCTCAGATTCTGCAAATAGTTAATTTCCAAGGGAAGAAAGTGCAATATGATCAATTAAGCCTAAAAGTCTATCAAATAAGTCATTTATTCACCTAAAAGGATGTCTCCAAAGGGCTAATAATTAGAACAAATAGGGAGACATCACACGTTTGATTTGACCCCAAACTCAAGTTACACCAAGAATAAAATAAAGTTAAGAGAGATTGGTGTAGCTTGAGTTTCTTTCTTTGATTTGATGAAAGAAGAAGGTTTCTTGATGAATCTTGGAATAATTCTTGAAAGCTTGATGATGTTTATGATGTTTAATGGTGTATTGTGATGAATTTGATGAAGAGGATGTGTTTATGGAGGATGGAGGAGAGAATTATTGACGTTAATGTGTTTGTTGTAGAGGTTTAATTAAGCTTCAAGGTCTATTTATAAGGTTGGGAGCTAGAAAATTCGTATGGGAGAGGCTAGGGTTTACACTTCATAAGGTAAGAAGTGTATAAGGAAACAATCTCTTCAAACCGACCTACTGGCCGGCATACAGGGGCTAATAGCTGGCATACCGGTGCTGGGCGTCGTCCTTTGTGTAACATTCTGCCTCGAACCCGAGTCCACTACCCGAGGCCACGTGTTTTTCTTTTCGCCGGCATACCGGAGATATCCACCGGCATACCGGTGCTGCTTTTTGTCCAGGAGCGAACTCCGTCAAAACTTCAAATTTTCTCTACCTCTCGGCAAACAACCCGAGCCATGATACGTGGGCACGTGTTTCTGCTTCACCGGCATGCTAGTGTTCTGGCCGGCTATCCGGTCAGAGCAGCAGATTTTTCCATTTCGTTCCTTAGCACCCCAAACTCAATTCCTGCACCATTAACACACTACCTTTCTCATTTCTTTTTAAAAGTAGACACTAAAACTTGACTCTAACTTAGAATTATACACTAGGAATTGAAAAACATAAAACAATAAACTAATATACAATGAACTGGCTTTTGTTTAACGTCGTTAAGCTCGACGGGTTACCTCATGAATCATTTTTTCACATAACCTCCCCAGCATTGAGTGAGGTTATCAACGTTTGCTAAACAGAATTTGCATCCCTTAGCTTTTATCACCACCAGTTGATTCGAAATAACCTTTGTGACCATGAAAGGTCCTTGCCAAGAAATCTTGGCTTCGCGCGCTTTCAGAGGAGGATCAAGCTTCTTAATTGCGACCTCTTTTCCTACTCTGAACCCCCTTTTCTTTCTTTCTTTCTTAGGTTCTTTTGGAACCTTCATAGCTCGCCCCTTTTCTTTCTTCTTCGCATGGTCAAGGTGTGGATTTTCCTTAGGATATGGAGGATCTTTATTAGGTGGTTTCTTTCTGAGCTCTCTTTCCTCCACTCCTAAGGCTTCCACAGCCTTAGTTGGCTCAATCACATCAATCCGGAAACAATCCTCCTTTGGATCCGGAAACTTCATTGGCTTAAACACGTTAAATTTCACCTCCTCATCTTGGACACGTGGTGTCTCCTAGTGTGTTCTAAATAAACACACCTAAAAAGGCAAGACACGTACCGCAAGTGTACGGGTCGTCCAAGTAATATCCGGTAAACGGGATTTCGATCTCAGGGACGGATTAGGTATGATTCAAAGTGTTATGCAATAAATGGAAATAGTTGCTTGAATGAAAAAGTAACGAAATAGATTTTTATTTGATTTTTGATTAAAGGACTAAAGTGCAGATAAGTAAATATTAAACTAAATTAAAACTAATGCAAGTAAATAAATATGAAGGGACTAAAAGATGAGAGAATAGTACTTGAGTCACGCTAGGTTTCACCAAAATAAACTTAATCAATGCTTCTTCTAAGGGACAAATTAGTAACTAGTAATAGTCGGGATTCTAGATTCTCCTAACCCCCGTCAGGGTGGACTTAGGAGCTATTCTCAGGTGTTACAAACCCCGTCAGGGAGATCATAATCCACCTTCGAATGTCAGGTTCTCTACCCAATTGGCTATAAGATTAACTAAGTCCGTCAGGATCAATAATTTCTATCTTACGTTTATTACCTATGTCAGTAATTAAACCCCCCGTCAAGATGATCCAATCGCCACTAATTGGAATAGCCTAATTACTCAAACCTATGTCTAATTGGCCAAATTAAATATAGTGAAATTAACTTACGATAATAAACAATACTAAATTACTTAATTCGAATTAAATTATAAAAATCCCAAATCAGAAAGCATTAACTAAATAAATTAAGGTTCAACACAGCGATTCTCAAGCACTTAAGAAGTTTAGCTCATAATGGAAAATAAAACTAAAAAAAATAAATTAAAAGACATAATGTTTTACAGAAAGAAAATAAAGAGACCTAATTAAGAGGTTGGGTTTGGCTTCGCATCGGAGATATAGACAGTCTCCAGCTCTCAGCGTTCTTCCTTCCTGCTTGCTCTGACTTGAATCCTTAAGCCTCTTTGATAATGATATGAAGTGTCTCAAAAAGAGGAGGCTAAGGGGTGTATTTATAGGTGTTAGGAGCCTCTAGGTCGAATTTACTTGGAGTGGAAGACAAGTCAAGGACTCTCAAATTCGTAGCTCTAAAAGATAAGATTCTGCTGATTTGATTTGGTCATATCTTTTTCAATACTTATCCGTTTGAGAAGTTCCAATATATGAAACTGCTTGTCTTGGAAAGCTCTTTCTATTGGTGCAGACCATTCGTCCAGAATCCATGCCAATCTTTTATTATGATTTTATCTCTAAAACGTGGCTGAATTTCAGATTTCAAAAGGCAGCTTTATCTTTTCCTCCTTTGAATAAATCTTTCCTAAATCTTCTTATTTCCATGTAAATCTTCTTTTCTTTCATTTATCTTGACTTGGCCTCTAAGTAATTACCATTTATCTCTTAAAGCTTCACATTAAATAAATAATTAAACCGCATATGCTTAAAAAGAATAAATCAATAAATCAAGACAACGAAATAGGAAAGTGTACTCCAAAAATAGAAACTCGAGTAAAAATCATTCCTAACACTCTAAAATACACTAAGACTTTATTCTCACTTCCCCACCTTGGATTGGTCTTTCATGAAATTCAAGAACCTATTTAACTTTGCATAAAAAAATAGTCACATTTACGCACAAAAGCCCAGAAAATGCAAATAGTTAAATTCCAAGGGGGAAAAGTGTAATATGATCAATTAAGCCTAAAAGTCTATCTAATAAGTCAATAATTCACCTAAAATGATGTCTCCAAAGGGCTAATAATTAGAACAAATAGGGAGACATCAACACGCATAATCATTTCCCCGTTCTCTACATCAATCAAAGTACGCCCCGTGGCTAGGAATGGTCTTCCCAAAATAATGGGGACATTCTTATCCGCGTTGTAATCAAGTATAACAAAATCAACATGAAAGATTAACGTACCTGCCTTGACGAGGACATATTCTAGTCTTCCCTCTGGATGTACGAGGGATCTGTCGGCCATTTGCAAAACCATAGAGGTGGGTTTTGAGTTTCCTATCTTCAACTTTTCAAAGACTGTTTTGGGCATGAGATTAATACTTGCTCCCAAATCGCATAAGGCTTTCCCTTGCCACTTAGCACCAATGGAAATCGGGATCGTAAAACTTTCATGATCAAGTAATTTAGGTGGCAACTTACTTTGGCAGATGGCACTACACTCTTCTGGCAAACCCACCATTTCATTCTCGAGATACTGACTCTTGCTGGGGATAGATTTTTTCAAGAATTTCATGTATTTCGGTACACCTTTGATAGCTTCTAAGAAAGGTATATTGATGTTGAGCTTACTTACCATGTTCATGAATCTCTGATATTCCGCAGTATCTCCTTTCTTCTGAACTCTTGAAGGGAATGGTGGAGGAGGACGGACTTCTATAGCATCTTTCTTCTTCAGATTTTCCGGAATCTTCTCCACTTCCACTACTTCTGGTTCATCTTCTTTTTCCACTACATCCTCTACCGTTTTCTCTTTCTTAGTTGTTTATTTTTCTTTCATAACGGGAAAAGGTGGTGGAAGCTTCTTACCACTTCTAAGCGAGATAGCGTTACACTCTTCGTACTGCTTAGGTTCTTTAGTATCACTTGGCAGTTGTCCTTGTTGACGTTGATTCAATTGTTTTGATATTTGAGCCAGCTGATTTTCTAACATTTTAAGTGTTGCGGCTGTAGATTGCTACTCCAGGATATTTTTCGTTTGAATGTTGATTAATGTCATCAAGGTTTGCTGAAAATATAAAGCACCTTCTTGAGGTTGAGCAGGTAGAGCTTTCTGATTCACGGTCTCGGTGTAGGCATCTTGAGGAGGTTGTCTCTGATCTTGATTTCGGTAACCTTGTACCCCTTGATAGTTATTCTGTGGTCTTGGTTGATAGTTATTACCTTGGGGACGCGGTTGATATGCATGTTGCGGATTAGCGGCCCCATTTGGATTTGAATATTGAAAACCCGGATGGTTTCCATTCGGTTGATGACCTTGACCACCTGAATTATAGTTCCCTCGGTTGGCAATAAACATTACGGCTTCAGGATTACTTTGACAATGCTCCTAATCATGATCTTGTGCACCAAAGTTAGAACACCCATAAACTTCTTGTGTAACATTAACATCTGCTCTTCTACCTGAAAGACCGTTTGTAACAGCTAGAGTGAGCTGTTTTAATTGCTGCTCCAAGGTGTTCTTCAATTTATTCTCTAATGAGGAGATTTTTCTTCGATTAGCGCACTACTTTCTCTTCCACCTCGGATAGGTGTTCTCACGGTATTCCAACCCATCTCATTTGTAACTGTTCTATTCAAAATAATCTTAGCATGGACTGGTTGAACCTGTAGAAATCCACCACCACAAAGCAAGTCTAGATCCTTTCTCAAAGAGCCATCAAGTCCTTGGTAAATTATCTTCATCTGTTGAATCTCTGTGAGGCCATGATCAGGGACTCTTCTTAAGAAAATTTGAAATCTTGTCCAACTTCTACCCAAAGTCTCGTCTTGATCTTGTTTGAACGAAGTCAATTCAACTTGTGCATCTAATCTCATGTTCGTTGGGTAGTATCTATCGAAGAACGCAGTTTGTAATGCGTCCCATGTTGTAATTGGTCCCGGTTCGTGAGAATCATGCCATTCACTCGCTCCATCAATAACGAAATACCTAAAATTCGCAAAATACATCTGATCTCTTGTCACTCCTTGTGTAATATAGGAATCGCAGATTTGCATGAACTTCTGTACATCACGGATTGGATCTTCGCCAGGTGCTTCTCGGAAATTTCAATAACTCTGAAACTGAGATAACATACCAGGACCGGGTCTGAATCTCTCGACATTAATATTTGCTAGGCCAATTACAAGGGCAGGAGCTCGAAAAGGAGCTTGTTCAGGGCCATTAACGAACCAAGGATCATTGTTCTGAGGAGGTTGAACTTGTGGAACAAGAGGAATAAGAGGAGGATCGATTTCATGTTCATCCACCATTGCTTCTCTTGCTAATTGCTCCTATTTTGCTTTAGCTTCTCTCTTTATTTTGTTTGCTTCTCGAACTAGGTTTCGGAGATTTGCAAGAATCACGATATCTTCACGCATATACCAAAACCTGTAAACATGAGAAAGAAAGACAACCCAAAGCGTAAAACTGAAAAATAAAACTAATACTAAAACAATTAAACTACTAAAGATTAACATCGGGGTCACACGCTACCGTCCCCGGCAGCGGCGCCAAAAACTTGGTGGGTCCTGGTGTGTTAGAAAATAATAAAGATAGAATAGAGGAACCACAAACTGCAAGTGTACAATTGTCCCAAGTAATGTATGATAATCAAGTTCGTTCTCAGGAACGGATTAGGTATAACTCTAGTAGTAATCAGATAGTAGTAGTAATGGCTTCACAGGAAAATAAAAGATAAGATTTTTGTTTTGTTTTTATAAAATAAGAGATGCAAGAAAATAAACAACGAAAATAAAATAAAGCAAGTAAAAGAGAATTGAAACTTCTGAAGAGAAAGAGTACTTGATCCTCTCAAGGGTCTCACCTAACCTATCTAATTCATGCTTCTGTTTAAGGGCTAAACTAGTATTATTGTGCTAGTCGGGACTCTAATATCTCCTAACCGCCGTCAGGGTGGACTTAGGAGCTATCCTACGGTATTAAAAACCCCGTCAGGGTGAATATACCTTCAGATGAATACTAATTTACCTCATTGGCTGCATGGCTAGTTAAGCCTGTCAGGGTCAATAACAGATACTATGCGTCTATTATCTAAGTTTATAATTAAACCCCCCGTCAAGGTGATCCATACGCCACTATATGGAATAGCCTAATTACTATGAGCTAATATTGATTCATGAATTCAAAATTAGTGATTAAAACAAAATAATAGTCAACACAAAATACCTAGTCTAATTTAAACCATTAAATCCCAAATTCAGAAAACATAAATTAAACAGAATTAAGTTCAACCCATATAGCGATTCTCAAGTACTAAAGAAATTAGTTCATAACGGAATTGAAAACTAAAATTAAATTAAAGGAATCCATGTTCAAATACATAATATAAATTGATAACCTAAAGGGTAAGATGACTGATGATGGAAGAACATGATTCCTCTAGCACTAGCTTCTCCTTGCCTTCTTGCTCTGACTTGAAAACCTTAAGCCTCTTGTGTAATTCTCTGAAGTGTGTGAAAATAGGAGGTTAAGAGGTGTATTTATAGGTGTTAGGAAGCCCTAGGTCGAATTTACTTGGAGGGGAAGACAAGTCAAGAACTCTTTAATTCGTAGCCCTAAAATCTAGGAAAGGTAAGATTCTGCTGCTGATTTGTTTTGGTCATATCTCCTTCAATACTTATCCGTTTGACGCGTTCCAATATTCGAAACCGCTTGTCTCGGAAAGCTCTTTCCATTGGTTCAAACCACTCGCTCAAATTACTAGCCAAGATTATGTTATGGACTCGGCTTTGACACGTGGCTGAAATTTCAGATTCATATGACAGCTTTATCTTTTCCTTCTTTGCATATATCCTTCCTTAATCTTCTTATTTCCATGTAAATATTCTTTCCTTTAATTCTTTGACTTGACTTGGTCTCTAATTAATTACCATATTTCTTTTAAAGCTTCACATTAAATATATAATTAAACCGCATATGCTTTAAAAAGAATAAATCAATAATTCAAGACTAGAAATAGGAAAGTGCACTCTAAAAATAGATACTCGAGTAAAGATACTTCCTAACACACTAAAATAACCTAAGACTTTAATTCTCACTTCTCCTTCTTGGAGTGGTCTTTCATGAAATTCAAGAACCTACTAACTTTGCACTAAAAATAATCAAATTAATGCACAAAAGCTCGAAAAATGCAAATAGTCAATTTTCAAGGGGAGAAAGTGCAATATGATCAAATAAGCATAAAAATCCATCAAATAAGTCATATACTCACCTAGAAGGATGTCTCCAAAGGGATAATAATTAGAACAAATAGGGAGACATCACTTAGTCATTATATCTGCAACCTGAAGATGAGTAGGAGCATGAGATAAGTGAAGAAGCTTTGATTTGACTTGTTCATGAGCAAAATGAAAATCAACATCAATGTGTCTGGTTCTTGTATGAAACACTAGGTTTGAGGCAAGAGAAATAGCAGAGATATTGTCACACGCAATAGTAGGAGTAACAACATGAATGTGCAAACTTTTTTGAAGATAAGTAAACCATCTCAACTCTGCAGATTCATAAGCTAAAGCACGGTAAGATTGTAAATGGATTGATAATAGTAATAAATTTATTTATTTTATTGTATTTATTTTATATTATTTAATTTGGTGATGTAATATTTTTATTGTATTTATTTTTATTTATTTAATTTGGTGATGTATAATTTTTATTTTATTTCTTTTATATTCATTTAACTTGGTGATGTATTTATTTATTTTATCAATTCATTGGTTGTAATATTTAATAGTCTAGTTATTTAAATGTAATATTTATTTATTTCTCAACGTATTGTAATAATTTAATTTTAGTATTTTTAGATTATGTATTTTAATTATATTTATTGAACATTTGGGATTGCAAACTAGATGACTGATGTGTTGGCTAGGAACTACGACGGGGATGGTGAGAGAAATGACCCGTCACGCAATCCAGACCAAAACATATTAAAATGTAACACCCAACAGGGTATAAATTTTTTTTACCATACTTATTTTTTTTAAAATGTACATTAATTAAATCTGATTTAGAACAAAAAAAGTAAAGCGAAAACCGAGGGGGACCGCATACCTAAAAATTTCCCTTCGGACATTAAAGGCAGTCGGGTATCCTTTACCTGTTGATTTTTGCATACTCGACGACACGTGGAATCCTTCCAGTGAATACGGGAAACACGTAAGCAAAGTGATCGGGATAACGATTTTGGAGAGAATACCGCCCTGTAACAAATCACGGGGAAAAGTGCCTCAAACCGAGAAAAATGCAGTTGTTGAACGATTATCCATAATATTTAAACTTAATTTAAATTTTAATACCTAGGATAATTTATTTATTTTATTTAACTTTAATATGTTGAATATATGGATTTTTTTGACATAGAGAATTGGAGAAAAATGACAGATTGGGAAGATATTGCCGGTAATCTAGATGCTAGCATGTGATATAGATATAAGGATTAAAAACATAATGTGAAGAAGCACTATTACTTGTTGGGGAACAAACCAAGTAACTTGTCTAGTGAGATTTGGGGAAAATGTTGTAAGCTTTGAAGATCGGCTGTCACGAAGGTAATCAAATATTGCTTTATTTATATGACTCTATATATTATATAGTGATATTAATCTTATGTTAAAAATAAACCAGCACCAAGTTAAGGTAAATAGAGAAAATCGAAGGAAGCTAAAGAACCCAAGTAGGGCAGGATCTCGAAAATATTCTCGAACTAGGGATATTATTTACGAGGTAGATAATATTTTTTATAAGTTTTAAAATTATTTAGAATATTGAAAGTCCTAGAGGGGGGGTGAATAGGATTACTAATAAGATTAATGCCTAATTAAAAATCTTTTGGACAATAATAAGTTTAAGAGAAAACTTCTAAGTCAACTAAATATATCAAACACTTATAGGATCATGCAAAGGTTAAGATAAAGGTTCGATATATAAATTAGACAAGTAAGTCGACAATCTAATCTCTTACTACTCTAGAAGAAAATATGTTAGATAAACTAGATAATCAATATCACAATATTCATGCTAGCATATTATCAAACATATAAAGTGCGGAAAGTAAATAGAGTAGGGATAGAAAGATACACGCGATTTATAGTGGTTCGGTTTCCCTACATCCACTACCTAAGGAAGCCTCCTTAGGATTTCAAGCTTTTCACTAAGCTCCCGTGTCTCTCTTAACCGGGTCGAGAACACAATAACCCTTACAACCTCTTCGATAACACGAAGGACAAACACTTGTGTAATCACAACACAAGGACACCAAGTATACTCCCTATACTTGAATTCTCTCTTAATCTATCTATTACAAGACCTAGACTTAAGAGGATAGATACAAAGTGTTTTAAGGGGTGAAACTACTTTACTAGATAATCTCCTAAAGAGTGGATATAACTATAAGCATGTAAACTCCTCTTGAGTAGATAAAACTTTGTGGCTTATTTGATTAACTCCTTGGATGAGTTGGATAGGACTAATAAGCTCACTAAGATTGATTTTGACAATGTATAGCTCTTGACACCTTCTTGAATGATAACAATTAAGCCTCTTAATGTTTGTAATTAGTTGGTGTAGTTGTAGCCTTCAAAGAGCTTCAATTTGTAGCAGAAAATAGCTTCCAACGGTCATAAGGCTTGAGTCCAACAGATCTATTAATCTCCCAACGGATATATTTCTTATGACTTAACTTTGTGCAGAAAAACCTTCTTTGCGGTGTACCGCAGGAATCGTCCGGTGCACCGCAATTCTCCTCGTCTTAATATTCTATCTGACTGACGGGCTAGCCCTGCACCGTGCCCTAGTCCGTATTCTTGGTCCGGTGTACCGCGCCATTGGTCCGGTGTACCGCACCAAACATCTTTGATAGATTTGACCTTTGCTTTGATGCTCGGATTAATAAATCTTCTTCACGAAAGTTGTAGATAACATCATTCTTTAAAACATTGCATTTGATCATTAAGGCTATATCTCAAGGTATATAAAGATATGAATAAAAGTGATGTAATAAGATATAATAAGAATAATATGCAAAGTGTTTTTGATGAATAATAGTGCAAGTAAGGATGTATAAAACAAGAGTAATTAGCACACTAATTATAAGAGGATTTGTCATATTAAAACAACCTATTAAGGGAGGCTATATGCCAACAATCTCCCCCTTTTTGATGATGACAAATCCTTCACTAAAACACCTTAGGAATGATATGAAAGTTTAAGCACTAATGAAATAAAGCTCCCCCTCACAAAAAGCATATAAGATTTGAGATGTATCTGTGAGATTTAAAAAGTGCAATATTTGAAAGTTTTAGTGCACATATTTCTCCCCCTTTGTCTTCATCAAAAAGACGGGGTAAAAACAACTAAGAATAGAAGAGCTAAAACTCAAGTGAATAGATTTTGAAAAACAACATAGAGAGATCAAGAGTTAAGAGCAATTGAAACATTTTAATTTTGAAAATGCATAAAGATTAACAATGTAAAGCATGAAACAAGATGAAGAAAGATATAAGGGATAAGAACGTTTTACCAACTTCTAGATCGGAAGATTATCATCTTATAAGCTTTCTATAAACGCAAACGATTAGTGCAATTATGAGATAAATGATTAGCCAAAGCATTAGAGTTTTTTAAATATGATTAAACAAAAACTCCCCCTTACATAATGCATAGAGTTTGTTTCAATTTTTAAAAGTTTGATCTACAATTTCTCCCTAATAAAGAATATTTGAAATCATTTTTAAGAAAGTTAGGGGTAAAATGTATTTTTTGAAAAGTATAGAGACAAAAATCATTTTTCAAAAAGTTTAGGGACTAAAAGGCAATTTTAAAACTTTTAGGGACCAAAGTGCAATTTTCAACAAAATTATCTTAAGGGACTAAAGAGCAATATATGATAGGATCAAGGATTAGAGATGCAATAGTACCTATCATCAAAAAAAATGTTAGCATTATCAATATCCGAAGCATAAAATTTAAGCATCTAACATTCAAGATAAAACAAACCAAACTTAACCAAAAAACCAAATAAAACACATAGCATCCTAAAACATTATCCAAATAAAACCAAGTAGCAATAATATCCTAAATATCCAAAACACGGACCCACAAATGATTAAAGCATAAACATCACAAACTTAGTTCAAAACAACCACAATAAAACACATAAACACCAAGTAGGATAAAATGAAGATTTAAAAAACACCAAACACGGCCAATTAACGATTTTCACGGGGAGAGCGGCTTCTAGAACAGTGGCGAGAATGAGACACATCATCTTTGATGCACGAGACATCATTTCTCACGCAAGTCATCTCACTAGCAAGAATTCCCAATTTCTCTTCTAACACCCCAAATTTCCTTTCTATTTTCTCTTCCAAGGCTTCGAATTTTCTACCCATATAATCCATAAACCGAGTTATTGTGCTTTCAAAACGAGATGGATTAGGAGGATCCTCATGAATGGGTGGGTTTTGAGTAGGCTCGTTTGGGATAGGATTTTGTTGGGCCGGGTTATTCAATAATTCAAGTGAGTTAAGCTCCGGACCGAAAGTTTCTTCTTTAGCTTGTAAGATACGATTACGAATTGAAACATCCGAAATACGATTAATGTGTGAATGCGAAACATAGGTGTTATTATAGATAGCAAATTTCATTCTCTTAATCGTGCTATAATCGAAACACCAAGCTCTATCTATTGGTTTCACATTTGTTCCTCCTAAAGAAATTCCACTTGCATCAAAGATTTTAGTTAGAAAAATACCGTATGGGACTTTATCCCGAGATGCTCTAGCATGGTTCATCCATTTAAACATTATCGCAATAATGTTAATCCGTTGTTTAGCGAAGATCAAATATAATAGATAAGCTTCATAAGGGATTAGTTTAGCATCTTGCTTATCCTTTGGAATCACGGCCGAAATAAGAAATTTATGAGCCACAATGAATTCCGGATCAAAGTTACGTAAATTCCAATTTCCGTCACGAATAAGCATCCTACTATTAACGAATTCAATAACCTCGTTTTGAGCTACCACAACGAGACTAGAACCATCCCAACCACTTGACCAAAAGCCACTAAAACTATCCGAAGGAATATTATATCGAGCACACAAAACATCTAACTTTAAACGTAAAGGAGTACCCGAAATTAATGATTTTATCGAATTAGTAGCACAATTATATTCAAAATTAGAGTAAAACTCTTCGATTAACCCGCTTGCTAAATGACTACCCGTAAAAACAAAGATTTGATCACAACCTTGAAATGAAAGGAGTTCAAAGAGAGAATTATCACCGGAAGGAAAAGCCGAAGCACTTATGGTTCTTCCCGGGAGAGGATCGAATGGCCGGAGTGGAGGAGGTGTTGGTGACCTCGCCGGAGATGGCGCACGGCGGCGGCTGGAGGAGGCTCCGGTGGTGGCTTTCTTCTTTGGAGCAGATTTCTTTTCTCTCATGGTGAAAAGGAAGTGGGTAATGAGAGAGAGAGAGAGAGAAGTGATTTGGTGGAGAAGAAAGAGTTTCTAGGTGGCGGAATATGGTGGAGGAATCGCCGGATTTCGCTGCAGTGGAGAGGTTTTTGTTTTTGAGGATGGAATGAAGAGGAAAAGAAGATAAAACGGGTTTAAAACGCGGACAAAACCTATCCTGCGGTGTACCGCGGCAGTCGTGCGGTGTACCGCACTGCAAAAATAAACTGGGCGAAAAATAAAGGAAAAATAGAAAACGTTGAAACCCTGGATCGCGGTGTACCGCGGAATGGTCCGGTGCACCGCAAAAGTGCTCGACTTAGACACTAAGAAGGAATTTTTTGGTTCTTTTGAAAACACCCGAAACACATTCGAAACTTCCCCAAAAGATTCGGAATGGTATAAAACTTATAAGAAAATTTTTGTTTTGAAAAGAAACAACAAAGAAATCCCAAAAACACATAAAACAGTTTATTTCACAAATACCCCTATATTTTCTAAAAGTACAAAAAGACCCAATGTAAAAACAAAGCAATGTTAAGCAAGAAAGGTCAAGATACACAAGATATTATCACATAGAGGATAAAGCACATAAAAACATAATAACACATAAAAATAAAAAGAAGAAAGGAAAGAATTCACCGTATTTTCCTTTTACGAGGTTTGAACGACCTTTTGCATATAATTCCATTTTCTTGACGCTCAACACCTTCAATAAATATTACTATGGTATCCGAGGTGGAATGGATCCGGAAATGTTGTTGGCATTTGTCACGATCCATATTGGTTTTTCCCACGAGGGTATCAAAGATCCTCTTTCAAGTTGTTCATGGTAATGGCACGTAGAAGCATGATGACCGGGTTTACCACAATATTTGCAAGAACTTCTTTTTCGAATAGAACTATTATGTGAGGGTTTTGAACACGAAGTTTCCTCATTCTTTTCAATATCCAAATTATCACTCAAATACAATTTTTCTTGAAAAAGACCATTTGGATCAAAGGGAGTGACATTTGAAAAAGGATGATTTTCTAAAGTTTTAAGAGCGAGAGAAAAAGCTTCATCCAATTTTTTAAAACCTTCTATATTCTTCTTCATAGGATGTTGACTTTTATTTGAAGAGAAAATGTTTTCAAAACAAGGGTTTTTAGTATTACCAAGAATATCATCTAAAGTGATACAACATTTAAAACAATTCTTTTGCTCAACTTTAGCCCTTTTTAACATAAGGTTATTCAAATGGATTTGAGAATCAAGAATTTTGAGAAGGGATGAAATTTGCCTAATATCATCATAATTATAAGGAAGAGATAAAGAGTTAGGATAGATGGCTACCTCATGGTTTGGTTTAGGATTGTCATGAGATTCATCATGGATTAAGATTTCTTTTTCTTCATCATCTTCTACAATTCCATATAGAAACTCCAAACGATTCCATAGCTCTTTTGCGGATTTACAATCTAACATATGTGAGAAAATTTCTTCGGAAATTCCACGAATTAGAGTGTACATCGGTTTTGCATTTTGAGTGATCTTAGCCTTATCCTTAACGGTGAGTTCATCATAATCTTTTTCTTCTTGATTTAGCTTAAGAACTCCCGCTTCATTTAACTCCTCTTTATATGGAACAAATGGACCTTCCATAACGATTCTCCATTGATCGGGATCTTCGGTTTTGATAAATTCCTCCATTTTTGTTCTCCAAGCAAAATAGTAAGTTCCTACAAAAAGTGGAGGTCGGGTAGAAGACGAACCTTTCAAAAGATTAAATTCCATATAGTTTACTCTACTAACGATTAAGCTATTCACGTAGAGTTAGGCTCTGATACCAATTGAAAGTCCTAGAGGGGGGGTGAATAGGATTACTAATAAGATTAATGCCTAATTAAAAATATTTTGGACAATAATAAGTTTAAGAGAAAACTTCTAAGTCAACTAAATATATCAAACACTTATAGGATCATGCAAAGGTTAAGATAAAGGTTCGATATATAAGTTAGACAAGTAAGTCGACAATCTAATCTCTTACTACTCTAGAAGACAATATGTTAGATAAACTAGATAATCAATATCACAATATTCATGCTAGCATATTATCAAACATATAAAGTGCGGAAAGTAAATAGAGTAGGGATAGAAAGATACACGCGATTTATAGTGGTTCGGTTTCCCTACATCCACTACCTAAGGAAGCCTCCTTAGGATTTCAAGTTTTTCACTAAGCTCCCGTGTCTCTCTTAACCGGGTCGAGAACACAATAACCCTTACAACCTCTTCGATAACACGAAGGACAAACACTTGTGTAATCATAACACAAGGACACCAAGTATACTCCCTATACCTATTACAAGACCTAGACTTAAGAGGATAGATACAAAGTGTTTTAAGGGGTGAAACTACTTTGCTAGATAATCTCCTAAAGAGTGGATATAACTATAAGCATGTAAACTCCTCTTGAGTAGATAAAACTTTGTGGCTTATTTGATTAACTCCTTGGATGAGTTGGATAGGACTAATAAGCTCACTAAGATTGATTTTGACAATGTATAGCTCTTGACACCTTCTTGAATGATAACAATTAAGCCTCTTAATGTTTGTAATTAGTTGGTGTAGTTGTAGCCTTCAAAGAGCTTCAATTTATAGCAGAAAATAGCTTCCAACGGTCATAAGGCTTGAGTCCAACGGATCTATTAATCTCCCAACGGATATATTTCTTATGACTTAACTTTGTGCAGAAAAACCTTCTTTGCGGTGTACCGCAGGAATCGTCCGGTGCACCGCAATTCTCCTCGTCTTGATATTCTATCTGACTGACGGGCTAGCCCTGCATCGTGCCCTAGTCCGTATTCTTGGTCCGGTGTACCGCGCCATTGGTCCGGTGTACCGCACCAAACATCTTTGATAGATTTGACCTTTGCTTTGATGCTCGGATTAATAAATCTTCTTCACGAAAGTTGTAGATAACATCATTCTTTAAAACATTGCATTTGATCATTAAGGCTATATCTCAAGGTATATAAAGATATGAATAAAAGTGATGTAATGAGATATAATAAGAATAATATGCAAAGTGTTTTTGATGAATAATAGTGCAAGTAAGGATGTATAAAACAAGAGTAATTAGCACACTAATTATAAGAGGATTTGTCATATTAAAACAACCTATTAAGGGAGGCTATATGCCAACAGAATAGTAATTGAATTTTTTGAATGGAACAGGGTATTCTAAAGACGACCCCAGATGGAACGATGGTGGTGACCGATGAGTCTACTCAGGAACAAGTCCCTATTCCACAAATGGGTGGCTTTTTTGATGTTGTAGGCCGGGATAAGAAGACGAAACAGTGGAGGACGAATAACTTCAAGAATGCGGATGTAAGTATTTCTTAAAAATAATTTTTTAATTATAATTTTATTAATTATTTTTCTTTAATATTAATTTTTTATTTAAATGTCTTTAATGAAACATAAAGTTTTAAAGAGAAAGTTGAAAGAGAAAGTGACCCAGACTCAAATCGGGTCATCTGAAGGTCATGACTTGACGCTCAAGGAGCAGTTGGACGCGGTGGAGGAAGCTGCCAAGGAGGGTATGGGCTCGCCAAAAAGGAGTTGGACACTGGGTATGGGCCAACCAAGAAAGAAGAAATGTGTCTCGGGTCCTTCAACTACCCCAACCCAAGACGAGCACAACGCGAATATGATGGCAGTTGTGAACGAGCTTCGGGTAGCCTAGGGATTTCCACCATATATACCTCATACTTTAGCCTCTACTAGCATTGTTCGTCTAGTTTACTCTCAGGCCGCTGTGACCGACACAATGGAGTTGGTTAATCAGCTGAGGGCACAGTCAGGTTTGACCCATTTCACTCCTATGCCACAAAACCCTACTACTCAAACTTCAGCAGCTGGTGAGTCTGGGAGCCGAGATGAATAATCTGATGAAGGAAGTGATTTTGGAGATATTGATGATGAAAGAGAGATGGAAAAACTCATTTATATAGCTGTTAGTTTGGTCTATTTTGGATATTTGATTGTTATTTTGTTTGTTTATCTTATTTTGACTATATTCGACTTTTTCTTTGTCTTTTGTTAAATTCAGTTTAACTTTGACTATCGATGCATTATATTATATTTTTGGTAATTTAATTAATTATTTGTATTTTATTGGTATTTTTAATTATTAATTTTATTGTTTTTATTAATTAATGCAATTAAATATAATTCGAAAACAAAAATTTATTTTTATATTTTTAAAATTAAAAGTCATTCGCGACTATATATAGTAGCAGATATCAAATTGAAGTAGTCGCTAATTTGTCATCTCTGGCGACTAAACTAGCAGTCGCCAATGATGACTTATTCACGATTACAAATATAGTCGCCAATGGGGTAAGGTGTAGACGGGAATGACAATATATAATGACTACACTGCAGTTGTTAATGATACTAAATAACGACAACATAATGTAGTCGGCAATGGTAGTTACAATTGACGGCTACAGCTGTAGTCATTATTGTCACATGAGTATTAACGACTACATATGTGCATTAGTCGCTAAGTATACTCTTTAGCCTCCAATTTTCAACGACTAATTATTAGCGACTACAAGTAGTCGCGAAAGGGAAAATTTGTTTTTGGCGACTATTTTTTCTACCAATCGCGATTACAAATGTAGCTGCGAAAGGTAGGACGCGGTGTAGTGTCATTCCTCGTATAAAAAAAATTAAAGTATCCAATCACAATATTACACTTATTTAGCTAATTAATGCAAGCATCTCCATTCAACGAAATATATAAGGTGAAAAAATATTTAAAATTAACTCAATAATATAGCATATGATATTCCCCTTTTTATTAACATTAAATAATTACTTCCTTAATATACTAACAGTATGTGAAGAAATGATCTTTATATTTTCAAGTACTATAAGGAGGAGTTGTATGTATATCCTAATTTCAAAAAAAAGAACAACTACAAATTATAAACAACATATAATCCACAATATTTTTCTAAAAGAATTTCTTGACAAATGCTGAAAATATGACTTGTCATTCAGTATCATCAATCATGGTTATATTAATGTTAGCTTTAATATCAAGCATTGATGAAGCGGATGTACAATGTAGTGATTGTATTTCAAAGTTTTGCCACGTTCAGGTTTCTTAATCGGAGGT
This sequence comes from Nemophila menziesii, assembly GCA_029959085.1. Lineage (NCBI taxonomy): Eukaryota > Viridiplantae > Streptophyta > Magnoliopsida > Boraginales > Hydrophyllaceae > Nemophila > Nemophila menziesii. Next base: position 201,649 of record JARWIR010000091.1, on the reverse strand, counting down.
GCGCCAGCTCCAAGTACTCTATGTTGTAGTGGTTTACATGTATGCTATTAGTTCACAATTAGATAGGAGAGCAATTTTTTGTTGTCTGAAATCAGCTGCTAAAGCATTTCCCATCAATTTTGTTAAAGCTGATAAATTATCTCAAATTTGCAGCCTCAAAACTAAAATTGAAATTAAACCCGACATCAATTTTGACATTTAAGTGCCTCGTAACTTTAATTTATGTTATATAAAAACGTGTCTATCCGTCTAATTCTGGTTGTAAAATAGGATCAACTTAAATTAGCCCCTTTAATTTGGAACCCAATTGTGATGGTTTGGTTATTTTATTTTACATGTCAAAACATGAAGTATTAGAACCCCTTCAACCATGTTGAATTCTATAAAAGTTATGTAAATTGAGAACTAACTAACTAGATAAATACAAGTATGTTAACTTTTTATACACATTGTTTAGGAGTACATTTATAATAACATTCTGGTGATAATTGCAGAATTTAAAGATGTACCAAGCTTATAAAGAAAGGTGCATAATATCTCGTCATGGAAAATCTTATTTCAAAGTTTTACTCTGTGAAACTAATTTATTTCTTGGAGGCTTGAGCCTTTTTTTAAGTTAAAGTTAATAGATTTTATCTTACATTGATCTATTTATCTAATTTTATAAGTTCCCTCACCATTTGTAATTTAAAATTATATTTAGTGCCAAATAATGGAATAAAAAGGATATCATATTATGTGTAACTATTTCTCAATTCACAATATAAATTTACCATACTTAAAGAAAAATAAATCTTAACAAAGACTATATATCTTAGGCAGCCTAACAAGGGGTGAAGACAAAAGGAACCTTTCCGGCCTTCTCCCACCATTAATAAATAAATGAATTTAACATTTTAAATAAAGATAGTATTAAAATAGAATGTATTAATATTTTTTTATTTATACTTTGATTATGATTATTAGAGTACAGTGCGAAGATCTATGCAAAAAAGAATCGTTATAACTTTACTTGTTAATATAGATGAAGATACGAAGATGATCACTAATAAACAATTTAATAGTATATGCAACATCAGTGAAGTTAATGGACCATACCCATAATATATCAAAAAAAAGAAAAATCTAAAATACATAAAGTACTAATAATACCATTTATCTTCATCTTATATTAATTGTATGATTTTCATATTAACAGTAATACATTTATTACCTGTTGTAAAGGCTAATTTTTTAAGGTAAGACATATTCTTGCACAAATGATATAGCTAATATATCATATTAATATTTTTTTCTATCTAATATTCAATTTGGTATCTTCATAATTCAATCGCATGAGTCAAATATTGTCATACCTATCTTAACTATAAAACTGAGAAAAACTGATCATGTTTCTATTCACTTTATTGAAATGTTAAACTTTTTCACACAAGTAGCTCATCATTTGTCATGCCTCAAAGGTTCCCCATTTAATACAGGTCCCGAGTTGGTCAACAAGGTATTCCCTGATGAATAACTCTTTGCGCTTAATAATGTTATTACTCCTTGGTACATAGAGTGAACGTCATACATAGTGGATTGTTCCCCATGAAATTAAATACATAATAAAGGAAGAGGTTTCTCCACCAAGTAAATCTATTTTTTTGGGAGGACCCCTTCTTCTTCAAGTTTGTAGTTATCAGTTGATCCGATGATTTATACTAGATAATGACATTCGTTTAGTGATTGCGATTTGTCATTACTCGCCTTACGCAGGGCATTTTAAGGGTGATAGAACAACAAAAAAGGTGCTTCTATCTAGATTTGATTGGCCTTCCATCTATAGGGATTGCCACGAGTATGTGAAGTAGTGTAATAGGTGTCAATTCACATGGAACATATCAATAAGAGACGAGATATAACTTAATAATATGTTAGAAGTAGTGGTTTTGATGTTTCAGGTATTGATTTCATGTGACTGTTTGTCTCATCCCATGGTAATCAATATATCTTGCTAGTTGTCGATTACATGTTGAAATGGGTTGAAACGGTAGCTTTATCGATGAATGATTCGAGAGTGGTAATCAAGTTCCTAAAGTAACTTACCTTCATGATATATGGAACCCAAAAAGTGTTAATAGTGACGGAGATACGTATTTTATGAACAAGCTCTTGAGGGAGTTTCTAGTGAAATATGAGGTGAGGTATAAGGTGTCTATCGCATACCATCCGCAAATGAATAGACATGATAAAGTCTCCAACCGAGAAATTGGATTCTTGAGAAGACCGTGTGACCAATGAAGAAGGATTGGTCGACAAAGCTAGATGATGAACTATGAGCGTATCAAACTGTATTAAAAACACCTGTAGGTGCATTTTCATATTAAATGGTGTACGGTAAGACTTGTCATTTACCACTCGAGCTTGAATTAGGTTCTTATTGGGTGATAAAAGAGAATAACTTAGATCAATACTTAGCCAGTGAGCAACGAATGATTCAATTGTATGAGCTTGATGAGTTTTAATGTCATGCCTATGAAAATGCAAAACTCTATAAAGAGAAAACCAAGAAATGGCATGACAACTAACTTCGAGAGAAAAAGTTTGAAGTGGGACAACGGGTCCTCAAGTACAACTCCAAGTTCATCAATTATCTAGGGAAGTTAAGGTCGAGATGGTCAGGCCCTTTTATTGTTACTAAGGTCACGCCTCATGGGGCCATTGAAGTAGAACATCCAACCACGCACCTTACTTTTATGGTAAACGGTTATCGGTATGAGGATATACAATGGGGGCAAGGATATTAATAGAGGAGAGGTCATGTATTTCCTCGAAGACGAGTGATACTCAAGGTATCTCCCGTCGAACTTTATCGACGTTAATCAAAATTTCTCTTGGAGACATCCCTTGTTTAAAAGCTTTATTAGTTTAGATTTTCAGTTTTAAGTGAATATTTTGTTCAAGTTTTATGTGTATTAGTGTATAATGAAGCTAATTGGAGAGGAAAATTAGTATTTTTGTTGTGTAGGTAGGTAAAATTTTGAGTTTGAGGAGAATTAGAGGAGAAAAACGAGCTCTCAACTGCTATGCATAATATACCGTGCCAAAGGGAAGTGTATAACACCCTTACTGTCATGACCCTTGTGCCTATGGGTCAAATTAATGAGTGGTGGCCAAGAAAAGTTGAGGTATACCGCACAAAAAAGGATATCTTACTTACGAAGACCGTTCTATGGTATCGAATTCACATGTATACCTCTCGATGAAAAAGGGTCGGGATGATATGCGAATACAATATCCATGTTGATCGAAAGCATCTGACTAAAATGACCAAGCGGTATACCATGCCATTCCGGCGGTAATACCACAAGAAGACCCATGTCAACATGCGCCATAGTAGTAGTACGGTGTGAAGCAACAATCGGGGAACTGTATACCGAGCCTGACATGTGGAATACCGTTCGACGCGAAATGAAGAAAAGAGTACAAAACGTTGTTAAGCGGGAATCATCTTTGGGAGAGCATAACTTTTGCATACGAGCTTTAATTTCAGAAATTCAGGAGTCGATGGATTGCTAAGGAAAATGTAGACAACTTTTCTTATGGACATATTTCAGAATAAGAGACAAATCAAAACCCAAATAACCATAGAACAAGGATAAGGATCTACACGGGCATCATCATGGATCAAAAACGTCAACCCCAAATTTGGGGATTGAGCGATTCTCGCAAATGTAAGCACTATTTTCTCTCTCGATAGCTTCTGAATTTTACTTGTGTTAGTTTATATTTTAAATTTTATTCTTTTTTGAGTCTTTTCGAGTCGTGGGGACACGACTCATTTTTTATTTGGGGGTGGATATTCGTTGTCCTCATCTCCACTTTTTGGGTTTTTGCATACAAATTTTTGTAGTGTACAATATAGGGAGTTGGCATATTATATAGAGAATGTACCTATTAAGCTTAATTTTAATAAGTCAATGATAATAAGTAGTGTGTTTTTGTATAGTGTTACAACCCATATAGTATAGTTTCCATGAAAACATTACGTAAAGGATATAGGATTAATAAGCAATGCATAGAAGCAAAGTTTGATATTTAGGAGCCTTGAGCGGTGCGTAGAACGCGAGGGATGAACTAGTTAATAATCCTCTTAGCCTATGAACTAAAAGTGAAAACGTAACGAGACCTAGTAGTTAGGAAAATGATTAAGGCTATTTTTTGAAAATCCACATGAAGTCTTTAGCATGCTAACCCATTTGAAGTGAAGTATATATCACCTTAGCCCCTTTCTAGCCTGTAGCATTTGTTTGTCTCCATGTTATAAGCCATACCCCTTAGTTTATCAGACTTTTCCAAATGACCCCCACCCGTATCACAACGCTAAGACAAACGTCTTTAGAGCCTGAGTTTGGGGTTGTGGGAATTCATCATATGGAATCACATTGGGCAGGATTTTTTATGAGTTTGTATGTGCGATACATTGATGATACTCTTTATTGTAATCCTTTGCCCAGGTTTAGCAAAAAAAATTGTGAAAATAAAATTAAGAAAAAACAAAAATAAGTAGCATGACCTCTTGCATTAAAAAGAGTGTCATAGCTAACTTATAAAAGAAATAATAAGTAAGATTTGTAAGCAAGATTTAATAGTAAGTAAGATTCGTTTCTCAGAGACTACGAAAGTTAGGAAACTTATGCAATATAAAGTGAAAATTAAATGTTAGAAGAATAATACGCTGAAAATAAAAGACTTGGAAATATTTCTTTGGTTTTTAAAGACTAACAAATAACTAAATAAAGTAAAGATAGGAAAATAAATAAAGAGAAGAAGATAGTAAGAGAGTTTAGCTCGAGATCTAGCAAGTAATCCCTACTAGTCTTGTTATAATCTATTTATGTAAGGGAGAATTGTGTGATATGCAATAGTCAGGATTATATATTCCTCCTAACCCCCTTCTGGGTAGACTTAGGTGTCGACCTAACAATTATCAGGGAACTTGGGTAAGGGGACCCTGCGCAATGATTGGTGATTAATCTCAAACCCTAATGACTATCTAGTTACTCAAGCCCTTCCGGATTACTAGCTCAAAATAGACGTTTATGTGGTGTTTTAATATTTAGATACCCCTTCCGGGTGACCATCTAACTACTATGGTAATCCTATACGTTGGCCACCGTAAGAACTACATACAATAAATCAAAACACATAAAATCAGAGAATAAAACACTAATTTCAATTAAATGCTAACATCCAAAATCAAATTAGATATAAAACAAGTCTAGGGTTCATACCCATATTCTGATCTCAAGCTAAAATAGAATTGATTCATACTAGAGAAAGAAAAAAAACAATTACAAATTTGAAGGATTGGGAAGGCATGATTTGTTGTCCAAGTCCTTCTGATCTTCTCTTCTCTTGATGTAAGCTTACTCTTGGTTTAAAGGCTGACCAATGATGAGTTCTCTGGGGTAGGAATGATTATATATAGGCCATTGGTCAAAATTAGGAGTAATCCCCAAGTTAAAGAGTCCAGATCTTACCAAAATTCGTATTCCTAACTTGTAGGAAGGGATAAACCTTAATATATTTTGTTTTGGTGATATCTCCTTCGTTGCTTATCGGATTTTGACGTTCTTTATATTAAACGACCGCGTTGCTGCTCATATAAAAATACCTCCATAATTCCATATTGTTTTTCTGTAGCAAATTAATTAGTGGATGTATGTGCAGTTTTGGTAGCTTCTTTACATTCCAAATATATTCAAACTCTTACTTTTTTACTTTGACTAAGGGTTTTCCTTTACTTTTTTCTTTCAAATCAGCTTCCATAGGTGTAATAGCTTCCATATATCTAAGTGCTACACAAAGAACACACAAATTACACGCAAAAGCTCACAAAATAGAAAAACACCTAAAACTAGACAAGAAAGTGTAAAAGTATAAATAAATGGGGAAAAATCCCAAAATTAATAACTAAATAACCTTAAAATGATCTATCGAGTATAGATTAATTTATCACAAATACAGAGACATCAATACCCCAACTCAAAGTTGTATCATCCTGATACAATAAAGATAAAACAGTAGGGTAGTCAAATAATAAATATAGAAGTAGAAGAAGTAGAAGAAGAATAGAAAGTAATGAATGATCCTAGAGAAAAATATCTAAAGTGTCTCATGTAGTAATGCTAAAGAAATAATGCACACATATGCTTAATATACACATAATCAACAACCCTTAAATTCAAGTCCAAATTAAATTCGCAATGCCAAAAGGAGAGGTCTTCAACTCAGTTCCTGTTAATGGCTATAGGGTGATCATAAGTCCTAATATAGTATCCAATAGTCCACTTATTTATTCCCTAATTGTTCCACTGTTCCTCCAATAAATAGCTAGAAATCCTAAGGTCTTTATGGTTATAACGTGAATTTGGGACGGTGTGGTATATTTGGATAAGGAAAAGTAAGCTTTTGGTTCTCTCATCACATTCCATCAACGAATAGCCCTAGAGCTTGAGTTTTACTCGAAGATGTTCTCACTCAACCCAATTTTGATGCTTTTATTTGCATTCCCAAATAACCCAATAAAACCTTTTATGATGATTACATAACAAAATTCCTCTTTTCCGTCCAAATCTCTTCAACCTTTTTTTATTTATAAATTGGAATCATGTGGGTTATTAATTGAAAAATCATCTTTATAACACTGACATGGATTTCTTTGTTTGTCAATACTAAACTAACCACCAAACAATGAGACTGGTTTTTTGTTGGATTCTTTTGCAAAAAGAAGACGATTATTTTATAAATTACAATGACACCATAATATTCAAAATAACCACTAGTTTTTTTAAAATGTTTGTAAGCAAATGACTAGCTAGCTATGACTCTCTTTTTAATGTGAGATATCATGCTACTTTTTCACACACATATATATATATATATATATATATACACACATATATACCAGTGTTCTAAAAATCGGCCTAGGCGCTAGAAGGTAGCTGAACTTCCAGAAATGGCTCAGGCGGCCTCTAGACGGTCCCAAAAGGTCCTAGGCGGGTTTAGGCGGCGCCTAGGCGGTCCGAAGCTAAAAAAATTTAAAAAAACCTATTTTTTAATACAGAATATTTTAAAAGAATATTTTTTAACACAAAAAATTATATAAATTTATTTTAAAAATTATATAAATTTACAAAAATATTTAAAAAAATTTAAAAAACGCCTAGCAAGAAAATGCCTAGGCTCCGCCTAGGCGCCTGTCTAGTACCCTGGGCGCTCGAAGGTGGTCGACCGCCCGCCTAACGCCTTTTAGAACACTGATATATATATATATAATAACTTTTTTCATTCACTTTTACCCCGACAAAGGATCACAATAATATCCTCATCATCAATAATAATAGCACAATTACAATTTCCCAATCTCGAAGTTTCCCAATGATGAAATTTTTATAAAACAACTTGTCTCAGGTTCTGCGATTCGAGTGCGAGTCATATGGATAATTCCTATAAACTAAGGGGTATTCTTTGTAATGTGGCTAATAAAAGGCTTTAGAAAGGCTCAGAGGGGCTAAGATGGATAATAATAATAATAATAATAATCAAATAAAAGGGTGAGAAAGCTAAAAAGGCTTCAAGTGGCTTCAATATGAAAGAACTGTCTTATTCACTTTTCTAACTACCAGATTTCGTTACTTTTTCACTATTAGTTCATAGAGAAGCATATTTTTAACTAATTTCAAACCTTTCGTTATACACATCAATTAACTCTCCCTAAGTTCCAACTTGACACTTCATATGCATTGCTTATTAATCTTCCCTATCTTTTACTTCCTGTTTTCATACATGCATTCTAAACATATTTATGACATTGTTCAAAAACATACTACTTACTATCATTGACTTAATTAAAACATGTTTAATAGGTACATTCATCATATTCTATGCCAATTATAACCCTAAATTTTTTAAATATTATGCAATAACAAAAAGGAAGATGAGGACAACGAATCCCCACCCCTAACTCAAAAGTGAGTCGTGTCCCCACGACTCGAAAAAAACTAAAAAAGCAATACAATTTAAACTAAACTAATGCATATTAGCAATCAAGAATAAGGATTAGATGGTGGTACCTGCCCATAAACTCTATTCTCCCATTGATAATGTTGGCTTCTTCTCTTTAGGTTTGGCTGGTACCCTCTTTCTCATGCTATATTTACGTAGTAGTTGTTGTGCAGTTACCTCGAGCTTTGGCCTCTTTGAAATGGTCTCATCAAATTTAATGGCTTTCTATTTTGTAGATCCAAGTAAATTCTTTTTCATCCCTAAAATATGACACTTCCTCTTGTAATCCATAACATCCGTTCTGTTTGTCATCTTTGATTAACCCACAACTCAAATTGCATCAAGTATGAGATTATGTTTTGAATTATTGGTGTGGCTTGATGTTGTTGTTTGGAAGGAGTAATATGATAAAATTGGGGAAGGAACGATTTACTTGTGGTGGATGAAATCTTGAAAACTTGATGATCTTTTGATGTTTGAAGGTTTGATCAAGCTTCAAGGTGTTTTTATGGGGTTTAGGTCTGAAAATTTTGTGTAGGGAAGGTTGGAAGAGGCTAGGTTAAACTTTTATAAGGTAAGAATCCAGTTAGGAATCAAATTCCTCTTCACAAACCGCCTCATGCGGTGCACCAGACCATCCTTGTGGTGTACCGCATGTGAAGTCATGGCTACAGTGGTGACGGGTCTTCGCATTCGATACCGTACATAAAGGTTGACTCTCGGTATTGACCATGCTTCCCTTACCATTGTAAGGGGTTTTTGTGAGGCGCGGTGCACCAAACGATCCATGCGGTGTACCGCATGGAAGTTTTGGATGACACCGAAAAAGTGTTTTTTATTATACCTCCAAATCTGGTTTTCTCCACTCCATTGGATAGATTTCGAAAACATATGCGATTTAGACTCGAGAAAAAGTGAATTCTGACCTCCGAGCGCAAAGTTATGGCCTTTTGAAATATTCTGTACCGTGGCACGGTTTTTCGCATTTGACAATACTATAAAGGTGCGGTGCACCGCGGCTAGGGTGCGGTGTACCGCAAAATACCTCTGTCCAGCACTTTTAAACTTTGAAAATTTTCCAAATTTTCACCCCAAACTCGAACATTTGCATACCTACACACCATAAATACTTATACCTTCTTTAGTACTGCAATATGTACTAAAAAACTCATAAACTAACTACAAAGAACACATACATAAATACATAAAAACATAAAAGATTATGGGATGTCTCCGAAGAGCATTTTTGTTTAACGTCATTCAAATTTCAATGTGTTACCTTGTTGATTATGTCTTAACATCACCTCCCCAACAATGAATGAGCTTATCAGTATCTACTCTGCGAATTTTGAATCCCTTGCCTTTCACTCCCACAAACTTCTTAGATCTATTCTTTATAACCATGAATGGTCCCATCCAGTAACTCTTGGGCGTACGTGTGTCTTATGGTATCTTGCTTTGATATATAGCACTACACTCCTCTGGCAATCCAATCATCCCCCCAGTTTCTAAACTTTGTTTGTTAGAAAGAATGTCCTTCATGAATTTAAGATATTTTGGCATTCTATTGTGAGCTTTTACAAACAGTTTGTTGATATCTAACTTACTCACCATGTCAGTGAACTTATTGAATTCTTTTTCACTATTCTTGCTTTTAAAACGTGATGGGAATGGTGGAGGAGGACGTGTATTGTTCACCATTGAGTTTTTCTTCTTTTCATATATCTTCTCCGGGATACTCTTATGTTCAATTACCTCTTCGATTTTATCTTCAATTGTTTCTTCAACTACCTCTTCAAGAATAGGGGTTGGTTCTTTTGGTTGTGCTGTTTCTTCCACTCTTGGTGGAGGTAATTGTTTTCCACTTCTTAATTCAACTCCATGACAAGCATCATCTTGAAAAGTTACGGTATCACTCGGAAGTTTCCCTTTTGGCCAGCTTTGTATTTCACTCGCCATCTGTGATATAGTATTCTTGAGATATTTAATAACTCTCGCTTGTTGTTGAAACCTTTGTGGATTCACCTCCATGCTTTCCTCAAAAACTTTCATAAATTTATCTAGACTTTGATCAAAACTTGAAGGTTGAGATGAAGGTTGCTCATGTGTAGCTTGTTGCGTTGAATATGAATGTGGTTCTTGATAATAATCTTCATTCTTCGACACTTGTTGATAGATTGGTTGTGGCTGTTAATAATTGTGAGGTCGAGTTTGATAATAATTACCTTGATTTTCAACCTAATTTTGATTGTGTGGGGAATAATAATTAGCGTGACTTCCTTGAGGATGATAGTAACCATTAAAGTAATGGTTTCTTTGATGAGATACGAAGGAAATCGAAGCTTGATTATGAATACAATTCTCCCATGAATGATTTCTTTCTCCACAACCAGGACATGAAGGTAATGCGTGTACTAGATTTACATGTGCTATAGAACTGCTCTCTAAACATGATTGTTCTTGTAATTTCTTAAGTTGTTGGTTAAATTCTTCAATCCTTAGAGCTTCTAAGGCATCTTCTTCTTTTTCTGATTCCAGCGGCCAACTTCTTTCGGTGTTAAGAACTCTTTCCATGATAGTGTGAGCATCATCTGGATCTAATAACACAAAACTTCCAGCCACTAAATTGTCTACTTTTGTGTTGGACTCGCTATTAAGTCCTCCACAGAACATAGTTAATTGATATTCTGGGGAGGAGACTTGGAATGGACACCTTGCTTTCTTCTCGTTAAAATGTAACCATGCTTCACAACCACTTTCCCCTTCTTGCATAAATTGTTCTAACTCCAAATTATCTTTTAAGCGTCTACTAATCGGATAGAATCAATCGATAAATTTTGCTTGGAGTTTATCCCAATCTGGAATTGAATTAGGGTGTTGGTAGTCATACCAATCGCTTGCACTTTCGGTTAAAAATAATTGGAACATAACGTAGTACATCTGTTCCTGTGTAACACCTCTGATGATGTAGGATGTGCAGCACCAATAAATCAGCTATGACTCGAAAATTGCTCAATCATGACTGGATAAGGCGTGAATTTAGCAGCTTGGATTTATGGAGTGCGGATTCATCTAGGTTGCACTCTAAATGAGATGGGAAGATCGAGCGTCCTCGGACTTTCCATCTGAATAACCTGAAATGGAAAAAACTAAAAACAAAAGCATACAATAGAACTAACTAAAATAAAAACACTAAATAAATGCACAAGGACTAGTGATGTAGTCCATGGTAGCGGCGCCAAAAACTTGGTGTCGGTTAAGGAGTGGTAAAATAAGGATAAATAATGCAACTTACACCCTAACCAAGCACGCTACTCACTTCAAGTATCACAAGTCGTAAGAAAGTTTTAATAGTAAGTAAAATTCGTTCCTCAGAGACTACGAAAGTTAGAAAGAACTTATGCAATAAAAGTGCAAATAAAAAGCTAGAAGAATAATACATTGAAAATAAAAGACTTCGAAATATTTGTTTTGTTTTTAAAGACTCTAACAATTAAGTAAATAAAGTAAAGACATGAAAATAAATAAAGAGAAGAAGATAGTATGAGAGTTTAGCTCGAGATCTAGCAAGTAATCCCCACTAGCCTTGTTATAATCTATTTATGTAAGGCAGAATTGTGTGATATGTAATAGCCAGAATTCTATATATCCTCCTAACCCCCTTCCGGGTGGACTTATGTGGCGACCTAACAATTACCATGGGACTTGGGTAAGGGTTCCTGCGCAATGATCGATGATTAATCTCAAACCCTAATGACTATCTATTTAGGCAAGCCATTCCGGATCACTACCGTACAAAAGACGTTTATGTGGTGTTTCAATAATTAGACACCCCTTCTAGGTGACCATCTAACTACTATGGTTATCCTATACGTTGGCCACCATAAGAACTACAGAAAATAAATCAAAACACATAAAAGAAGAGAATAAAACACTAATTTCAATTACATAATAATATCCCAAATTTAAATAGATATAAAACAAGTCTAGGGTTCATACCGATATGCTAATCTCAAGCTAAAATAGAATTAGTTCATACTAGAGAAAACAAAGAAAACAATTACAAATTTGAAGGATTGGGAAGGCAAAATTTGTTGTCCAACTCCTTCTGATCTTCTCTTCTCTTGATGTAAGCTTCCTCTTGGTTTAAAGGCTGGCCAAGGATGAGTTATCTAGGGTAGGAATGAGTATATATATGCCCTGGGTCAAAATTAGGAGTAATCCCCAAGTTTAAGAGTCCAGATCTTACCAAAATTCGTAGTCCTAACTTGTAGGAAGGGATAAATCTTAACATATTTTGTTTTGGTCTTATCTCCTTCGTCACTTATCGCAGTTTGACGTTCTTTATATGAAAACGACTGTGTTGAAAATATCTAGCTTCTCATATAAAAATATCTCCATAATTCCATACTGTATATTTGTAATAAATTAATTAGTGGATGTATGTGCAGTTTTGGTAGCTTCCTTACATTCCAAATATATCCAAACTCTTCCTTTTTTACTTTGACTAAGGGTTTTCCTTTACTTTTCCTTTGCAAATAAGTTTCCATAGGTGTAATAGCTTCCATATATCTAAGTTCTACAAAAATAACACACAAATTACGCATAAAATCTCACAAAATAGCAAAACACCTAAAACTAGATAAGAAAGTGTATAGTATAAATAAATGGGGAAAATCCCGAAATTAATAATTAAATGACCCTAAAATATATCCATAATACCATACTGTATTTTTGTAATAAATCAATTAGTCAATGTATGTGCAGTTTTGACAGCTTCTTTACATTCCAAATATATCCAAACTCTTCCTTTTTGACTTTGACTAAGGGTTTTCCTTTACTTTTCATTTTCAAATCAGTTTCCATAGGTGTATTAGCTTCCATATATCTAAGTGCTACACAAATAACACACAAATTACGCATAAAAGCTCACAAAATAGCAAAACACCTAAAACTAAACAAGAAAGTGTATAGTATAAATAAATGGGGAAAATCCCGAAATTAATAACTAAATAACCCTAAAATGATGTCTCAAGTATAGATTAATTTATCACAAACAGAGAGACATCATATTGTTTGAAGTACTCTTATCTTGCTCTCTTTCTTATCTTTTGCTCCTAAAGTAATTAATAGGTAAAGTGTGTCAAAAAGGTTAAAAAATACTAATATATACTAATAAATTTGCAGGTATTGCTTTGAAGTCTAGAAATTGGTTCAAAAGTTGCACGTGGACTTTATTTTTAAATCTAGCCTGTTCAGATTATCTTGGAAAAATGTTCATAACATTTTCATTTCAACTCAGAATTGCACGACACTTCCTCTCATGCAAACTAGAATTCCTTCGAAATGCACCCAGTTTATTTAAACGTAGAAATCCCAATAATAAACAATAATAAAAATTAGAAGTTGATAAGGTTTAGACTTATATGCACCAAATTAATAAAAGTTTAGCTCGTACTTTCAATATAAGGAAAATAAAAGTTATAGGAGTTTGATGGAAGAAGACTTATAAAGATGGAAATATTTTATTGTTTGTCCTCTTCTCTTGCTTTCCTTCTTCACTTCGCTCGCAATGTAAATAAATAAATAAAGTGTGTCAAAACAGTTAAAACCACTAATATATATACTAATAATTTCGTAGTTATTTCTTATAAGCCATAAAAATGGGTCAAAAGTTGCACATAGTCTTCATTTATAAATCTGTGATGTTCAATTTATCTTGGCAAAAAATTCTTGACATTTTCATTTTAACTCAAAATTGCACGACGCTTCTTCTCATACATACTAAAATTCATAGTTTACCTTATGTTAAAAGGGAATGATTAAATTCATACCAGTTAATTGTAATATTTTTTCTAAGTTTACGAAGGCGACTTTTAGTTTTGGTGCTTTAACATTTATTGACTTTGTTGACGCTTTGGATCATATTGGTCTCATCTCCACTCATCAAGGGTGTTTTCTTATCTTATTCACTCCTTATCTTGTCCTTTATCACTACTACCGCGTAAGCATCTCGCGACTAAATTTCTCGCGACTACTTGATGTAGTCGCTAAAGATAAGAAGCATTCGCGACTACATATCTCTAACGACTACATGGTATGTTTCGCGACTACCAAGTAGTCGTTAATAATTTTTGCCTTTTACGACTACATGAAGTAGTCTTTAATACTTAGTAAGTAGTCGTTAGTGGGTTTTAGTATTTTTTAATTATTTTCCCACCGCCAACGTGTAGTCGCTAGAGGGTTGATTATTTAACGACTACTTTATGTAGTCGTTAGTAGTTAATTCTAACGACTACAAGTGACTCTTTGGCGACTACTCATGTAGTCGCGAGTAGTGGTAGCGTGTTTTCCCAATAACTTGCGAATTGCTTTAACCAATACACCATTATTATATAATTTCTCTTTCTTTCTCTCAAATCTCTCCCAATTTTTTTCCACAATTCATCATTAAAAATTATTTCAACACTTGGAAAAGCTTTCCCGGTTCAATCATCAAGTGGGACCGCCTCAATTATCAATTTTTATTTCCAAACTTGCCCAAAAGTAGGTATTTTTTGTTCCATAAAACTCTTTCAAATTTCTTTTACTTTCATTCAATTGTGTAGTAAATGTTAAATAGTATCAGTTATTAGGTATTTTAACACGTGGGCAAGCTTTCCCGGGTCAAACATCAACGTGGGACCGCCTCAATTATCAATTTTCCCTTTCGAATTTGCCCAAAAGTATGTGTCTTTTTCATCATTTCCTTATTTGATTACAATTCTATAGTTAATGCTAAATATATAATATCATTATGTATATATCTCTAATCATTTATTAATTTATGTAAATTATAAATAATTATATTAAGTATATATATATATATACATATATATACATATATATATATATATATATTTATATTTATATTTACATTTATATTTATATGATATATTACTGTATGTTGCTATATTTTGTATGCTTTTAATGTTATATTTATGCATTTATTTGCTGATGTGATATTTTGTGTGCTTTTAATTTTATATTTATTTATTTAATCGGTGATGTAATAATTTTTTTCATTTTATATTTATTTATTTAATTGGTGATGTAATAATTTTTTTTTATTCATTTATGTAATCGGTGATGTAATAATTTTTTCTCGTTTTATTTTTATGTATTTATTTGGTGATGTAATAATTTTTTTTTTTCATTTTATTTATGTTGTATTCTTTCATATTGTAATAGTTGACTATGGCTTCGGGTATTAATAAGAGTTGGATTGGTACCGCTCATAAAGTTTCGCGTGAATTCATTAAGGGGATAGAACCATTCCTTGCTTTTGCTGAAAAAAATAAACCTCCGGGTGAAGAAACAATTTTTTGTCCGTGTAATCAGTGTTCGAATTATCGTCGGTATACGGTGGGTAAAGTTAGGTCACATCTGTTACTGCATGGGTTTCTGGAGACGTATGATATTTGGACAAAGCATGGTGAGCCCCGAGGATATTCCAGAGCTTCGATATGAAGAAAATGAAATGTTGGATGTATACGATGATTTGAGACCTAATTACGAGGTTGGTGGTTATTCTGATGACACCGAGATGACAGAGTCGAACAGTACAGCTCGTGGCAAATTCGAAACGATGTTTTCCGATTTAGAGACCGAGTTATACCCTGGTTGTGATGTCATGAGTTCATTAAATTTCATTGCGAAGCTAATGCACGTGAAGGTGAGGAACAAGTGGTCTAACACGTCTTTCACCGAGTTGCTTGAGCTTTTGTGCCGTGTGTTGCCCAAACCTCATACGTTGCCCGATTCGTACGAGGCGTGCAACAAAAAGTTAAAAAATTTAGGTATGGGTTACGATACCATCGATGTTTGCGTGAACGATTGTGCTTTGTTTTACAAGGAGAATGCCTCCCTTGAAAAGTGTCCAGTATGTAATGAATCCAGATGGGACCCGAAGAAGGGTCTGAAAGTAGCGCATAAGAAACTCAGATATTTCCCGATTGCCCCTAGGCTGCAGCGTCTTTATGCTTCGAGGCACACTGCCGAAAATATGATCTGGCACCAAACAGGGAAGAATACAGATCCAGATTTGTTGCGTCATCCAGTTTACAGAGATAGTTGGAAGAGATTTGTTCAGTTACATCCCGAGTTTGCTAGTGAACCTCGCAACGTCTTCTTGGGTTTGGGTATCGATGGCTTTTGCCCATTCTCTATGCAAAACAACTCGTACAGTATGTGGCCGGTTATATTGACCGTCTACAACTTACCACCGTGGGAGTGTATGAAGGAGACGACATTCCAGCTTTGTTTGTTGATTCCGGGACCCCGTTCACCCGGCAAGGACATGGACGTCTTTCTTCGTCCTGTTATAGACGAGTTGGATGAGTTGTGGGGTAAGGGGATTATGACTTATGATGCCCACAAGAAGAAAGAGTTTACTATGAAGGTTTGTTTGTTGTCTACGACTAACGATTTTCCCGCTAGGACATACACCTCGGGATGGTCGGGTCAAGGTTACAAAGCTTGTCCAGAATGTATGGATTCTACTCCGTCTTTGAGCGTGAAGAAAGGGGTTGCTTACTTCGACCATAGACGTTGGTTACCTATCAAACATCGTTTTAGAGACGAAAATGTTTTGTACAAGAAACCCGAAGAAAGGCGTCCACCGAAGAAATATAAACCTGCCGATATTCAGACACAGTTAGATGGCCTTCCCATTGTGCTTCCCGGGAAACACAAGGATTTTGGGGGAAAAATCGTGAAGCCAGATGTTAATCGGCGATTCAATTGGAAGAAAAAGAGTATTTTCTATCGTTTACCTTATTGGTCCGAAAACCTGTTGAAACATAACATTGATGTTATGCATTGCGAGAAAAACGTGTGTGATGCTCTTCTTGGCACAGTAATAGGTCTTGATGGAAAACTTAACAAAGACAACGTGAAAGCGAGAATTGATCTCAAGGAAATGAATATCAGGCCAGATTTGTGGTTGCAAGAGAGAAATGGTAAGAATGTAATGCCTCGAGCTAATTATACGTTAACCACCGAAAAAAGGAAAGTATTTCTTGATTGGCTGAAGGCACAGAAGTTTCCCGATGGATTCGCATCGAGTTTGAGAAATAACGTTCAAAGTGACTTAGGCAAGATTATAGGAATGAAATCTCACGACTGTCACGTGATGATGCAGTACCTATTCGTGGCTAGTCTCCCAGGGCTTTTCGAAGACAAAGCGATAAGTGACGCGATTATCGGGCTAGCCAACGTGTTCAGAGTTGTGTGTAATAAAAACCTGAGTAGGAAAAATTTAGAAAAGGAGAAGAAGAAAGTGGTTGAAGTTATGTGTAGACTGGAGATGATTTTACCTCCCGCGTTTTTCGATATAATGATCCACTTGGTCATTCATTTATACGACGAGGCTTTGTTAGGGGGACCGGTTCAGATGCATTGGATGTACCCGTTTGAGCGGTATCTAAAGAAATTAAAGGAGTACATACGAAACCCGGCTAGGCCGGAGGGTTCAATCGCCGAGGGATACGTTGTAGGGGAGACTTTGACATTCATATCGCGTTACCTTAAAGAAGAAAAAACAAAGTTTAATGATCCGGGTAGATATATCGATATCGAAGCTCAACCTAAAGATTTGTCCATATTTAAGAGCCAATGTAGCCCGATAGGTAAAAAAGAGTATGGTAATTTGGAATATAACGAGAAGGAGCAAATCGATTGGTATATCCTACTTAATTGCGATGAAATCCAACATTTGATGACGTAAGTTTTCAATTTATTTATTCAATTTATTTATTCATTTTATTTATTAAATGTTTATTCAAATGTGCAGAGAACACAAAGCCACGTTATCGGGTTCCCAAGCCGAAAAAGATAGTAAACACCGGCAAAATTTCCGAGACTGGTTTCTGCATAAGGTATATATCCATTCAAATACAAAAATAACTTCCCATTTTAGGAAACATTGTTATAATTGTTTATGCTTGTAGGTTTATGAAATGGAAAAAGAAGGTGATGCATTCGCTACAAGTGAGATGATTGCATTGGCTAGTAAGTCTCATGGTGCAGTTTATAAGTACGATTCATGTGTTGTGAATGGTGTTAAATGGGTCACTAAAGGAAAGGGTGAAACAAGGGTGACACAAGATTACAGGGTATCCGCCATCTACAATGGAATACCGTTTTACGGTGAATTGGTCAAGGTTGTAGAGGTCACATATGACGATGACTGTTCTGTTGTGCTGTTCGAGTGTAATTGGTATGACACGAGTAAACCGAGGGAAGAGCATGGGGTAACTCTTGTCAACACGTCTAAATTTTTTTGGGAATCAGAGCCGTACATCTTAGCTACTCAAGCAAAAAAAGTTTTTTACATAGACGAGATTAATACAGATTGTACGTGTGCTATGTATATTGGATGCTTAAGGATGATTTATTTACGTTTTTAATTTATTTGAATTATTTTATTTATGATTGTAATAATTTATTTAATTTTATTTAATTTTATTTTCATGTTTTTTATTTTTGGTGATGTAATAATTTAGTTTTTTTTTATGTTATTTTTTATTCTGTATTTTAATTTACCTATAAAATGCTAGATGACCGATGTCATGACTCGACAGCACGGAGGGGATGGTGGGGGTAGGGAACAAAACCAAAATCCGAACCGAAACTTAGCCGACTGTGCAAACCAACCTAGTAAATAAACAAATTCAACTTTAATTTAATTTAATTTTAAAAAATAAAATCACTACTAATTAATTTAATTTTAAAACAGATCCCCCTAGACGGAAAACAAGAGGTGGAGGTGCCCTAAAAACTGCGATGAAGGCACTCAAAGCTATTGGGTGGCCTTTGCCGGTCAACTTTTGTGTGTTAGGCGACACGTGGAGTCCAACAGGCAAGTACGGACACCAAGTTGCGCAAGTGATTGGGATTGCCGTTCGAGAGAGGATTCCGCTTTATCACCCGAGATGGAAAAAAGTGCCGGACGCGGACAAAAACGCGGTGATTAAGAGATTAGCGGTATAAATTTAATTTTTAATATTTTTTTAACTTAATTTATTATTCTAATTTAAATTTAAATAATGTATTTTTTTTTTCAGAAATATTTTGACATAAAGACTTGGAGAAAGAGGAAAGACTGGGATGAGATTTACGGAAACTTGGACGATACAATGAGGATGAGGTTTAAGGATTACAAATATTATGTGAAGAAGCATTATTGGAGAAAGGGTTTGAAGCCAGATTGGATATCGGACGAGGTGTGGGCTAAGTGCTGTGAGTATTGGGGTTCAAGAAAAGCTAAGGTGAAATCTTGATGATTTTTAATTTTAGTATATATTTAAAATTATAATTGTTTGTATTAATAATTGAATTTTATATTTTTTGCAGAATCAAGCGAAAGAAAATCAAAAGAATCGAGAAAAACAGAAAAACAAGAGTGGAGCGGGGTCGAGGAGGTATTCCCGAACTCGGGATATGCTATACGAGGTGGTTTTTTATTTAAGTAACTTTTTTAATTATTAATTTATTATTTATTTTGAATATTTTTAATTTTTCTGAAACAGGGTGAAGAATTAATCCCGGGAGGGAATCTGGTGATAAGGGACAAGGCTACGCAACAAGACATCCCTATTCCGCGTATGGGTGGTTTTTACGAGGTTGTGGGGAAAACCAAGAAGACCAGAGAGTGGAGGTCGGTGGGCTACGAAAAAGACGATGTGAGTTTTTTTCATAACTTTATTATTAATTATTTTTTTCATCTAAAGTCAAATTTAATTGATACATTGTTTATTATGTAACAGAAACTGCTTAAGGACGCGATAAAGGAAAAGGTGACTCAAAGTCAATCTGAGTCAACCGATTGGGGAGGAATGAGTCAAAAGGAGCAATACGATTACGTTAAGAGCACCGCGAAGGAGATTGGGCCACCGAAGAGGAGCTTTATTCCGGGCATTGGCCGTCCGAGAAAATCGAAGAAGAAGGCTCATACTACTCCAGCCCGGAACGAGCAACACGAGGAGATGATGGCGGCTATTAACGAGCTCCGAGTGTCCAGCGGTCTTCCCCCATTCCCCCGCCCTGAAGATTCTACTAGCACCGCGCCTGCACCTTTTTCGATGGCTGTTGTGAATGATGCCATCGCATACGTTAATCAGTTGAGGGCAGATAAAGGCGAGACCCCCTTCCAGCCTATGAATGCGGGCCTCAATCCTCCTAGAGATGACTCAGATGATGATAGTAGTAGTAGTGGTGAAGATGTTGAGATGGATGTTGATTTGGATGAAGATGATGTCGTGCTTGGGAATGACGAAGACATTCATAGACGGCAAGGATTTTAGTGATGTTTGATTTATTTTATTTTGAGACTATTTGGTTTATTTGGGTTGGTTTGTATTAAGACTTTATTTTTTTGTGGTTTGTACTAAGACTTATTTAATTGTTTTATGTTTAGTGACTTTGACCTGGCTTGACCGGGTTTGACTTTGACCTGGCTTGACCGGGTTTGAATTTGGTTTAATTTTATATTTTAATTAATTATTTTGAATTGTTAATTTTATTATTATTTTTAAATTTTTTATTTAAAAAAAAATAAAAAAATATGATTTTCGAATTATTTTTAATTACAGAAATGGAATTAAAAAAAATTCGAATATTGAGTTTTTTTATTTTTTTTTAAAAATAAAAAATTATCATTAGCGACTACTTTGTAGTCGACATTGACTACAAGAAGTAGTAGCTATATCTTTAAGAAATAACGACTACATTGTAGTCGTTAATGTTGTTCACATTTCTCGACTACAAAGTTGTCGCTAGAAGTAGCGTTATCTAGCGACTACTATGTAGTCGTTAATACCAACCCAAGCTCTAACGACTATTTATTGTCCAGTAGTCGTAAGGTTTAACTTCTAACGACAACTTTTTCGCGACTAATTTCTAGCGACTACTTGTAGTCGCTAGAACCTTGAACTAACTTCTAGCGACTATTTTCTTAACATCTAGCGACTACTCATGTAGTCGCTAGTAGCTTGACGCGGTGTAGTGTTACTATCATTAACTTAATTAAATAATGCTCAATAGGTACATTCACTATATTCTATGCCAATTAAAACCTAAAAATTTTAAATTTTATGCAAAAACAAAAAAGGAAGATGAGGACAACGAATCCCCACCCCTAACTCAAAAGTAGTCGTGTCCCCACGACTCGAAGAAGACTCAATAAAGAAATATAAAATTTAAACTAGAAACCTTAACTAATGCATACAAGAAATTAAGAAGCAGTATTAGAACGGGGTACCTCGCCATAAAGATCTACCAAATCATCTTCCGAAGAAAAAGCATAATTATCAATATCCAAGTCTTTAATCCTTGAAATTTCATCCCAGCAGGCGTTGAATTCTCTTTTTATATTACCAATTTTTCTCATCAATTTAACTGATCATGCTGGTGTTGTGGATATACTCTTTGAATTTCTATTAAGATTTGACAAATAACTTTGATCTTGGATTGGTGTCTTTGCTTTAGGCCTTGGTGGTACACTCATCCTTGCTGTTAATTTCCTTTGTAGTGGTTGTGCTGGTGTCTTTGGTTTCTTTTCAATAGGCTCATCAAGGTTAATGGACTTTTCTGTTGTGGCTCCAGGCAATTTCTTGTTCTTCCCTATTATTGAACACTTCCTCTTGTAATCCATAACATTCGTTCTGTTTGTCATCTTTGAATAAACCACAACTCAAGTCATCTTTTCTGTTGTGG
The DNA here is from genome assembly GCA_029959085.1 of Nemophila menziesii. Lineage (NCBI taxonomy): Eukaryota > Viridiplantae > Streptophyta > Magnoliopsida > Boraginales > Hydrophyllaceae > Nemophila > Nemophila menziesii. The sequence continues at coordinate 179,845 of JARWIR010000091.1, read as the reverse complement.
CTTGAGTTTGTTGCTTGGATGAATGATTATCAATGGTAGAAGAAGGTACTCTTGATTGTTGATGAAGAACTCTTGAACGCTTGACGATTTGATGATGTTTTATGATGGTTAATTAAGCTTCAAGGTGTATTATAGGGTTGGGTCTGAAAAGCGTTTTTATTTTACCTCAAAATCAGGTTTTCTCAACTCTATTAGATAGATCTCAAAAAAATATGCGATCTAGGCTCTTAAAAAAGTGAATTCCGACTTCCGAGCACAAAGTTATGGCCTTTTGAAGTTTTAGCTAAAATAAAAAAAAAAATTAAACCGTATGCGCTATTTTTCGCTACGATTTTGCTAATGTGTCTCGGCTGTGACCCGTAGTGAAAAACCGTCCCGACGAAATTTTTTTTTCTTTTTTTTTCTGTTGCTGTAGCAATTTTTTTCCGCCTGCGGTACACCGGAAGAATCGTGCGGTGTACCGAACCCGTTTTGGAAAAAACCGTATCTTGCGATTTCCCGATATGGTTTTCTCTCCCTACTCTCGACAATGAACCATGGTGGAAAACCATCGCCACGGTTTTGGACCTGCAGTACACCGGAAGAAAGGTCTTGTTTCCTGTTTTTTTCATCTATTTGACCCCAAAAGTCAATTCGTGCACATATAACACACTACCTTTCTCTCCTATTAGCTTGTGAACACATTAATAATATACACTAAGTTAGAATTAACTAGAAAGCAATTAAAACAAGGGGTGTCTCCCAAGAGCACTTTTGTTTAACGTCGTTTAGTTCGACGTGTTACCTCTGTGATTATGTGTAAACATCACCTCCCTAGCAATGAGTAAATTTATTAATATCTGGCAGGCTAAATTTGAATCTGTTGCCTTTTACTCCCACGAACTTCTCGGATCTATTCTTTGTAGCCATGTATGGTCCCATCCAAGAGTTATTGGGTTTACGTGCGTCTAGTGGTAATTTAACTTGATATGTAGTATTACACTCCTTTGACAATCCATTCATCTCCTCAGTTTCTAAGCTTCGTTTGTTAGAGAGAATGTCCTTCATGAATTTAAGATATTTTGGTATTCTCTTGAGAGCTTCTACAAACGGTATGTTAATAACTAACTTGATGATGTCTCCTCTGTTGTTCTATATTTATATGCTTAGGAGACATCAAATTAGGTGATTATCTGACAATTTTGATAGAATTTTGGACTAAATACGCAATAATCCGATTTTCCTCTTTAATTTCTAGTAATTATAATTTATTAAACTTTTACGCGTAATATTGTGTATTTTAGTGAAAAGTTTGTAGGTTTTGAATACTAGCTAGGAGAGGAAGTTGCAAATCTGGAAACTGATAAAAATTGTTGATTTCAAGCCACCTAAGAGTATATTCAGCCGCTGACCTTTGAAGAGAAATTGTGCCCCATTGAGTTACGGAACTTTAGCAACTAGAATGAGGTCAATCCGAGTTGAAACGAACCGGCTAGTGCTGATTTAGTGGAGGTGGTGCAGCAGTTACGGGATTTTGGGCTAAGATAATGGACTTGGGCCTTTATTATTTCTTTTAAACCTTAGCCTAAGGTCCAAGTCCGAATTTTAGAGTATAAATAAGGCTTTTTTACTTCTATTTTACACACAATTCATTATTCACAAAGTCAGACAAAAAGAGAAGAAGCAGAAGCAAGGAAAAGAAGAAGCCAAGAGCTGGAGACTGTCTATATCTCCACTTTGCAGCCGAAACAACTTCCTAATTAGGTTTCTTATTTCTATTTCTGTAAAACAATTATCAATTCCTTTCAATTTATTTTCTTAGTTCTTACGATTATGAACTAATTTCATTTGGTACTTGAGAACGCGTAATGGGTTGAACCCCAATCTTTTCCATTCTATGTCTTTGAATTTGGGATTATTTCAATTGAAATCGAATTGGGTATTTAATATTTTTCTTTAATTTACACGTATTGACTTTTATTGAAATAGCTAATCAATATTAGGACATAGTACTTAGGCTATTCCAATTAGTGGCAATTGGATCACCTTGATGGGGGTCTAGGTACAGAACTAATTAACGAAAGTAGGATAGAAATTATTTGACCTTGACAGGCTTAATTAATCCTACGGCCAATTGGGTAGTTAGGCTTTAATCATTCGAAGGTGGACTATATTCACCCTGACGGGGTTTGTAGCACCTGAGAAGAGCTCCTTAGTCCACCCTGACGGGGGTAAGGAGATAATTGAATCCCGACCAATATTAATTACCGAATTCGTCCCTTAAACAATACATGGAATGATTAGATTTAGGTGAAACCCTAGCGTTGCTCGAGTATTACCTCTCATATCTCGCGTCCAGTTATTTTTAGCTGCGTCCAGCATTATATTTGCATTAATTTAGTCTTTTCATTATTTTTCTTAGTTATTAGAAAAACAAACAATCAATCTTAAAATCATTAACTTGTTTTACGTGCAATTAATCACTATCTGATAAGCATTAGAGTCAACCAATCCGTCCCTGAGAACGAATCTGTTTTATCACTATTATTACTTGGGACAACCGTACACTTGCGGTTGTGGTTCTCTTTTCTTATTGCATTTATTTTAGAACACACAAAGGACCATTAAGTTTTTGGCGCCGCTGCCGGGGACGGTAGCGTGTAACCCCGGTGTTTATCCTTTAGTGTTAGTTGTATTTTTATTTTTCAGTTTTACGCTTTGTTTGTTCATCTTTTTCAGGTTTTTAGGTTTGGTGTATGCGAAGGAGACTCTTTAAGGATCTTGAGACATTACCTCCGATCCTTGATAATCCTGAATCATTAGTCAGACTTTCAGGTCGATGGCGTATTTCGAGACGCAGCGACCTTGCGTCGTTGCTGACGCAAGGACCAGAACCTTCTCCTTCTTTGGTCGGCTAGCCGGTCAGCTGACCGGCATGCCGGCGGAATCTTGCTGGCGCAAATCTTGACGCAGCAATACTGCGTCATTGCTGACGCAGTGGTCAGAGAGTTGGGGTCCTTCAGCTCTTTTGGCCGGTATGCCGGCCAGCTCGCCGGCTAGCCGGTCAAACCTGCTGTGGACTTCAAATTTTTCTGTTTTCTCATCGTTTTGACCCCAAACTCATGACCATTATACCCCTGAAATCATCAAAAACAAACACCCTTCCTCATTTCTTAATAATAAACACTAAATTCAACGAAAATTAAACTAATTTACACTACGAAAATTGAAAAACTTAAACTAATATACACAAAATTGGCTTTTGTTTAACGTCGTTAAGCTCGACGGGTTACCTCGTGCTTTTAAGGAGCTTCGAGGAGGTACATGACCTCTCCGGGATGTGGGTCTTTTGCACGATCGGTATCTTCACCTCCATGATATATCTTTAAACGATGACCGTTCACCATGAATGTACGGTTTTCAAGTGGGTGTTCTATCTCTATAGCTCCATGAGGTGTAACTTTGGTCACGATGTAAGGTCCTGACCACTTCGATCTTAATTTCCCCGGATAATTACTGAACTTTGAATTATATTTCAACACTCTTTGTCCCACTACAAATTTCTTCTCTCGAATCCGATTATCATGCCATCTCTTGGTATTTTCTTTGTAAAGTTTAGAATTTTGATAAGCATGTAATCGAAATTCATCAAGCTCATTAAGTTTCATCATTCGATTCTGACCAGCTAGAGTAGGATCTAAATTTATCTTCGCAATAGCCCAATATGCACCCATCTCAAGCTCAAGAGGTAAGTGACAAGCCTTACCATATACCATTCGATACGGAGAAGCACCAACTGGGGTTTTGAATGCAGTACGATAGGCCCATAATGCGTCATCTAATTTCATTGACCAATCTTTTCTAGTAGGACCAACGGTTTTCTCTAAGATAGATTTTACCTCACGATTTGAGACTTCGGCTTGACCATTGGCTTGTGGGTGATAAGCAGTAGATACACGATGTCTCACCCCATATTTCTCTAAGACTGTCTTCAAATACTTATTAACGAAATGAGTACCTCCATCGCTAATAATTACCCTTGGAGTGCCATGTCTAGTGAAAATATGTGATTTCAAGAACTTAATCACTACTCGTGAATCATTAGTTGGTAGAGCCACCGCTTCTACCCACTTAGACACGTAATCAACAGCTAATAAGATGTAGAGGTTACCATTTGAAGGAACGAAAGGACACATAAAGTCTATACCCCAAACATCAAATATTTCAACTTCTAACACATTATTACGTGGCATCTCATCACTCTTGGATATGTTTCCGGTAAATTGACATCTTTCGCATCTTTTAGCATATTCATGACAATCTTTTATAATAGAAGGCCAATAAAAACCAGATTGTAATACCTTAGCAGCAGTTCGATCTCCTTTAAAATGTCCACCATAAGGTGAATTGTGACACCCAGCTATAATCGCCTCAATTTCTTCCTTGGCTACACATCTTCTTACCATTTGATCAGCACACACTTTGTAGAGGAAAGGATCCTCCCAAAAGAATTGTCTTGCACGGTGAGCTAATCTCTTTCTCTCTTGATAAGTTGAACCTTCAGGGAAAGAACCACTTACCACTAAATTTGCAATATCCGCATACCAAGGAGCTTCATAGTCACGAACAACAAATAAGCTCTCATCAGGAAATTCTTCTCTAACGGCTTCATTACCACTATTCATTTCCGAACCTTCTAACCGCGATAGGTGATCTGCAACCTGATTCTCACACCCTTTTCTATCCTTGATCTCTAAATCGAACTCTTGAAGCAATAAAACCCATCTGATTAACCTTGGTTTAGCATCCTTCTTCTCCATAAGATATCGAATCGCTGAATGGTCTGTATAAACAATAACTTTCGCTCCAAGAAGATAAGAGCGAAATTTATCGAATGAATACACAACTGCTAGCAACTCCTTTTCTGTAACTGTATAATTAACTTGACCACCATTAAAAGTTTTACTAGCATAATAAATCAAATGAAAAACTTTCTCTTTTCTTTGTCCTAGTACAGCTCCCATACACAAATCACTCGCATCACACATAACCTCAAACGGTAAATTCCAATATGGAGGTAATACTATAGGAGCAGAAATAAGCTTTTCTTTGATTGCTTTAAAGGCCGCTAAACAAGCTTCATCAAAAAGGAATTTGGAATCCTTTTCGAGTAAGTTGCATAACGGTTTAGCAATCTTAGAGAAGTCTTTGATAAATCGCCTATAAAAACCAGCATGGCCAAGGAAACTTCTTACCCCTTTAACAGAAACAGGAGGGGGAAGATTTTTAATTACCTCTATCTTCGCTCTATCGACTTCTAATCCAGCACTCGAAACTTTGTGACCCAAAACAATACCTTCGCGAACCATGAAATGACACTTCTCCCAGTTTAAAACCAAACCTGTTTCTTTGCATCTGATTAACACTTTCTCCAAGTTGTCTAAATATTTATCAAAATCATCACCAAACACTGAGAAATCGTCCATAAACACTTCAAGGAAATTATCGATCATATCCCAGAAGATGGCAATCATACATCTTTGAAAGGTAGCAGGAGCGTTACACAACCCAAATGGCATTCTGCGATATGCAAAAGTACCGAAGGGGCATGTAAACATTGTTTTTTGTTGATCTTCCGGAGCCACGTAAATTTGATTATACCCAGAATAACCATCCAAGAAACAGTAATATTCTCTTCCGGCTAATTTATCTAACAATTGATCAATGAAGGGCAAAGGGAAATGATCTTTTCTGGTGGCTTTGTTCAGCTTTCTGTAATCCATGCAAACTCTCCAACCAACTACCGTTCTTGAAGGAATTGCTTCATTTTTATCATTAAGAACTGTTGTCATTCCTCCTTTCTTCGGTATACACTGAAATGGACTCACCCATTCACTACTCGAGATGGGATAAATAATCCCCGCATCTAAAAGCTTGATCACCTCTTTCTTCACTACATCCTTCATAACGGGCATTAATCTTCTTTGACCTTCAACTGAGCGTGCGTTAACATCTTGATGTCTCCTTAATTGTTCTTATTTTCGACCCTTAGGAGACATCATTTTTGGTGTTTATTTAATCAATTTGATAGACTTTTGGACTAAATATGCAATAATATGATTTTCCTCTTTTATTTCTAGCATTTTTGATTTATTAAGCTTTTGCGCGTAATATTGGTATTTTTAGTGTAAAGTTTACAGGTTTTAGATATTAGCTAGAAGAGGAATCCGAGGAGAAAGTCAAAGATCAAAAGATAGAGTCAAGACTTGAAAAGAAATCCCGAAGATATTATTTTTAGAGCTGAAAATCCATTTTCCAGGCCATAGATTGCTGATTTCGAGGTGCTTAAGCGATGATTTAGCCGCTGACCTTTGAAGAGAAAACGCTCCTTATCGAGTTACGGAACTTTAGCAACTGGAATGTGGTCAATCGGACTCATAACGAATCAGGAAAAGCCGTTTTAGTGAAGGTATATCAGCAGTTACGGGATTTTGGGCTAAGTTAGTGGACTTGGGCCTTTTATATTTCATTTAATTAAAAGCCTAGGTCCAAGTCCGAATTTGCACTTACAAAAGGAGGTCTGGACTTCTATTTTTCATACAATTCACATTCTGCAAGATTAAAAACACCAGAGAGAAGCAACTGAAGGAAGGAGAAGAAGCTACAAGAGCTGGAGAGAGTCTATATCTCCGTTCGTAGTCATTCCGATTCCGGAAATTAGGTTTTTCTTATCTTTTAATTTCGTATTTCATTTTAATATGAGCTAAGCTTTTCATAGTGCTTGAGAACAAACAATGGGTGAATCCCAATCTTATTAAATAACGAATGTTGAATTTGGGTTTCTGTTAAATTAAACTAAATTAGGGATTTTACTCTTTTCGATAAATTGTGAATGTTTACTGTTTTTAGCGTCATGAACTAGGAACAGGTGTTAGTATCTAGGCTATTCCAATTAGTGGCAATTGGATCACCTTGACGGAGGGTTTAGGTACAGAACCATTTATTCAATCTAGGATAGAAGCTATTGATTCTGACGAACTTAGCTAATTCTAGGGCCAATGAGGTAATAAAACTTAATCATCCAAAGGTGGATCATATTTACCCTGACGGGACTAGTGACACTTTAGGATCGCCTTATAGTCCACCCTGATGGGGGTATAAGGAATTTAGAATCCCGACCATTGTAATTGACCAATTTAGCCCTTAAACAACATAAGTTAGAAAATAGGATTGGGAGGATCCTTGCGTTCTGAAGTGCTACATCTCATATTGCGTTTTACATCATTTTATTTGCGTCTTAGCTCTTATTTGCATTTTCATAATTGTCTTTCATTCAGTAGTTCTAAGAACAAAACCCAAACAAACATATTACTTTTATCTGTTTTCATAAGTGCATCAATCATTAATAGATAAACATTGTAGTCAACCATCCCGTCCTTGGAACGAATCTGTTTTATCAGTTATACTACTTGGGACAACCGTACACTTGCGGTTGTGGTTCGATTATTATTTGCATTTATTTAGAACACACAAAGGACCACCACATCTTCAAGTATAATTTTGTGTTGACAATAGGATGGACTAATGCCTTTGATGTCAGCAATTGTCCAACCTATTGCCTCTTTGTTGGCTCTCAACACACACAACAGTTTATCTTCTTGAGGACCTCTTAAATTAGCTTAAACAATAACATGTAGAGTTTAATTAGTACCTAAATACGCATACCTCAAGTGTGCTGGTAACGGTTTTTCTTCCATTTCCGGAGGAGATTCAATTGAAGGTTTCTTTTTAGGAATAATCTCCCCCGGAGGAGATTTAATTGAAGGTTTCTTTTTAGGAATAATCGCCCCGTGGCTAGAAATGGTCTACCCAAAATGATGGGGACATTTCTATCCGCGTCGTATTCAAGTATTACGAAATCAACGGGAAATATAAGTGTACCTGCCTTAACGAGGACATCTTCAATTCGGCCTTCAGGATGTGCAAGAGACCTGTCCGCCATTTGCAAGACCATAGAAGTAGGTCTTGCTTCTCCAATGTTTAGCTTATCAAAGAATGATTTGGGCATCAAATTGATGCTCGCACCCAAGTCGCATAGCGCTTTTCCTTTCCATTCTTCTCCAATCGATATCGGAATCGTGAAACTCCCCAGATCAACTAACTTTGGAGGTAATTTACTCTGACAAATCGCACTACACTCTTCAGGAAGACCAATCATCTCATTATCACAATAACGCCTATTGTTAGTGAGGGCCCTCTTCAAAAACTTTGTATACTTAGGAATATCTCGAATAGCATCTAGTAACGGAATATTTATACTTAGGCCCTTCACTCTATTAAAGAATTTTGAAAAATCGGCCAAATCACCCTTTTTCTGAACTCGAGATGGAAACGGTGGTGGAGGGCGATTACTAACAATATTATCTTTCTTCTTTGGAATCTCACTTGGCCTCACTATTTCTTCAACCTCACTATCTTTATCGTTCTCTTTCTCTTTCTCTTTCTCTTTCTCACCCACTTCCTTTTCTTTTCTTGTAACTTCTTTCTCTTTCATAACGGGAAAAGGAGGAGGAGGAAGGTTCTTACCACTTCTTAGTGTAACAACGTTACAATCTTCATGTTGTCTCGGATTTTCTGTGTCACTAGGGAGTTGCCCTTGTGGACGCTGATTAAGCTGTTTTGCAAATTGCTCCATTTGATTCTGCATTAACTTCATATTTGCTTCAGATGCTTGTTGACGTTCCATAGCTTGTGTCAGAAGAGCAATTAAACTTTCAAACGATTTTCTGAAGGGTAACTACTCCTTCTTGTGGATGGGCAGGTAAGGATTTTTGGTTCATGGTTTCATCGTATGTGTTTTGAAGAGCTTGTCTTTGTACGTAATTACCTTGATTCTGTCCTCCTTGATAATTGTTGTGTGGTCTTGGATTGTAGTTGTTACCTTGGGGTGTGGCTGATACGCATATGTAGGGTTGGCTGCCCCATTAGGATTTGAGTATTGAAACCCAGGATGGTTTCTGTTAGGCTGATATCCATTACCACTTGAAATAAAGTTACCTCTGTTGGACACAAACATCACAGGCTCTTGGTTATTCGGACAATTTTCCTCATCATGATCATCTACCCTGCAAATCGAACACATATAAACCTCTTGTGCAGCTTGCACAGCTACCTTCTTACCCGAAAATCCTTCTTTTACAACTAAAGTAAGCTGTTTCAACTGTTTCTCTATAGTAGTTTGAATCTTATTTTCAAGCGTAGCAAATTTTTCTTTGATATTAACCTTATTCACTCCTTTAACCGGGGTTCTCACCGAAGTCCACCCAACTTCATTCTTAACTGTTCTTTCCAAAATAATTTTAGCATGAACGGGTTGAACTTGAAAAAATCCCGCACCACATAACAAATCCAATTTTTCTCTCGAAGTCCCATCAAGGCCTTTGTAAAATATTTTTAGTTGTTGTTCTGTAAAGCCATGATCGGGAACCCTTCGTAAACACATCTAAAATCTTGTCCAGCTCTTACCCAAAGTTTCATCATACTCTTGACGGAAATGTGTTAACTCAAGTTGATCATCTAACCTCATATTACTTGGGTAATACCTGTCAAAGAAAGCAGTTTCTAATTGGTCCCAGTTTGTTATCTTCGTAGGATCTTGTGTATCGTGCCATTCACTTGCTCCATCGATGACAAAAAGTCTAAACGCAGCAAAATACAGTTGTTCTCTTGAAACCCCTTGTGTGATGTAAGAATCACATATCTGCTTGAATTTCTGTACAGCTCGGATAGGATCTTCTCCTGGTCTACCACGAAAATTTCCAAAAGTTTGGAATTGAGCTAACATACCCGAATCTGGACAAAATCTTGGAACATTAATATCTGGAGCACCTACTCCTAGAGCAGGAGCACGAAATGGAGCTTCTGGTGGACCATTAACGAACCATGGATCTTGATTCATCACTATCTGAACTTGAGGATTATGATTTAGTGGTTGAACTTGAGGAATAATGCCTGGTGGCGCTATTGGTTGGCCATTTGCGTCTAGTTGGCCTTGTTCATTATTCTGTTGATTCTGAAGATTGATATTCTCCATTCTGTTAATTAATTCTTCTACATCTCTAGCTTCTTGTTCTCTTCTTCTCTTGTTAGCAAGTCTGATTAACGACTCTGGATTATTAAGGATCGGAGGTGTTGGCTCTAGATCCTTAAAAAGTCTTCTTCGCATACACCAAACCTAAGAACCTGAAAAAGATAAACAAACAAAAAGCGTAAAACTGAAATAAAAATAAATGCAACTATCACTAAAGGAATAAACACCGTGGTCACACGCTACCGTCCCCGGCAGCGGCGCCAAAAACTTGGTGGTCCTTTGTGTGTTCTAAAAATGATGCAATAAATAATCGAACCACAACCGCAAGTGTACGGTTGTCCCAAGTAATAATAGTGATAATACAGATTCGTTCCAAGGACGGGATGGTTGACTACAATGCTTATCGATTAATGAATGATTGCACTTATGAAGCAAATAAAATAAAATGATTGATTTGATTTTTTGTATTAATTCTAAGTGAATAAAGACTAAATGGAAAATGCAATTTAAAGCTAAGACGCAAGTAAAATGATGTAAAACGCAAGTATGAGAAGATAGCACTTGAGAACGCAAGGGGTCTTCCTAATCCTATTTCAAAACCTATGCTGTTTAAGGGTTAAATTGGTCAATTACAATGGTCGGGATTCTAAATTCCTTATACCCCCGTTAGGGTGGACTATAAGGCTATCCTAGAGTGTCATTAGTCCCATCAGGGTAAATATGATCCATTTTTAGATGTTTAAGTTAATTACCTCATTGGCCCTAGAATTAGCTAAGTTCGTCAGAATCAATAGCTTCTATTCTAGATTGAATAAATATTTCTGTACCTAAACCCTCCGTCAGGATGATCCAATCGCCACTAATTGGAATAGCCTAGATACTAACACCTGTTCCTAGTTCATGACTCTAAAACCAGTAAATATTCTCACTTTATCGAAAAGAGTAAAATACACAATCTAATTTACTTTAACAGAAACCCAAATTCAACATATGAAATTTAATACGATTTGGAATCACCCATATAGCATTCTCAAGCACTAAAATGTGTTTAGCTCATATTAATTGAAAATAAAACTAAAGTAAATAAAATGGAATTCATATTGTTTTACAAAATTAAAGATAAAAGAACCTAATTTCCAGAATAGGAATGACTGAGAACGAAGATATAGACCCTCTCCAGCTCTTGCAGCTTCTTCTTTCTTCCTTCTGTTGCTTCTCTCTGGTGTTTAATCTTGTAGAATGTGAATTGTTGTGAAAATAGAAGTCAAAGGCTCCTTTTATAAGTGGAAAAACGGATTAGGGCTTGGACCTAAGAATAAAACACTAATTAATTGTCCAAGCCCAAATTCTAAGCCGAAAATCCTGTAACTGCTGATACACCTTCACTAAAACGGCTTTTCCCGCTTCGTTATGACTTCGATTGACTTGATTTCAGTTGCTAAAGTTCCGTAACTCGATAAGGAATGTTTTCTCTTCAAGGGTCAGCGGCTAAATCATCTCTTAAGCACCTCGAAATCAGCAATCTATGGCCTGGAAAACAGATTTTCAGCTCTAAAAATAATTTCTTTCGGGATTTATCTTCAAGTCTTAACTCCATATCACGATCTTTGACTTTCTTCTCAGATTCCATTCCTAGCTAGTATTCAAAACCTACAAACTTTCCACTAAAATACACAAGATTACGCGCAAAAGTTTAATAAATTGAAAATACTAGAAATAAAATAGAAATTCCGGATTATTGCATTTTTAACTCAAAAGTCTATCAAATTAATCAAATAAACACCAAAAATGATGTCTCCTAAGGGTCGAAAATAAGAACAATTAAGGAGACATCTGGTTACTCCAGGGGTGACATATGCATCACAGATTTGCATAAACTTGTACATAGCACGAATAGGATCTTCACGAGCTGCACCACTATACTGTCCAACGGTTGTAAACTGATTAATCATCCCCGCGTTTGTTCTGAATCGAATTCCTTGAATTGAGGGAGGACGGAGTCCTGGTGGTGGTATACGAAAAGGTCAATGGTTGTTCGGTTGGAAGATCTGCGGTCCATGATCTTGAAGTACTCCACCATTATTGTTGACTTGTTGTTGATTTCCGGGAGGACCTGGTAATTGGACTCCTACCAGTGGAATTGGTAATACTGGTGGAGCTATTGGAAAACCGTTTTCATCCAACTGAATCACGGGATATTGAGCATTCAATTCTGCCATTGCTTCTTCTAACCTTGCTTGTTCTCTTGCTTCTTTATCTCTTTTGTTTTTCTCGCGAACAAGGCTTTCGGGATTATCAAGGATCACGATATCTCCAAGCATATACCAAAACCTGTAAATCTGAGAAAGCAAGAACAACCCAAAGCGTAAAACTGAAAAATAAAAATTAAACTAAACTATAAACTAGCAATTAAAACACTTACAGCTAACACCATGGTCACACGCTACCGTCCCCGGCAGCGGCGCCAAAAACTTGGTGTCTCCTAGTGTGTTCTAAATAAACACACCTAAAAAGGCAAGACACGTACCGCAAGTGTACGGGTAGTCCAAGTAATATCCGGTAAACGTGATCGATCTCAGGGACGGATTAGGTATGATTAGAGTGTTATGCAATAAATGGAAATAGTTTCTTGAATGAAAATTAAAAGTAAAGAAATAGATTTTTATTTGTTTTTTATTAAAGGACTAAAGTGAAATTAAAGTAAATATTAAACTAAAATTAAAACTAATGCAAGAAAGTAAATATGAAGAGACGAAGGATGAGAGAATAGTACTTGAGTCACGCTAGGTTTCACCAAAATAAACTTAATCAATGCTTCGTCTAAGGGACAAATTAGTAACTAGTAATAGTCGGGATTCTAGATTCTCCTAACCCCCGTCAGGGTGGACTTAGGAGCTATTCTCAGGTGTTACAAACCCCGCCAGGGCGATCATAATCCACCTTCGAATGTCAGGTTCTTTACCCAATTGGCTATAAGATTAACTAAGTTCGTCAGGATCAATAATTTCTATCTTACGTTTATTATCTATGTCAGTAATTAAACCCCCCCGTCAAGATGATCACTTCCCCACCAAAGTGAATAGCCTAATTACTCAAACCTATGTCTAATTGATCAGATAAAACATAGTGAAATTAACTTACGATAACAAACAATACTAAATTACTCAATTTGAATTAAATCATAAAAATCCCAAATCAGAAAGCATCAATTTAAATAAATTAAGGTTCAACCCTTATAGCGATTCTCAAGCCTTTAAGAAGTTTAGCTCATAATGGAAAATAGAAATAAAACAATGAAATTAAAAGACATAGCGTTTTACAGAAAGAAAATAAACAAACCTAATGAAGAGGTTGGGTTTGGCTTTGAATTGGAGAAGATGACTGCTCTAGCTCTTAGCTTTCTTCCTTCCTGCTTGCTCTAACTTGAATTCTTAAGCCTCTTTGATAATTATATGAAGTGTGTTTAAAAGAGGAGGCTAAGTGGTGTATTTATAGGTGTTAGGAACCTCTAGGTCGAATTTACTTGGAGTGGAAGACAAGTCAAGAACTCTTTAATTCGTAACCCTAAAATCTAGGAAAGGTAAGATTTTGTTGCTGATTTGATTTGGTCATATCTTTTTCAATACTTATCCGTTTGAGGAGTTCCAATATAAGAAACTGCTTGTCTCGGAAAGAGCTTTCTATTGGTCCATACCACTCGTCCATATTCCTAGCTAATATTTAGTTATGGACTTATCTTTGAAACGTGGCTGGAATTTCAGATTCATAAGGCAGCTTTATCTTTTCCTTCTTTGCATATATCCTTCCTTAATCTTCTTATTTCCATGTAAATCTCTTTCCCTTCCTTTTCTAACTCGACTTGGTCTTTAAGTAATTACCATTTATATTTTAAAGCTTCACATTAAATAAATAATTAAACTGCATATGCTTAAAAAGAATAAATAAATAATTGAAGAAATAGAAATAGGAAAGTGCACTCTAAATATAGAAACTCGAGTAAAAACATTTCCTAACACTCTAAAATACACTAAGACTTTAATCTCACTTTTCTTCCTTGGATTGGTCTTTCATGAAATTCAAGAACCTATTAACTTTGCACTAAAAACAATCAAATTTACGCACAAAAGCTCAGAATCTGCAAATAGTTAATTTCCATGGGGAGAAAGTGCAATATGACAAATTATGCATGAAAGTCTAGCTAATAAGTCAATTATTCACCTAAAATGATGTCTACAAAAGGCTAATATTTAGAACAAATAGGGAGACATCAAAAGGTATTAGTGTTTTTGGATGTTAGGTATTAAAGAAATCGAGTTTGGGAAGCAAAAACGAAATTTTTTTGGTATATTCAGACCTAACCACTGGCATGCCGGCCAATATCACCGGTAAGCTGGCGGTCAGAAAACCTGAGACCACGGGTAAGGCCACGTGTTCAAAGCAGAAAGTCAAAATTCGAAGGATGAAAGCACCGGCATGCCAGGCTATTCCTTCGGTATGTCGGCCAGGTCAAAAACACGTGCCCACGGGTGTCGTCACGTGTTCAAGACAGAAACTTAATGTATAGAGCGACAACAGCACCAACATGCCCGGCCCTACGGCCGGTATGCCGCCCCGACCAAAACTCGTGCCCACGTGTTCTCACCTCGGGTATTTTGTTGTAACTCGGATTTCAAGAGCTCCAGCACCGGCATGCCGGGCCCTGCGGCTGGTATGCCGCCCGACGCCGCTGGAGAGAGAAAAAAGCTTCGTTTTCTAGGTTATATAGAAGAAGAGGTTGGTATATTCCAAATTTTACAATCTTTAAGCCTCACTTTCTTCTCCAAACCTCTCCCAACTCCATTAAAGCTTCAACAAACCTTCACCCAACAACACACCACTAACAAATCACCATGAATTCACATCCAAATCCTTCCCTACATCATTACAAAGAAGATTCAAACACCCAAATCATATCATAACACCTAGAAACCAAGAATCAAAACCATGAATTTCAAAATCTTCTTCTAAAAATCCTTAAACCCACATCATTAAAGCTTGATTCCATCATACCCACATATAGAACTATCATCCTAACACCTTTCCTAACCCAAATAAAGCTTGTTCCACCTATGATCAAGAGTTACAAATTTCAAGAGTGTTCAATGCTTTGAGTTGGGGGGTCAAAAGAGATGATGAAGGGAATAGAGATATTATCAAGTGTTGTGGGATATGAAGAATTAAAGCAAGGTGTTGGGTAAGATCAAGAAGATTTCGATTGAGATGGGTACTAGTTCGGGAATAAATTACAAGGTAAATCAGGTCAAGTAAGTAGAGGAAATCATGTAGTGGTAAATTCAAAGAGCAAAAAGGTTTCAACTTTCATAGAGAAGACACCATAACCTCTTCCTATCAAGATCCATCTACCCAAGATGAATAAAAGCTTTTGGGACTCTAGTAGCTGTGTTCAAAACATATTCCTGGATGAACACCGTCACATGAGAAAGTATTCGTAAGCAAAGTTTGAAGACGATAAACAAGAGATTTCTAGAGTGTGATTGATTGGGATGGAGAATAAGAAAATGTCAGGGAAAGCGAAATTGGTGAGACTAGAAGCTTACATACATGAAAGCACTGCACCCTATTCCGGGTATTGATCAGGCGAAGTAAAAAATCCTAGAAGATTATGTTTTCTTTCTTCCTTACCATTACTATATGTGCAATATCTGTAAAATTTTAATTTTATTTTACATTTGAGTATTTTCGAGTCATGGGGACACGACATATTTTTGAGTTGGGGGTGTGGGGATTCGTTGTCTCACATCTCCATTTTTCTGTTTTTAGGTAAAATTAATTTTTTTTGAAGGATTAGATGTATGTAGAGTGTGTTTAATAGCTTGAAAGCATAAGCTTAGTTAAGTTAATGATAGTAAGTAGTATGTTTATGAGTTGCTTTATTTTGTATGCTTTGAGTATTTTCAGGAAAACACACATTGATAGTAAAGAAAAGATTAGTAAGCAATGCGATGGAAAATATGTTCGATCTCAGGGAGCCTTGAGTGGTTTGTAGGCCGTGAGATCCAAGGTAGTTGACAAACCCATTTGATGAACATGCTAAAGGTAAGAGAATAACGAAATTGCATGGTGTAGAAAATGATTAAGGCAGTTCTTTCATATTGAAGCCACTTGAAGCCTTTTATACCTTCTCACCCTGTTATTTGATTTAATATTTTATATCCTTCTCAGCCCCTTCTAGCCCTTTTAAAGCCTTTTTATTAAGGCACATTATAAGCCATATCCCATTAGATTATAGGACTTTTTCCATATGACTCGCACTCGAATCGCGATGCATAGACAATTGTTTTAGAGCTTGAGTTTGAGGTGGTGGGTCCACCATTATGGGAATTATTATTGGGTTAGGATTTTTGAGCTTATTAATTGCGCTCGTTCTATATATTGGTGATGATTCACAGGTTTATATTGTAACCCTTTGCCGGGGTAATAGTGAATGAAAAAGAAGCTACGAGCTAGAATTGAAAAGAAAAAAAATATATGAAAAAATAGCGTGATATCTCGAACATCAAGAGTCATAGCTATACAAAAGAAGAAAATTGATTTGAAAAGAATATATATTTGGACCGGCAAAGAGGAATTTTTATGTGAACATCTTATGCTTTAATTGGGTTATTGGGGATGCTACTTTGTGCATCAGAGAAATTATTGGGTTGAGTGAGAAACGTTTTATGAGAGTAACTCAAGCTCTAGGGCGATTCGTTGATGGCTAGTGAGGAGAGAGCCAAAAGCTCACTCTAAATTATCCAAATATACTTATCATACCGTCCCTAAGCCTACATTACAACCTTAAAGACATTTTGATTCTTTGCTATGTAATCGAGAAGTGATTAAGCCAATAGAGAGTAGTTAAGTGGATCTTTGGATACAAGTAAGGTTCGATGAACAATCTATAGCTTCCTTGGTGAACTAAGTAAAGTTCCTCTCCTTCTTACATTGCGAAGCTAATCTAATCTTGAATTCAAACCGTGTTGACTATGGATATGAGAAGTGTGCAGGTATGTAGTTTATAAATATTATTACATGAAATTTTCTGAGTAGTTGCTTTGAGTCTATTCTCCATATTCTGATATCTTCTTTCCTCTGTGCTTAATTGACCTAGATGTGCATTTAGAGACTTCCCTTTGTTTTTATCTTTATTGTATCGGGACGATACAACTTTGAGTTGGGGGTCTTGATGTCTCCCCAATTGTGATGATTTAATATTAGTTGGAGACGTCATTTTTTGTGTTTTAGGAAGTCTTTTAGTTTATTTTCCCATTAAATATTGCACTTTCCTATTTCTAGTCTTGATTTAGTAAATTATTATTTCTAGCGCATATTGGGTTTAATTATTTATTTAGTGTGAAGCTTTAAAGATAATATGGAAATTCCAAGTCAAGTCTAAAGATAAGGAAAGAAGATCTTGAAGAAATCTGGAGATAGAAGGAAACAGAGTTCAATTAGAAAAAGGAAAAGCTGTCAAATAAATCTGAATTTCTACAGCTACGCCTAAAGAAGTGATGATAACTTCAAAACCGAGCCGATTCTGGAAGATCCCTTTCATAGGGAGATAGATAATTCCGTGAGGATTCTTTTGATATCTTATGGGTAAAAAACAGTCCAGTAACAAAGAAGATATGGTAAAAACAAGTTAGCAGTAATTATCTTTATCTAACTACGAATTTGAGTTGGACTATAGGAGTCCATTAATTTCCTTCTCCTTCAAAAAAACGAATTAGGTCTTCCTAAACACCTATAAATACACCCTTATACCATGGTAAACATGTCCTTGCTCAGTTTCAAGTTTAGGCTTAGTCCTTTCTTGTATTTTCTCAGTTTTAAATAATAGCTTAGTCCCTAATTAATATTCATCCTTAGAATCAAGCTATTCATCCAAGAAGCAAGCTGACCTATAGAGGAAGACAAGAAGCAAGAAATTGGAGAGTTACAAACTCCTCTTCTACATCTCACCTTCTCTATATTTAGGGTAATTAGCTATAGATTTATGCTCAACCATATTTCTAAGCTTTTATTCTGTAAGTTTACTTTTAATTGTTGGGTTATAATTTTGTCTTAAATTTCATAAATACTATTTGTTATTTTAATTGATTTGAGCTTGGCGTATATTGTTATTATGTGTTTTGACTTATTGTTACAACCCTAGATTTGGCAAATCTTAGGATTATTCTTAGTTATTGACAACACCACATAATCGTCTAGTTTTGATCATTTGCCTAACTAGATAGCCATAAAGGTTTGATTTAATCACCAATCATTACTCAGGAATCCTTGGTAGTGGAGAGGTTGCTCCTAAGCCTAATAGAGGCTAGGTAGAATTTAGAATCCTGGTTAATATATAATGCTTAATCTATGACAGGTTAGAATAACAACTTAGTAAAATAGACACATATTAGTGACCCTAATCTATTAGACTTACATCCATATTTATTTATCTGCATTCTTATTTATTATTTCTCATCAGATAGTTATTCATATTATTTTATCTTTTAATATTTTATTCTAAATTATTTAAATTCATCTACGCTTGTTAAACATAAGTATATCTAACTGAGTAAGTCCCTGCGAACGAACTTGACTTATCATTAAAACTTGCAAACGATCTGTGATACTTGCAGTGAGTTTCGTGGTTCCCAAGGGTGTGTGCTCTTTATTATTATTACTATTTATCTATTATTTTATCACACCTTTGCCCCCACCAATCATGCAGCCAGATAATTATGTCTTTATCTTCTAATACGTGAAGGCTAATACGTTTAATTATTTCCTTATTAATTTTCTTTTGTTTAGATTGGATTTATAATTTTATTGTTTAAGAAAATACAATATATACAACAATTCTTTGATGTCTTTTACAATGACTCGTTTTAAAATTCTCTCATATTGAAGCTATTTAAAAGATAAAATATTTTAAAATCTAGTGTCACACGACTATTTTTGTACAGTCAACCCACTACGTTTTGTTCATGTTTTTAATGCCCGATTTGTAATTGATTCTTTTTGTTTTTATGCACATCCAGGTTTGATGATTTAAGAAAGTGATTTAATTCTATATTATAAAACAGGAAAAATTATGGAATTGTTTGGTTTTAGAATAGAAATTATTGTAATTATAAAATTGTTTCGGTTTTAAAGTTTTGTAATACGGAAATGTTTTAATTATGTAGTTTTTTTATGGAAAATAATTTTTTGTTATAGAATGATTTATTTAAAAATGTATTTTGAATATTTGTTTAGGTTAGACTTTGCCAAAATTAGTGAATCATTAACTTTAGGACTAATCACCTATCTTTTTACAATTTAAATCCAAATAATACATTACTTACTTCCTTTTTTATTTTTTATATTCCAAATAAAATTATTTTTTCCTTTCATTCTTTTATTATTTGTTATTTCTATTATTTTTTTCCTTTAATAATTAATCTAAACATGGCATAAAAATTAATTTTATTCTAAATCTTTAAAATCATTCATTATAATTTATAAATCCATATTATTATAGGATAAGGATATCCATGTGCCAACCCACGTACAACCTGTACTCTATATATATATGTCTATTTAATCAGCTTAAATTACAATATACATAACATACATATAATATATAAACAAGGGCAACAACAACACCTTCACCCTGGCGACATTCCTTAGAAAAATGCCCAGTTCTTCCGCACTTGTGACACTCCCTACCGCCGCTGGCACAACCACCACCGATACCAACATCACAGTCTCGAGCTACGTGGCCGATCCTCCCACATGTGTAACACTCACCACCACCATCACTTTCGTTGCGATCCCCATTACCGTTCCTTCTGTTGTACCCATACCCATCATGGGTACAACAGAAGGAACGGTAATGGGGATCGCAACGAAAGTGATGGTGGTGGAGAGTGTTACACATGTGGGAGGATCGGCCACGTAGCTCGAGACTGTGATGTTGGTATCGGTGGTGGTTGTGCCAGCGGCGGTAGGGAGTGTCACAAGTGCGGAAGAACTGGGCATTTTTCTAAGGAATGTCGCCAGGGTGAAGGTGTGGTTGTTGCCCTTGTTTGTGGTGGTGGGCGTTGTGGTGTTGGTGGCGGCGCTGGGTGCTACAACTGTGGTGGGTACGGGCACATATCTCGAGAGTGTCCAAGTGAGCGAACTGGAGTTTGAAACATCTGTGGAAAGCCAGGGCATATGGCCCAAGATTGCCCACATGGTGGTAATAATGGTGGTGGTGGTGGTAGAGACGGTGGTGGTGGTGGAGTCGGCCGCTTTACCTGATTTGCTAGCGGAAACAGGTGTTTTCATTGTGGCAAGCCAGGCCACTCTGTAATAGATTGCTCAGAGAAGAATTGAATTTTGAGGAATATACGTTTTTAGGCCTCAAAGTTTGAAATAAATTTTTTAAAGGCCTAGTTAAATGTTATGTTTTTTAATTACAATTTTATCTTTTCCTTTTTTATATTTCCTTCCTTTATATACAATTTTCATCATTATCTTCTTTCCCTTATCTCTTCGAATTAATTTGGCATATAATTAATTATCATATATCTTTAAAGCTTCACAATTAACAAACAATTAAACCAAATATACTCTAAAAATAATAAATCAACAAATCAAGACAAGAAATAGGAAAATATAAATATAGGATTAAAAATCGATAATTAAATTATTAAATACACCTAAAGTATTTGCCAATCCAAATACTTTTCAATCTTCTCATATATCTCTTTTTTCTTTTGTAAAACTATGACTCTCTTTTTTATGTTGAGATATCACACTATTTTTTCTCATATATTCTTTTCTTTTCATGCTTTTCAGCTTTTTTCATTTACTATTACCCCGGTAAACGGTTACAATAATAACTTTTTCATCATCAATAATATCACAATTACAATTTTCCAAACCCGATGTTCCCTAATGATGAATCCCACCACCCCAAACTCAAGCTCTAAAAATGACTTGTCTCAGGTTTTGCGATTCGAGTGCGGGTCATATGGATAAGTCCTATAAACTAGGGGTATGGCTTAAAATGTGGTTAAATAAAAGGCTTTAGAAAATATCGGAGAGGCTAAGAAAGATAAATAATAATAATCAAATAAAAAGGGTAAGAAAGCTAAAAAGGCTTCAAGTGGCTTCAAATATGAAAGAATTGCCTTATTCACTTTTCTAACTACCGAATCTTGTTACTTAATCACTACTAGTTCATAGACAAGCGGGTTTTCAACTAATTTGAAACCTCACGTTCTACACACCCAATAACTCTCCCTGAGTTTCAACTTGACTTCTTACGCATTGCTCATTAATCTTTTCTATCTTTTACATCCTGTTTTCATACATGCATACTAAACATCTTTGTGTCACCTTTCAAGAACATACTACTTACTATCATTAACTTAATTAAATAATGCTCAATAGGTACATTCACTATATTCTATGCCAATTCAAACCTAAAAATTTTAAATTTTATGCAAAAACAAAAAAGGAAGATGAGGACAACGAATCCCCACCCCTAACTCAAAAGTAGTCGTGTCCCCACGACTCGAAGAAGACTCAATAAAGAAATATAAAATTTAAACTAGAAACCTTAACTAATGCATACAAGAAATTAAGAAGAAGTATTAGAACGGGGTACCTCGCCATAAAGATCTACCAAATCATCTTCCGAAGAAAAAGCATAATTATCAATATCCAAGTCTTTAATCCTTGAAATTTCATCCCAGCAGGCGTTGAATTCTCTTTTTATATTACCAATTTTTCTCATCAATTTAACTGACCATGCTGGTGTTGTGGATATACTCTTTGAATTTCTATTAAGATTTGACAAATAAATTTGATCTTGGATTGGTGTCTTTGCTTTAGGCCTTGGTGGTACACTCATCCTTGCTGTTAATTTCCTTTGTAGTGGTTGTGCTGGTGTCTTTGGTTTCTTTTCAATAGGCTCATCAAGGTTAATGGACTTTTCTGTTGTGGCTCCAGGCAATTTCTTGTTCTTCCCTATTATTGAACACTTCCTCTTGTAATCCATAACATTCGTTATGTTTGTCATCTTTGAATAAACCACAACTCAAGTCATCTTTTCTGTTGTGGCTTGAGTTTGTTGCTTGGATGAATGATTATCAATGGTAGAAGGAGGTACTCTTGATTGTTGTTGAAGAACTCTTGAACGCTTGACGATTTGATGATGTTTTATGATGGTTAATTAAGCTTCAAGGTGTATTATAGGGGTTGGGTCTGAAAAGCGTTTTTATTTTACCTCAAAATCAGGTTTTCTCAACTCTATTAGATAGATCTCGAAAAAATATGCGATCTAGGCTCTTAAAAAAGTGGATTCCGACTTCCGAGCACAAAGTTATGGCCTTTTGAAGTTTTAGCTAAAATAAAAAAAATATTAAACAGTATGCGCTATTTTTCGCTACGATTTTGCTAATGTGTCTCGGCTGTGACCCGTAGTGAAAAACTGTCCCGACGAAATTTTTTTTTCTTTTTTTTCTGTTGCTGTAGCAATTTTTTTCCGCATGCGGTACACCGGAAGAATCGTGCGGTGTACCGAACCCGTTTTGGAAAAAACCTTATCTTGCGATTTCCCGATATGGTTTTCTCTCCCTACTCTCGACAATGAACCGTGGTGGAAAACCATCGCCACGGTTTTGGACCTGCGGTACACCGGAAGAAAGTTCTTGTTTCCTGATTTTTTCATCTATTTGACCCCAAAAGTCAATTCCTGCACATATAACACACTACCTTTCTCTCCTATTAGCTTGTGAACACATTAGTAATATACACTAACTTAGAATTAACTAGAAAGCAATTAAAACAAGGGGTGTCTCCCAAGAGCACTTTTGTTTAACGTCGTTTAGTTCGACGTGTTACCTCTGTGATTATGTGTGAACATCACCTCCCTAGCAATGAGTAAATTTATTAATATCTGGCAGGCTAAATTTGAATCCCTTGCCTTTTACTCCCACGAACTTCTCGGATCTATTCTTTAAAGCCATGTATGGTCCCATCCAAGAGTTATTGGGTTTACGTGCGTCTAGTGGTAATTTAATTTGATATGTAGTATTACACTCCATTGACAATCCATTCATCTCCTCAGTTTCTAAGCTTCGTTTGTTAGAGAGAATGTCCTTCATGAATTTAAGATATTTTGGTATTCTCTTGAGAGCTTCTACAAACGGTATGTTAATAACTAACTTGCTGATGTCTCCCCTGTTGTTCTATATTTATATGCTTAGGAGACATCAAATTAGGTGATTATCTGACTATTTTGATAGAATTTTGGACTAAATATGCAATAATCCGATTTTCCTCTTTAATTTCTAGTAATTTTAATTTATTAAACTTTTACGCGTAATATTTTGTATTTTTGTGAAAACTTTGTAGGTTTTGAATACTAGCTAGGAGAGGAAGTTGCAAATCTGGACACTGATAAAAATTGTTGATTTCAAGCCACCTAAGAGTATATTCAGCCGCTGACCTTTGAAGAGAAATTGTGCCCCATTGAGTTACGGAACTTTGGCAACTAGAATGAGGTCAATCCGAGTTGAAACGAACCGGCTAGTGCTGATTTAGTGGAGGTGGTGCAGCAGTTACGGGATTTTGGGCTAAGATAATGTACTTGGGCCTTTATTATTTCTTTTAAACCTTAGCCTAAGGTCCAAGTCCGAATTTTAGAGTATAAATAAGGCTTTTTTACTTCTATTTTACACACAATTCATTCTTCACAAAGTCAGACAAAAAGAGAAGAAGCAGAAGCAAGGAAAAGAAGAAGCCAAGAGCCGGAGACTGTCTATATCTCCACTTTGCAGCCGAATCAACTTCCTAATTAGGTTTCTTATTTCTATTTCTGTAAAACAATCATCAATTCCTTTCAATTTATTTTCTTAGTTCTTACGATTATGAACTAATTTCATTTGGTACTTGAGAACGCGTAATGGGTTGAACCCCAATCTTTTCCATTCTATGTCTTTGAATTTGGGATTATTTCAATTGAAATCGAATTGGGTATTTAATATTTTTCTTTAATTTACACGTATTGACTTTTATTGAAATAGCTAATCAATATTAGGACCTAGTACTTAGGCTATTCCAATTAGTGGCAATTGGATCACCTTGATGGGGGTCTAGGTACAGAACTATTTAACGAAAGTAGGATAGAAATTATTTGACCTTGACAGGCTTAATTAATCCTACGGCCAATTGGGTAGTTAGGCTTTAATCATTCGAAGGTGGACTATATTCACCCTGACGGGGTTTGTAGCACCTGAGAAGAGCTCCTTAGTCTACCCTGACGGGGTAAGAAGATAATTGAATCCCGACCAATATTAATTACCGAATTCGTCCCTTAAACAATACATGGAATGATTAGATTTAGGTGAAACCCTAGCGTTGCTCGAGTATTACCTCTCATATCTCGCGTCCAGTTATTTTTAGCTGCGTCCAGCATTATATTTGCATTAATTTAGTCTTTTCATTATTTTTCTTAGTTATTAGAAAAACAAACAACCAATCTTAAAATCATTAACTTGTTTTACGTGCAATTAATCACTATCTGCTAAGCATTAGAGTCAACCAATCCGTCCCTGAGAACGAATCTGTTTTATCACTATTATTACTTGGGACAACCGTACACTTGCGGTTGTGGTTCTCTTTTCTTATTGCATTTATTTTAGAACACACAAAGGACCATTAAGTTTTTGGCGCCACTGCCGGGGACGGTAGCGTGTGACTTGGTGTTTATCCTTTAGTGTTAGTTGTATTTTTATTTTTCAGTTTTACGCTTTATTTGTTCATCTTTTTCAGGTTTTTAGGTTTGGTGTATGCGAAGGAGACTCTTTAAGGATCTTGAGACATTACCTCCGATCCTTGATTATCCTGAATCATTAGTCAGACTTTCAGGTCGATGGCGTGTTTCGAGACGCAGCGACCTTGCGTCGTTGCTGACGCAAGGACCAGAACCTTCTCCTTCTTTGGCCGGCTAGCCGGTCAGCTGACCGGCATGCCGGCGGAATCTTGCTGGCGCAAATCGTGACGCAGCAATGCTGCGTCATTGCTGACGCAGTGGTCAAAGAGTTGGGGTCCTTCAGCTCTTTTGGCCGGTATGCCGGCCAGCTCGATGGCTAGCCGGTCAAACCTGCTGTGGACTTCAAATTTTTCTGTTTTCTCATCGTTTTGACCCCAAACTCATGACCATTATACCCCTGAAATCATCAAAAACAAACACCCTTCCTCATTTCTTAATAATAAACACTAAATTCAACGAAAATTAAACTAATTTACACTACGAAAATTGAAAAACTTAAACTAATATACACGAAATTGGCTTTTGTTTAACGTCGTTAAGCTCGACGGGTTACCTCGTGCTTTTAAGGAGCTTCGAGGAGGTACATGACCTCTCCCGGATGTGGGTCTTTTGCACGATCGGTATCTTCACCTCCATGATATATCTTTAAACGATGACCGTTCACCATGAATGTACAGTTTTCAAGTGGGTGTTCTATCTCTATAGCTCCATGAGGTGTAACTTTGGTCACGATGTAAGGTCCTGACCACTTCGATCTTAATTTCCCCAGATAATTACTGAACTTTGAATTATATTTCAACACTCTTTGTCCCACTACAAAGTTCTTCTCTCGAATCCGATTATCATGCCATCTCTTGGTATTTTCTTTGTAAAGTTTAGCATTTTCATAAGCATGTAATCGAAATTCATCAAGCTTATTAATTGCGCTCGTTCTATATATTGGTGATGATTCACAGGTTTATATTGTAACCCTTTGCCGGGGTAATAGTGAATGAAAAAGAAGATACGAGCTAGAATTGAAAAGAAAAAAAATATATGAAAAAATAGCGTGATATCTCGAACATCAAGAGTCATAGCTATACAAAAGAAGAAAATTGATTTGAAAAGAATATATATGTGGACCGGCAAAGAGGAATTTTTATGTGAACATCTTATGCTTTAATTGGGTTATTGGGGATGCTACTTTGTGCATCAGAGAAATTATTGGGTTGAGTGAGAAACGTTTTATGAGAGTAACTCAAGCTCTAGGGCGATTCGTTGATGGCTAGTGAGGAGAGAGCCAAAAGCTCACTCTAAATTATCCAAATATACTTATCATACCGTCCCTAAGCCTACATTACAACCTTAAAGACATTTTGATTCTTTGCTATGTAATCGAGAAGTGATTAAGCCAATAGAGAGTAGTTAAGTGGATCTTTGGATACAAGTAAGGTTTGATGAACAATCTATAGCTTCCTTGGTGAACTAAGTAAAGTTCCTCTCCTTCTTACATTGCGAAGCTAATCTAATCTTGAATTCAAACCGTGTTGACTGTGGATATGAGAAGTGTGCAGGTATGTAGTTTGTAAATATTATTACATGAAATTTTCTGAGTAGTTGCTTTGAGTCTATTCTCCATATTCTGATATCTTCTTTCCTCTGTGCTTAATTGACCTAGATGTGTATTTAGAGACTTCCCTTTGTTTTTATCTTTATTGTATCGGGACGATACAACTTTGAGTTGGGGGTCTTGATGTCTCCCCAATTGTGATGATTTAACATTAGTTGGAGACGTCATTTTTTGTGTTTTAGGAAGTCTTTTAGTTTATTTTCCCATTAAATATTGCACTTTCCTATTTCTAGTCTTGATTTAGTAAATTATTATTTCTAGCGCATATTGGGTTTAATTATTTATTTAGTGTGAAGCTTTAAAGATAATATGGAAATTCCAAGTCAAGTCTAAAGATAAGGAAAGAAGATCTTGAAGAAATCTGGAGATAGAAGGAAACAGAGTTCAATTAGAAAAAGGAAAAGCTATCAAATAAATCTGAATTTCTACAGCTACGCCTAAAGAAGTGATTATAACTTCAAAACCGAGCCGATTCTGGAAGATCCCTTTCATAGGGAGATATATAATTCCGTGAGGATTCTTTTGATATCTTATGGGTAAAAAACGGTCCAGTAACAAAGAAGATATGGTAAAAACAAGTTAGCAGTAATTATCCTTATCTAACTACGAATTTGAGTTGGACTATAGGAGTCCATTTCTCCTTCAAAAAAACGAATTAGGTCTTCCTAAACACCTATAAATACACCCTTATACCATTGTAAACATGTCCTTGCTCAGTTTCAAGTTTAGGCTTAGTCCTTTCTTGTATTTTCTCAGTTTTAAATAATAGCTTAGTCCCTAATTAATATTCATCCTTAGAATCAAGCTATTCATCCAAGAAGCAAGCTGACCTATAGAGGAAGACAAGAAGCAAGAAATTGGAGAGTGACAAACTCCTCTTCTACATCTCACCTTCTCTATATTTAGGGTAATTAGCTATAGATTTATGCTCAACCATATTTCTAAGCTTTTATTCTGTAAGTTTACTTTTAATTGTTGGGTTATAATTTTGTCTTAAATTTCATAAATACTATTTGTTATTTGAATTGATTTGAGCTTGGCGTATATTGTTATTATGTGTTTTGACTTATTGTTTCAACCCTAGATTTGGCAAATCTTAGGATTATTCTTAGTTATTGACAACACCACATAATCGTCTAGTTTTGATCATTCGCCTAACTAGATAGCCATAAAGGTTTGATTTAATCACCAATCATTACTCAGGAATCCTTGGTAGTGGAGAGGTTGCTCCTAAGCCTAATAGAGGCTAGGTAGAATTTAGAATCATGGTTAATATATAATGCTTAATCTATGACAGGTTAGAATAACAACTTAGTAAAATAGACACATATTAGTGACCCTAATCTATTAGACTTACATCCATATTTATTTATCTGCATTCTTATTTATTATTTCACATCAGATAGTTATTCATATTATTTTATCTTTTTCTATTTTATTATAAATTATTTAAATTCATCTACGCTTGTTAAACATAAGTATATCTAACAGAGTAAGTCCCTGCGAACGAACTTGACTTATCATTAAAACTTGCAAACGATCTGTGATACTTGCAGTGAGTTTCGTGGTTCCCAAGGGTGTGTGCTCTTTATTATTATTATTATTATTATTATTATTATTTATCTATTATTTTATCACACCTTTGCCCCCACCAATCATGCAGCCAGATAATTATGTCTTTATCTTCTAATACGTGAAGGCTAATACGTGTAATTATTTCCTTATTAATTTTCTTTTGTTTAGATTGGATTTATAATATTATTGTTTAAGAAAATACAATATATACAACAATTCTTTGATGTCTTTTAGAATGACTCGTTTTAAAATCCTCTCATATTGAAGCTATTTAAAAGATAAAATATTTTAAAATCTAGTGTCGCACGACTATTTTTGTACAGTCAACCCACTACGTTTTGTTCATGTTTTTAATGCCCGATTTGTAATTGATTCTTTTTGTTTTTATGCACATCCAGGTTTGATGATTTAAGAAAGTGATTTAATTCTATATTATAAAATAGGAAAAATTATGGAATTGTTTGGTTTTAGAATAGAAATTATTGTAATTATAAAATTGTTTCGGTTTTAAAGTTTTGTAATACGGAAATGTTTTAATTATGTAGTTTTTTATATGGAAAATAATATTTTGTTATAGAATGATTTATTTAAAAATGTATTTTGAATATTTGTTTAGGTTAGACTTTGCCAAAATTAGTGAATCATTAACTTTAGGACTAATCACCTATCTTTTTACAATTTAAATCCAAATAATACATTACTTATTTCCTTTTTTATTTTTTATATTCCAAATAAAATTATTTTTTTCCTTTCATTCTTTTATTATTTGTTATTTCTATTATTTTTTTTCCTTTAATAATTAATCTAAACATGGCATAAAAATTAATTTTATTCTAAATCTTTAAAATCATTCATTATAATTTATAAATCCATATAATTATAGGATAAGGGTATCCATGTGCCAACCCACGTACAACCTGTACTCTATATATACCTGTCTATTTAATCAGCTTAAATTACAATATACATAACATACATATAATATATAAACAAGGGCAACAACCACACCTTCACCCTGGCGACATTCCATAGAAAAATGCCCAGTTCTTCCGCACTTGTGACACTCCCTACCGCCGCTGGCACAACCACCACCAATACCAATATCACAGTCTCGAGCTACGTGGCCGATCCTCCCACATGTGTAACACTCACCACCACCATCACTTTCATTGCGATCCCCATTACTGTTCCTTCTGTTGTACCCATACCCATCATGGGTACAACAGAAGGAACGGTAATGGGGATCGCAACGAAAGTGATGGTGGTGGTGAGTGTTACATGTGTGGGAGGATCGGCCACGTAGCTCGAGACTGTGATGTTGGTATCGGTGGTGGTTCTGCCAGCGGCGGTAGGGAGTGTTACAAGTGCGGAAGAACTGGGCATTTTTCTAAGGAATGTCGCCAGGGTGAAGGTGTGGTTGTTGCCCTTGTTTGTGGTGGTGGGCGTTGTGGTGTTGGTGGCGGCGCTGGGTGCTACAACTGTGGTGGGTACGGGCACATATCTCGAGAGTGTCCAAGTGAGCGAACTGGAGTTTGAAACATCTGTGGAAAGCCAGGGCATATGGCCCAAGATTGCCCACATGGTGGTAATAATGGTGGTGGTGGTGGTAGAGACGGTGGTGGTGGTGGAGTCTGCCGCTTTACCTGATTTGCTAGCGGAAACAGGTGTTTTCATTGTGGCAAGCCAGGCCACTCTGTAATAGATTGCTCAGAGAAGAATTGAATTTTGAGGAAAATACGTTTTTAGGCCTCAAAGTTTGAAATAAAATTTTTAAAGGCCTAGTTAAATGTTATGTTTTTTAATGGCATTTTTATCTTTTCTTTTTTTATATTTCCTTCCTTTATATACAATTTTCATCATTATCTTCTTTCCCTTATCTCTTCGAATTAATTTGGCATATAATTAATTATCATATATCTTTAAAGCTTCACAATTAACAAACAATTAAACCAAATATACTCTAAAAATAATAAAACAACAAATCAAGACAAGAAATAGGAAAATATAAATATAGGACGATAATTAAATTATTAAATACACCTAAAGTATTTGCCAATCCAAATACTTTTCAATCTTTTCATATATCTCTTTTTTCTTTTGTAAAACTATGACTCTCTTTTTTATGTTGAGATATCACACTATTTTTTTCTCATATATTCTTTTCTTTTCATGCTTTTCAGCTTTTTTCATTTACTATTACCCCGGCAAACGGTTACAATAATAACTTTTTCATCATCAATAATATCACAATTACAATTTCCCAAACCCAATGTTCCCTAATGATGAATCCCACCACCCCAAACTCAAGCTCTAAAAATGACTTGTCTCAGGTTTTGCGATTCGAGTGCGGGTCATATGGATAAGTCCTATAAACTAGGGGTATGGCTTAAAATGTGGTTAAATAAAAGGCTTTAGAAAATATCGGAGAGGCTAAGACAGATAAATAATAATAATCAAATAAAAAGGGTAAGAAAGCTAAAAAGGCTTCAAGTGGCTTCAAATATGAAAGAATTGCCTTATTCACTTTTCTAACTACCGAATCTTGTTACTTAATCACTACTAGTTCATAGACAAGCGGGTTTTCAACTA
The DNA here is from genome assembly GCA_029959085.1 of Nemophila menziesii. Lineage (NCBI taxonomy): Eukaryota > Viridiplantae > Streptophyta > Magnoliopsida > Boraginales > Hydrophyllaceae > Nemophila > Nemophila menziesii. The sequence goes on along the minus strand of JARWIR010000091.1, from coordinate 149,164 downwards.
ATTTGAAACCTCACGTTCTACACACCCAATAACTCTCCCTGAGTTTCAACTTGACTTCTTACGCATTTCTCATTAATCTTTTCTATCTTTTACATCCTGTTTTCATACTAGCATACTAAACATCTTTGTGTCACCTTTCAAGAACATACTACTTACTATCATTAACTTAATTAAATAATGCTCAATAGATACATTCACTATATTCTATGCCAATTCAAACCTAAAAATTTTAAATTTTATGCAAAAACAAAAAAAGAAGATGAGGACAACGAATCCCCACCCCTAACTCAAAAGTAGTCGTGTCCCCACGACCCGAAGAAGACTCAATAAAGAAATATAAAATTTAAACTAGAAACCTTAACTAATGCATACAAGAAATTAAGAAGAAGTATTAGAACGGGGTACCTCGCCATAAAGATCTACCAAATCATCTTCCGAAGAAAAAGCATAATTATCAATATCCAAGTCTTTAATCCTTGAAATTTCATCCCAGCAGGCGTTGAATTCTCTTTTTATATTACCAATTTTTCTCATCAATTTAACTGACCATGCTGGTGTTGTGGATATACTCTTTGAATTTCTATTAAGATTTGACAAATAAATTTGATCTTGGATTGGTGTCTTTGCTTTAGGCCTTGGTGGTACACTCATCCTTGCTGTTAATTTCCTTTGTAGTGGTTGTGCTGGTGTCTTTGGTTTCTTTTCAATAGGCTCATCAAGGTTAATGGACTTTTCTGTTGTGGCTCCAGGCAATTTCTTGTTCTTCCCTATTATTGAACACTTCCTCTTGTAATCCATAACATTCGTTCTGTTTGTCATCTTTGAATAAACCACAACTCAAGTCATCTTTTCTGTTGTGGCTTGAGTTTGTTGCTTGGATGAATGATTATCAATGGTAGAAGGAGGTACTCTTGATTGTTGTTGAAGAACTCTTGAACGCTTGACGATTTGATGATGTTTTATGATGGTTAATTAAGCTTCAAGGTGTATTATAGGGGTTGGGTCTAAAAAGCGTTTTTATTTTAACTCAAAATCAGGTTTTCTCAACTCTAGTAGATAGATCTCGAAAAAATATGCGATCTAGGCTCTTAAAAAAGTGAATTCCGACTTCCGAGCACAAAGTTATGGCCTTTTGAAGTTTTAGCTAAAATAAAAAAAAAATTAAACAGTATGCGCTATTTTTCGCTACGATTTTGCTAATGTGTCTCGGCTGTGACCCGTAGTGAAAAACTGTCCCGACGAAATTTTTTTTTCTTTTTTTTCTGTTGCTGTAGCAATTGTTTTCCGCCTGCGGTACACCGGAAGAATCGTGCGGTGTACCGAACCCGTTTTGGAAAAAACCTTATCTTGCGATTTCCCGATATGGTTTTCTCTCCCTACTCTCGACAATGAACCGTGGTGGAAAACCATCGCCACGGTTTTGGACCTGCGGTACACCGGAAGAAAGTTCTTGTTTCCTGATTTTTTCATCTATTTGACCCCAAAAGTCAATTCCTGCACATATAACACACTACCTTTCTCTCCTATTAGCTTGTGAACACATTAATAATATACACTAACTTAGAATTAACTAGAAAGCAATTAAAACAAGGGGTGTCTCCCAAGAGCACTTTTGTTTAACGTCGTTTAGTTCGACGTGTTACCTCTGTGATTATGTGTGAACATCACCTCCCTAGCAATGAGTAAATTTATTAATATCTGGCAGGCTAAATTTGAATCCCTTGCCTTTTACTCCCACGAACTTCTCGGATCTATTCTTTGTAGCCATGTATGGTCCCATCCAAGAGTTATTGGGTTTACGTGCGTCTAGTGGTAATTTAATTTGATATGTAGTATTACACTCCTTTGACAATCCATTCATCTCCTCAGTTTCTAAGCTTCGTTTGTTAGAGAGAATGTCCTTCATGAATTTAAGATATTTTGGTATTCTCTTGAGAGCTTCTACAAACGGTATGTTAATAACTAACTTGCTGATGTCTCCCCTGTTGTTCTATATTTATATGCTTAGGAGACATCAAATTAGGTGATTATCTGACTATTTTGATAGAATTTTGGACTAAATATGCAATAATCCGATTTTCCTCTTTAATTTCTAGTAATTTTAATTTATTAAACTTTTACGCGTAATATTTTGTATTTTTGTGAAAAGTTTGTAGGTTTTGAATACTAGCTAGGAGAGGAAGTTGCAAATCTGGACACTGATAAAAATTGTTGATTTCAAGCCATCTAAGAGTATATTCAGCCGCTGACCTTTGAAGAGAAATTGTGCCCCATTGAGTTACGGAACTTTAGCAACTAGAATGAGGTCAATCCGAGTTGAAACGAACCGGCTAGTGCTGATTTAGTGGAGGTGGTGCAGCAGTTACGGGATTTTGGGCTAAGATAATGGACTTGGGCCTTTATTATTTCTTTTAAACCTTAGCCTAAGGTCCAAGTTCGAATTTTAGAGTATAAATAAGGCTTTTTTACTTCTATTTTACACACAATTCATTATTCACAAAGTCAGACAAAAAGAGAAGAAGCAGAAGCAAGGAAAAGAAGAAGCCAAGAGCTGGAGACTGTCTATATCTCCACTTTGCAGCCGAATCAACTTCCTAATTAGGTTTCTTATTTCTATTTCTGTAAAACAATCATCAATTCCTTTCAATTTATTTTCTTAGTTCTTACGATTATGAACTAATTTCATTTGGTACTTGAGAACGCGTAATGGGTTGTACCCCAATCTTTTCCATTCTATGTCTTTGAATTTGGGATTATTTCAATTGAAATCGAATTGGGTATTTAATATTTTTCTTTAATTTACACGTATTGACTTTTATTGAAATAGCTAATCAATATTAGGACCTAGTACTTAGGCTATTCCAATTAGTGGCAATTGGATCACCTTGATGGGGGTCTAGGTACAGAACTATTTAACGAAAGTAGGATAGAAATTATTTGACCTTGACAGGCTTAATTAATCCTACGGCCAATTGGGTAGTTAGGCTTTAATCATTCGAAGGTGGACTATATTCACCCTGACGGGGTTTGTAACACCTGAGAAGAGCTCCTTAGTCCACCCTGACGGGGGTAAGAAGATAATTGAATCCCGACCAATATTAATTACCGAATTCGTCCCTTAAACAATACATGGAATGATTAGATTTAGGTGAAACCCTAGCGTTGCTCGAGTATTACCTCTCATATCTCGCGTCCAGTTATTTTTAGCTGCGTCCAGCATTATATTTGCATTAATTTAGTCTTTTCATTATTTTTCTTAGTTATTAGAAAAACAAACAACCAATCTTAAAATCATTAACTTGTTTTACGTGCAATTAATCACTATCTGATAAGAATTAGAGTCAACCAATCCGTCCCTGAGAACGAATCTGTTTTATCACTATTATTACTTGGGACAACCGTACACTTGCGGTTGTGGTTCTCTTTTCTTATTGCATTTATTTTAGAACACACAAAGGACCATTAAGTTTTTGGCGCCGCTGCCGGGGACGGTAGCGTGTGACCCCGGTGTTTATCCTTTAGTGTTAGTTGTATTTTTATTTTTCAGTTTTACGCTTTGTTTGTTCATCTTTTTCAGGTTTTTAGGTTTGGTGTATGCGAAGGAGAGTCTTTAAGGATCTTGAGACATTACCTCCGATCCTTGATAATCCTGAATCATTAGTCAGACTTTCAGGTCGATGGCGTATTTCGAGACGCAGCGACCTTGCGTCGTTGCTGACGCAAGGACCAGAACCTTCTCCTTCTTTGGCCGGCTAGCCGGTCAGCTGACCGGCATGCCTGCGGAATCTTGCTGGCGCAAATAGTGACGCAGCAATGCTGCGTCATTGCTGACACAGTGGTCAGAGAGTTATGGTCCTTCAGCTCTTTTGGCCGGTATGCCGGCCAGCTCGCCGGCTAGCCGGTCAAACCTGTTTTGGACTTCAAATTTTTCTGTTTTCTCATCGTTTTGACCCCAAACTCATGACCATTATACCCCTGTAATCATCAAAAACAAATACCCTTCCTCATTTCTTAATAATAAACACTAAATTCAACGAAAATTAAACTAATTTACACTACGAAAATTGAAAAACTTAAACTAATATACACGAAATTGGCTTTTGTTTAACGTCGTTAAGCTCGACGGGTTACCTCGTGCTTTTAAGGAGCTTCGAGGAGGTACATGACCTCTCCGGGATGTGGGTCTTTTGCACGATCGGTATCTTCACCTCCATGATATATCTTTAAACGATGACCGTTCGCCATGAATGTACGGTTTTCAAGTGGGTGTTCTATCTCTATAGCTCCATGAGGTGTAACTTTGGTCACGATGTAAGGTCCTGACCACTTCGATCTTAATTTCCCCAGATAATTACTGAACTTTGAATTATATTTCAACACTCTTTGTCCCACTACAAAGTTCTTCTCTCGAATCCGATTATCATGCCATCTCTTGGTATTTTCTTTGTAAAGTTTAGCATTTTCATAAGCATGTAATCGAAATTCATCAAGCTTATTAATTGCGCTCGTTCTATATATTGGTGATGATTCACAGGTTTATATTGTAACCCTTTGCCGGGGTAATAGTGAATGAAAAAGAAGATACGAGCTAGAATTGAAAAGAAAAAAAATATATGAAAAAATAGCGTGATATCTCGAACATCAAGAGTCATAGTTATACAAAAGAAGAAAATTGATTTGAAAAGAATATATATTTGGACCGGCAAAGAGGAATTTTTATGTGAACATCTTATGCTTTAATTGGGTTATTGGGGATGCTACTTTGTGCATCAGAGAAATTATTGGGTTGAGTGAGAAACGTTTTATGAGAGTAACTCAAGCTCTAGGGCGATTCGTTGATGGCTAGTGAGGAGAGAGCCAAAAGCTCACTCTAAATTATCCAAATATACTTATCATACCGTCCCTAAGCCTACATTACAACCTTAAAGACATTTTGATTCTTTGCTATGTAATCGAGAAGTGATTAAGCCAATAGAGAGTAGTTAAGTGGATCTTTGGATACAAGTAAGGTTTGATGAACAATCTATAGCTTCCTTGGTGAACTAAGTAAAGTTCCTCTCCTTCTTACATTGCGAAGCTAATCTAATCTTGAATTCAAACCGTGTTGACTGTGGATATGAGAAGTGTGCAGGTATGTAGTTTGTAAATATTATTACATGAAATTTTCTGAGTAGTTGCTTTGAGTCTATTCTCCATATTCTGATATCTTCTTTCCTCTGTGCTTAATTGACCTAGATGTGTATTTAGAGACTTCCCTTTGTTTTTATCTTTATTGTATCGGGACGATACAACTTTGAGTTGGGGGTCTTGATGTCTCCCCAATTGTGATGATTTAACATTAGTTGGAGACGTCATTTTTTATGTTTTAGGAAGTCTTTTAGTTTATTTTCCCATTAAATATTGCACTTTCCTATTTCTAGTCTTGATTTAGTAAATTATTATTTCTAGCGCATATTGGGTTTAATTATTTATTTAGTGTGAAGCTTTAAAGATAATATGGAAATTCCAAGTCAAGTCTAAAGATAAGGAAAGAAGATCTTGAAGAAATCTGGAGATAGAAGGAAACAGAGTTCAATTAGAAAAAGGAAAAGCTATCAAATAAATCTGAATTTCTACAGCTACGCCTAAAGAAGTGATTATAACTTCAAAACCGAGCCGATTCTGGAAGATCCCTTTCATAGGGAGATATATAATTCCGTGAGGATTCTTTTGATATCTTATGGGTAAAAAACGGTCCAGTAACAAAGAAGATATGGTAAAAACAAGTTAGCAGTAATTATCCTTATCTAACTACGAATTTGAGTTGGACTATAGGAGTCCATTTCTCCTTCAAAAAAACGAATTAGGTCTTCCTAAACACCTATAAATACACCCTTATACCATTGTAAACATGTCCTTGCTCAGTTTCAAGTTTAGGCTTAGTCCTTTCTTGTATTTTCTCAGTTTTAAATAATAGCTTAGTCCCTAATTAATATTCATCCTTAGAATCAAGCTATTCATCCAAGAAGCAAGCTGACCTATAGAGGAAGACAAGAAGCAAGAAATTGGAGAGTGACAAACTCCTCTTCTACATCTCACCTTCTCTATATTTAGGGTAATTAGCTATAGATTTATGCTCAACCATATTTCTAAGCTTTTATTCTGTAAGTTTACTTTTAATTGTTGGGTTATAATTTTGTCTTAAATTTCATAAATACTATTTGTTATTTGAATTGATTTGAGCTTGGCGTATATTGTTATTATGTGTTTTGACTTATTGTTTCAACCCTAGATTTGGCAAATCTTAGGATTATTCTTAGTTATTGACAACACCACATAATCGTCTAGTTTTGATCATTCGCCTAACTAGATAGCCATAAAGGTTTGATTTAATCACCAATCATTACTCAGGAATCCTTGGTAGTGGAGAGGTTGCTCCTAAGCCTAATAGAGGCTAGGTAGAATTTAGAATCATGGTTAATATATAATGCTTAATCTATGACAGGTTAGAATAACAACTTAGTAAAATAGACACATATTAGTGACCCTAATCTATTAGACTTACATCCATATTTATTTATCTGCATTCTTATTTATTATTTCACATCAGATAGTTATTCATATTATTTTATCTTTTTATATTTTATTCTAAATTATTTAAATTCATCTACGCTTGTTAAACATAAGTATATCTAACAGAGTAAGTCCCTGCGAACGAACTTGACTTATCATTAAAACTTGCAAACGATCTGTGATACTTGCAGTGAGTTTCGTGGTTCCCAAGGGTGTGTGCTCTTTATTATTATTATTATTATTATTATTATTATTATTATTATTATTTATCTATTATTTTATCACACCTTTGCCCCCACCAATCATGCAGCCAGATAATTATGTCTTTATCTTCTAATACGTGAAGGCTAATACGTTTAATTATTTCCTTATTAATTTTCTTTTGTTTAGATTGGATTTATAATATTATTGTTTAAGAAAATACAATATATACAACAATTCTTTGATGTCTTTTAGAATGACTCGTTTTAAAATCCTCTCATATTGAAGCTATTTAAAAGATAAAATATTTTAAAATCTAGTGTCGCACGACTATTTTTGTACAGTCAACCCACTACGTTTTGTTCATGTTTTTAATGCCCGATTTGTAATTGATTCTTTTTGTTTTTATGCACATCCAGGTTTGATGATTTAAGAAAGTGATTTAATTCTATATTATAAAATAGGAAAAATTATGGAATTGTTTGGTTTTAGAATAGAAATTATTGTAATTATAAAATTGTTTCGGTTTTAAAGTTTTGTAATACGGAAATGTTTTAATTATGTAGTTTTTTATATGGAAAATAATTTTTTGTTATAGAATGATTTATTTAAAAATGTATTTTGAATATTTGTTTAGGTTAGACTTTGCCAAAATTAGTGAATCATTAACTTTAGGACTAATCACCTATCTTTTTACAATTTAAATCCAAATAATACATTACTTATTTCCTTTTTTATTTTTTATATTCCAAATAAAATTATTTTTTTCCTTTCATTCTTTTATTATTTGTTATTTCTATTATTTTTTTCCTTTAATAATTAATCTAAACATGGCATAAAAATTAATTTTATTCTAAATCTTTAAAATCATTCATTATAATTTATAAATCCATATAATTATAGGATAAGGGTATCCATGTGCCAACCCACGTACAACCTGTACTCTATATATACCTGTCTATTTAATCAGCTTAAATTACAATATACATAACATACATATAATATATAAACAAGGGCAACAACCACACCTTCACCCTGGCGACATTCCATAGAAAAATGCCCAGTTCTTCCGCACTTGTGACACTCCCTACCGCCGCTGGCACAACCACCACCGATACCAACATCACAGTCTCGAGCTATGTGGCCGATCCTCCCACATGTGTAACACTCACCACCACCATCACTTTCATTGCGATCCCCATTACTGTTCCTTCTGTTGTACCCATACCCATCATGGGTACAACAGAAGGAACGGTAATGGGGATCGCAACGAAAGTGATGGTGGTGGTGAGTGTTACATGTGTGGGAGGATCGGCCACGTAGCTCGAGACTGTGATGTTGGTATCGGTGGTGGTTCTGCCAGCGGCGGTAGGGAGTGTTACAAGTGCGGAAGAACTGGGCATTTTTCTAAGGAATGTCGCCAGGGTGAAGGTGTGGTTGTTGCCCTTGTTTGTGGTGGTGGGCGTTGTGGTGTTGGTGGCGGCGCTGGGTGCTACAACTGTGGTGGGTACGGGCACATATCTCGAGAGTGTCCAAGTGAGCGAACTGGAGTTTGAAACATCTGTGGAAAGCCAGGGCATATGGCCCAATATTGCCCACATGGTGGTAATAATGGTGGTGGTGGTGGTAGAGACGGTGGTGGTGGTGGAGTCTGCCGCTTTACCTGATTTGCTAGCGGAAACAGGTGTTTTCATTGTGGCAAGCCAGGCCACTCTGTAATAGATTGCTCAGAGAAGAATTGAATTTTGAGGAAAATACGTTTTTAGGCCTCAAAGTTTGAAATAAAATTTTTAAAGGCCTAGTTAAATGTTATGTTTTTTAATGGCATTTTTATCTTTTCTTTTTTTATATTTCCTTCCTTTATATACAATTTTCATCATTATCTTCTTTCCCTTATCTCTTCGAATTAATTTGGCATATAATTAATTATCATATATCTTTAAAGCTTCACAATTAACAAACAATTAAACCAAATATACTCTAAAAATAATAAAACAACAAATCAAGACAAGAAATAGGAAAATATAAATATAGGACGATAATTAAATTATTAAATACACCTAAAGTATTTGCCAATCCAAATACTTTTCAATCTTTTCATATATCTCTTTTTTCTTTTGTAAAACTATGACTCTCTTTTTTATGTTGAGATATCACACTATTTTTTTCTCATATATTCTTTTCTTTTCATGCTTTTCAGCTTTTTTCATTTACTATTACCCCGGCAAACGGTTACAATAATAACTTTTTCATCATCAATAATATCACAATTACAATTTCCCAAACCCAATGTTCCCTAATGATGAATCCCACCACCCCAAACTCAAGCTCTAAAAATGACTTGTCTCAGGTTTTGCGATTCGAGTGCGGGTCATATGGATAAGTCCTATAAACTAGGGGTATGGCTTAAAATGTGGTTAAATAAAAGGCTTTAGAAAATATCGGAGAGGCTAAGACAGATAAATAATAATAATCAAATAAAAAGGGTAAGAAAGCTAAAAAGGCTTCAAGTGGCTTCAAATATGAAAGAATTGCCTTATTCACTTTTCTAACTACCGAATCTTGTTACTTAATCACTACTAGTTCATAGACAAGCGGGTTTTCAACTAATTTGAAACCTCACGTTCTACACACCCAATAACTCTCCCTGAGTTTCAATTTGACTTCTTACGCATTTCTCATTAATCTTTTCTATCTTTTACATCCTGTTTTCATACATGCATACTAAACATCTTTGTGTCACCTTTCAATAACATACTACTTACTATCATTAACTTAATTAAATAATGCTCAATAGGTACATTCACTATATTCTATGCCAATTCAAACCTAAAAATTTTAAATTTTATGCAAAAACAAAAAAAGAAGATGAGGACAACGAATCCCCACCCCTAACTCAAAAGTAGTCGTGTCCCCACGACTCGAAGAAGACTCAATAAAGAAATATAAAATTTAAACTAGAAACCTTAACTAATGCATACAAGAAATTAAGAAGAAGTATTAGAACGGGGTACCTCGCCATAAAGATCTACCAAATCATCTTCCGAAGAAAAAGCATAATTATCAATATCCAAGTCTTTAATCCTTGAAATTTCCTCCCAGCAGGCGTTGAATTCTCTTTTTATATTACCAATTTTTCTCATCAATTTAACTGACCATGCTGGTGTTGTGGATATACTCTTTGAATTTCTATTAAGATTTGACAAATAAATTTGATCTTGGATTGGTGTCTTTGCTTTAGGCCTTGGTGGTACACTCATCCTTGCTGTTAATTTCCTTTGTAGTGGTTGTGCTGGTGTCTTTGGTTTCTTTTCAATAGGCTCATCAAGGTTAATGGACTTTTCTGTTGTGGCTCCAGGCAATTTCTTGTTCTTCCCTATTATTGAACACTTCCTCTTGTAATCCATAACATTCGTTCTGTTTGTCATCTTTGAATAAACCACAACTCAAGTCATCTTTTCTGTTGTGGCTTGAGTTTGTTGCTTGGATGAATGATTATCAATGGTAGAAGGAGGTACTCTTGATTGTTGTTGAAGAACTCTTGAACGCTTGACGATTTGATGATGTTTTATGATGGTTAATTAAGCTTCAAGGTGTATTATAGGGGTTGGGTCTAAAAAGCGTTTTTATTTTAACTCAAAATCAGGTTTTCTCAACTCTAGTAGATAGATCTCGAAAAAATATGCGATCTAGGCTCTTAAAAAAGTGAATTCCGACTTCCGAGCACAAAGTTATGGCCTTTTGAAGTTTTAGCTAAAATAAAAAAAAAATTAAACAGTATGCGCTATTTTTCGCTACGATTTTGCTAATGTGTCTCGGCTGTGACCCGTAGTGAAAAACTGTCCCGACGAAATTTTTTTTTCTTTTTTTTCTGTTGCTGTAGCAATTGTTTTCCGCCTGCGGTACACCGGAAGAATCGTGCGGTGTACCGAACCCGTTTTGGAAAAAACCTTATCTTGCGATTTCCCGATATGGTTTTCTCTCCCTACTCTCGACAATGAACCGTGGTGGAAAACCATCGCCACGGTTTTGGACCTGCGGTACACCGGAAGAAAGTTCTTGTTTCCTGATTTTTTCATCTATTTGACCCCAAAAGTCAATTCCTGCACATATAACACACTACCTTTCTCTCCTATTAGCTTGTGAACACATTAATAATATACACTAACTTAGAATTAACTAGAAAGCAATTAAAACAAGGGGTGTCTCCCAAGAGCACTTTTGTTTAACGTCGTTTAGTTCGACGTGTTACCTCTGTGATTATGTGTGAACATCACCTCCCTAGCAATGAGTAAATTTATTAATATCTGGCAGGCTAAATTTGAATCCCTTGCCTTTTACTCCCACGAACTTCTCGGATCTATTCTTTGTAGCCATGTATGGTCCCATCCAAGAGTTATTGGGTTTACGTGCGTCTAGTGGTAATTTAATTTGATATGTAGTATTACACTCCTTTGACAATCCATTCATCTCCTCAGTTTCTAAGCTTCGTTTGTTAGAGAGAATGTCCTTCATGAATTTAAGATATTTTGGTATTCTCTTGAGAGCTTCTACAAACGGTATGTTAATAACTAACTTCCTGATGTCTCCCCTGTTGTTCTATATTTATATGCTTAGGAGACATCAAATTAGGTGATTATCTGACTATTTTGATAGAATTTTGGACTAAATATGCAATAATCCGATTTTCCTCTTTAATTTCTAGTAATTTTAATTTATTAAACTTTTACGCGTAATATTTTGTATTTTTGTGAAAAGTTTGTAGGTTTTGAATACTAGCTAGGAGAGGAAGTTGCAAATCTGGACACTGATAAAAATTGTTGATTTCAAGCCATCTAAGAGTATATTCAGCCGCTGACCTTTGAAGAGAAATTGTGCCCCATTGAGTTACGGAACTTTAGCAACTAGAATGAGGTCAATCCGAGTTGAAACGAACCGGCTAGTGCTGATTTAGTGGAGGTGGTGCAGCAGTTACGGGATTTTGGGCTAAGATAATGGACTTGGGCCTTTATTATTTCTTTTAAACCTTAGCCTAAGGTCCAAGTCCGAATTTTAGAGTATAAATAAGGCTTTTTTACTTCTATTTTACACACAATTCATTATTCACAAAGTCAGACAAAAAGAGAAGAAGCAGAAGCAAGGAAAAGAAGAAGCCAAGAGCTGGAGACTGTCTATATCTCCACTTTGCAGCCGAATCAACTTCCTAATTAGGTTTCTTATTTCTATTTCTGTAAAACAATCATCAATTCCTTTCAATTTATTTTCTTAGTTCTTACGATTATGAACTAATTTCATTTGGTACTTGAGAACGCGTAATGGGTTGTACCCCAATCTTTTCCATTCTATGTCTTTGAATTTGGGATTATTTCAATTGAAATCGAATTGGGTATTTAATATTTTTCTTTAATTTACACGTATTGACTTTTATTGAAATAGCTAATCAATATTAGGACCTAGTACTTAGGCTATTTCAATTAGTGGCAATTGGATCACCTTGATGGGGGTCTAGGTACAGAACTATTTAACGAAAGTAGGATAGAAATTATTTGACCTTGACAGGCTTAATTAATCCTACGGCCAATTGGGTAGTTAGGCTTTAATCATTCGAAGGTGGACTATATTCACCCTGACGGGGTTTGTAACACCTGAGAAGAGCTCCTTAGTCCACCCTGACGGGGGTAAGAAGATAATTGAATCCCGACCAATATTAATTACCGAATTCGTCCCTTAAACAATACATGGAATGATTAGATTTAGGTGAAACCCTAGCGTTGCTCGAGTATTACCTCTCATATCTCGCGTCCAGTTATTTTTAGCTGCGTCCAGCATTATATTTGCATTAATTTAGTCTTTTCATTATTTTTCTTAGTTATTAGAAAAACAAACAACCAATCTTAAAATCATTAACTTGTTTTACGTGCAATTAATCACTATCTGATAAGAATTAGAGTCAACCAATCCGTCCCTGAGAACGAATCTGTTTTATCACTATTATTACTTGGGACAACCGTACACTTGCGGTTATGGTTCTCTTTTCTTATTGCATTTATTTTAGAACACACAAAGGACCATTAAGTTTTTGGCGCCGCTGCCGGGGACGGTAGCGTGTGACCCCGGTGTTTATCCTTTAGTGTTAGTTGTATTTTTATTTTTCAGTTTTACGCTTTGTTTGTTCATCTTTTTCAGGTTTTTAGGTTTGGTGTATGCGAAGGAGAGTCTTTAAGGATCTTGAGACATTACCTCCGATCCTTGATAATCCTGAATCATTAGTCAGACTTTCAGGTCGATGGCGTATTTCGAGACGCAGCGACCTTGCGTCGTTGCTGACGCAAGGACCAGAACCTTCTCCTTCTTTGGCCGGCTAGCCGGTCAGCTGACCGGCATGCCTGCGGAATCTTGCTGGCGCAAATAGTGACGCAGCAATGCTGCGTCATTGCTGACACAGTGGTCAGAGAGTTATGGTCCTTCAGCTCTTTTGGCCGGTATGCCGGCCAGCTCGCCGGCTAGCCGGTCAAACCTGTTTTGGACTTCAAATTTTTCTATTTTCTCATCGTTTTGACCCCAAACTCATGACCATTATACCCCTGTAATCATCAAAAACAAATACCCTTCCTCATTTCTTAATAATAAACACTAAATTCAACGAAAATTAAACTAATTTACACTACGAAAATTGAAAAACTTAAACTAATATACACGAAATTGGCTTTTGTTTAACGTCGTTAAGCTCGACGGGTTACCTCGTGCTTTTAAGGAGCTTCGAGGAGGTACATGACCTCTCCGGGATGTGGGTCTTTTGCACGATCGGTATCTTCACCTCCATGATATATCTTTAAACGATGACCGTTCGCCATGAATGTACGGTTTTCAAGTGGGTGTTCTATCTCTATAGCTCCATGAGGTGTAACTTTGGTCACGATGTAAGGTCCTGACCACTTCGATCTTAATTTCCCCAGATAATTACTGAACTTTGAATTATATTTCAACACTCTTTGTCCCACTACAAAGTTCTTCTCTCGAATCCGATTATCATGCCATCTCTTGGTATTTTCTTTGTAAAGTTTAGCATTTTCATAAGCATGTAATCGAAATTCATCAAGCTTATTAATTGCGCTCGTTCTATATATTGGTGATGATTCACAGGTTTATATTGTAACCCTTTGCCGGGGTAATAGTGAATGAAAAAGAAGATACGAGCTAGAATTGAAAAGAAAAAAAATATATGAAAAAATAGCGTGATATCTCGAACATCAAGAGTCATAGCTATACAAAAGAAGAAAATTGATTTGAAAAGAATATATATTTGGACCGGCAAAGAGGAATTTTTATGTGAACATCTTATGCTTTAATTGGGTTATTGGGGATGCTACTTTGTGCATCAGAGAAATTATTGGGTTGAGTGAGAAACGTTTTATGAGAGTAACTCAAGCTCTAGGGCGATTCGTTGATGGCTAGTGAGGAGAGAGCCAAAAGCTCACTCTAAATTATCCAAATATACTTATCATACCGTCCCTAAGCCTACATTACAACCTTAAAGACATTTTGATTCTTTGCTATGTAATCGAGAAGTGATTAAGCCAATAGAGAGTATTTAAGTGGATCTTTGGATACAAGTAAGGTTTGATGAACAATCTATAGCTTCCTTGGTGAACTAAGTAAAGTTCCTCTCCTTCTTACATTGCGAAGCTAATCTAATCTTGAATTCAAACCGTGTTGACTGTGGATATGAGAAGTGTGCAGGTATGTAGTTTGTAAATATTATTACATGAAATTTTCTGAGTAGTTGCTTTGAGTCTATTCTCCATATTCTGATATCTTCTTTCCTCTGTGCTTAATTGACCTAGATGTGTATTTAGAGACTTCCCTTTGTTTTTATCTTTATTGTATCGGGACGATACAACTTTGAGTTGGGGGTCTTGATGTCTCTCCAATTGTGATGATTTAATATTAGTTGGAGACGTCATTTTTTGTGTTTTAGGAAGTCTTTTAGTTTATTTTCCCATTAAATATTGCACTTTTCTATTTCTAGTCTTGATTTAGTAAATTATTATTTCTAGCGCATATTGGGTTTAATTATTTATTTAGTGTGAAGCTTTAAAGATAATATGGAAATTCCAAGTCAAGTCTAAAGATAAGGAAAGAAGATCTTGAAGAAATCTGGAGATAGAAGGAAACAGAGTTCAATTAGGAAAAGGAAAAGCTGTCAAATAAATCTGAATTTCTACAGCTACGCCTAAAGAAGTGATTATAACTTCAAAACCGAGCCGATTCTGGAAGATCCCTTTCATAGGGAGATAGATAATTCCGTGAGGATTCTTTTGATATCTTATAGGTAAAAAACGGTCCAGTAACAAAGAAGATATGGTAAAAACAAGTTAGCAGTAATTATCCTTATCTAACTACGAATTTGAGTTGGACTATAGGAGTCCATTAATTTCCTTCTCCTTCAAAAAAACGAATTAGGTCTTCCTAAACACCTATAAATACACCCTTATACCATTGTAAACATGTCCTTGCTCAGTTTCAAGTTTAGGCTTAGTCCTTTCTTGTATTTTCTCAGTTTTAAATAATAGCTTAGTCCCTAATTAATATTCATCCTTAGAATCAAGCTATTCATCCAAGAAGCAAGCTGACCTATAGAGGAAGACAAGAAGCAAGAAATTGGAGAGTGACAAACTCCTCTTCTACATCTCACCTTCTCTATATTTAGGGTAATTAGCTATAGATTTATGCTCAACCATATTTCTAAGCTTTTATTCTGTAAGTTTACTTTTAATTGTTGGGTTATAATTTTGTCTTAAATTTCATAAATACTATTTGTTATTTTAATTGATTTGAGCTTGGCGTATATTGTTATTATGTGTTTTGACTTATTGTTACAACCCTAGATTTGGCAAATCTTAGGATTATTCTTAGTTATTGACAACACCACATAATCGTCTAGTTTTGATCATTCGCCTAACTAGATAGCCATAAAGGTTTGATTTAATCACCAATCATTACTCAGGAATCCTTGGTAGTGGAGAGGTTGCTCCTAAGCCTAATAGAGGCTAGGTAGAATTTAGAATCATGGTTAATATATAATGCTTAATCTATGACAGGTTAGAATAACAACTTAGTAAAATAGACACATATTAGTGACCCTAATCTATTAGACTTACATCCATATTTATTTATCTGCATTCTTATTTATTATTTCACATCAGATAGTTATTCATATTATTTTATATTTTTATATTTTATTCTAAATTATTTAAATTCATCTACGCTTGTTAAACATAAGTATATCTAACAGAGTAAGTCCCTGCGAACGAACTTGACTTATCATTAAAACTTGCAAACGATCTGTGATACTTGCAGTGAGTTTCGTGGTTCCCAAGGGTGTGTGCTCTTTATTATTATTATTATTTATCTATTATTTTATCACACCTTTGCCCCCACCAATCATGCAGCCAGATAATTATGTCTTTATCTTCTAATACGTGAAGGCTAATACGTTTAATTATTTCCTTATTAATTTTCTTTTGTTTAGATTGGATTTATAATTTTATTGTTTAAGAAAATACAATATATACAACAATTCTTTGATGTCTTTTAGAATGACTCGTTTTAAAATCCTCTCATATTGAAGCTATTTAAAAGATAAACTATTTTAAAATCTAGTGTCGCACGACTATTTTTGTACAGTCAACCCACTACGTTTTATTCATGTTTTTAATGCCCGATTTGTCATTGATTCTTTTTGTTTTTATGCACATCCAGGTTTGATGATTTAAGAAAGTGATTTAATTCTATATTATAAAATAGGAAAAATAATGGAATTGTTTGGTTTTAGAATAGAAATTATTGTAATTATAAAATTGTTTCGGTTTTAAAGTTTTGTAATACGGAAATGTTTTAATTATGTAGTTTTTTATATGGAAAATAATTTTTTGTTATAGAATGATTTATTTAAAAATGTATTTTGAATATTTGTTTAGGTTAGACTTTGCCAAAATTAGTGAATCATTAACTTTAGGACTAATCACCTATCTTTTTACAATTTAAATCCAAATAATACATTACTTATTTCCTTTTTTATTTTTTATATTCCAAATAAAATTATTTTTTTCCTTTCATTCTTTTATTATTTGTTATTTCTATTATTTTTTTCCTTTAATAATTAATCTAAACATGGCATAAAAATTAATTTTATTCTAAATCTTTAAAATCATTCATTATAATTTATAAATCCATATAATTATAGGATAAGGATATCCATGTGCCAACCCACGTACAACCTGTACTCTATATATACCTGTCTATTTAATCAGCTTAAATTACAATATACATAACATACATATAATATATAAACAAGGGCAACAACCACACCTTCACCCTGGCGACATTCCTTAGAAAAATGCCCAGTTCTTCCGCACTTGTGACACTCCCTACCGCCGCTGGCACAACCACCACCGATACCAACATCACAGTCTCGAGCTACGTGGCCGATCCTCCCACATGTGTAACACTCACCACCACCATCACTTTCGTTGCGATCCACATTACCGTTCCTTCTGTTGTACCCATGATGGGTATGGGTACAACAGAAGGAACGGTAATGGGGATCGCAACGAAAGTGATGGTGGTGGTGAGTGTTACATGTGTGGGAGGATCGGCCACGTAGCTCGAGACTGTGATGTTGGTATCGGTGGTGGTTCTGCCAGCGGCGGTAGGGAGTGTTACAAGTGCGGAAGAACTGGGCATTTTTCTAAGGAATGTCGCCAGGGTGAAGGTGTGGTTGTTGCCCTTGTTTGTGGTGGTGGGCGTTGTGGTGTTGGTGGCGGCGCTGGGTGCTACAACTGTGGTGGGTACGGGCACATATCTCGAGAGTGTCCAAGTGAGCGAACTGGAGTTTGAAACATCTGTGGAAAGCCAGGGCATATGGCCCAAGATTGCCCACATGGTGGTAATAATGGTGGTGGTGGTGGTAGAGACGGTGGTGGTGGTGGAGTCGGCCGCTTTACCTGATTTGCAAGCGGAAACAGGTGTTTTCATTGTGGCAAGCCAGGCCACTCTGTAATAGATTGCTCAGAGAAGAATTGAATTTTGAGGAAAATACGTTTTTAGGCCTCAAAGTTTGAAATAAAATTTTTAAAGGCCTAGTTAAATGTTATGTTTTTTAATGGCATTTTTATCTTTTCCTTTTTTATATTTCCTTCCTTTATATACAATTTTCATCATTATCTTCTTTCCCTTATCTCTTCGAATTAATTTGGCATATAATTAATTATCATATATCTTTAAAGCTTCACAATTAACAAACAATTAAACCAAATATACTCTAAAAATAATAAATCAACAAATCAAGACAAGAAATAGGAAAATATAAATATAGGACGATAATTAAATTATTAAATACACCTAAAGTATTTGCCAATCCAAATACTTTTCAATCTTTTCATATATCTATTTTTTCTTTTGTAAAACTATGACTCTCTTTTTTATGTTGAGATATCACACTATTTTTTTCTCATATATTCTTTTCTTTTCATGCTTTTCAGCTTTTTTCATTTACTATTACCCCGGCAAACGGTTACAATAATAACTTTTTCATCATCAATAATATCACAATTACAATTTCCCAAACCCAATGTTCCCTAATGATGAATACCACCACCCCAAACTCAAGCTCTAAAAATGACTTGTCTCAGGTTTTGCGAGTGCGGGTCATATGGATAAGTCCTATAAACTAGGGGTATGGCTTAAAATGTGGTTAAATAAAAGGCTTTAGAAAATATCGGAGAGGCTAAGACAGATAAATAATAATAATCAAATAAAAAGGGTAAGAAAGCTAAAAAGGGTTCAAGTGGCTTCAAATATGAAAGAATTGCCTTATTCACTTTTCTAACTACCGAATCTTGTTACTTAATCACTACTAGTTCATAGACAAGCGGGTTTTCAACTAATTTGAAACCTCAAGTTCTACACACCCAATAACTCTCCCTGAGTTTCAACTTGACTTCTTACGCATTTCTCATTAATCTTTTCTATCTTTTACATCCTGTTTTCATACATGCATACTAAACATCTTTGTGTCACCTTTCAAGAACATACTACTTACTATCATTAACTTAATTAAATAATGCTCAATAGGTACATTCACTATATTCTATGCCAATTCAAACCTAAAAATTTTAAATTTTATGCAAAAACAAAAAAGGAAGATGAGGACAACGAATCCCCACCCCTAACTCAAAAGTAGTCATGTCCCCACGACTCGAAGAAGACTCAATAAAGAAATATAAAATTTAAACTAGAAACCTTAACTAATGCATACAAGCTATTAAGAAGAAGTATTAGAACGGGGTACCTCGCCATAAAGATCTACCAAATCATCTTCCGAAGAGAAAGCATAATTATCAATATCCAAGTCTTTAATCCTTGAAATTTCATCCCAGCAGGCGTTGAATTCTCTTTTTATATTACCAATTTTTCTCATCAATTTAACTGACCATGCTGGTGTTGTGGATATACTCTTTGAATTTCTATTAAGATTTGACAAATAAATTTGATCTTGGATTGGTGTCTTTGCTTTAGGCCTTGGTGGTACACTCATCCTTGCTGTTAATTTCCTTTGTAGTGGTTGTGCTGGTGTCTTTGGTTTCTTTTCAATAGGCTCATCAAGGTTAATGGACTTTTATGTTGTGGCTCCAGGCAATTTCTTGTTCTTCCCTATTATTGAACACTTCCTCTTGTAATCCATAACATTCGTTCAGTTTGTCATCTTTGAATAAACCACAACTCAAGTCATCTTTTCTGTTGTGGCTTGATTTTGTTGCTTGAATGAATGATTATTAATGGTAGAAGAAGGTACTCTTGATTGTTGTTGAAGAACTCTTGAACGCTTGACGATTTGATGATGTTTTATGATGGTTAATTAAGCTTCAAGGTGTATTATAGGGGTTGGGTCTGAAAAGCGTTTTTATTTTACCTCAGAATCAGGTTTTCTCAACTCTATTAGATAGATCTCGAAAAAATATGCAATCTAGGCTCTTAAAAAAGTGAATTCCAACTTCGGAGCACAAAGTTATGGCCTTTTGAAGTTTTAGCTAAAATAAAAAAAAATTAAACCGTATGCGCTATTTTTCGCTACGATTTTGCTAATGTGTCTCGGCTGTGACCCGTAGTGAAAAACCGTCCCGACGAATTTTTTTTTTCTTTTTTTCTGTTTCTGTATCAATTTTTTTCCGCCTGCGGTACACTGGAAGAATCGTGCGGTGTACCGAACCCGTGTTGGAAAAAACCGTATCTTGCGATTTCCCGATATGGTTTTCTCTCCCTACTCTCGACAATGAACCGTGGTGGAAAACCATCGCCACGGTTTTGGACCTGCGGTACACCGGAAGAAAGGTCTTGTTTCCTGTTTTTTTTCATCTATTTGACCCCAAAAGTCAATTCCTGCACATATAACACACTACCTTTCTCTCCTATTAGCTTTTGAACACATTAATAATATACACTAACTTAGAATTAACTAGAAAGCAATTAAAACAAGGGGTGTCTCCCAAGAGCACTTTTGTTTAACGTCGTTTAGTTCGACGTGTTACCTCTGTGATTATGTGTGAACATCACCTCCCTAGCAATGAGTAAATTTATTAATATCTGGCAGGCTAAATTTGAATCCCTTGCCTTTTACTCCCACGAACTTCTCGGATCTATTCTTTGTAGCCATGTATGGTCCCGTCCAAAAGTTATTGGGTTTACGTGCATCTAGTGGTAATTTAATTTGATATGTAGTATTACACTCCTTTGACAATCCATTCATCTCCTCAGTTTCTAAGCTTCGTTTGTTAGAGAGAATGTCCTTCATGAATTTAAGTAATTTTGGTATTCTCTTGAGAGCTTCTACAAACGGTATGTTAATAACTAACTTGCTGATGTCTCCTCTGTTGTTCTATATTTATATGCTTAGGAGACATCAAATTAGGTGATTATCTGACTATTTTGATAGAATTTTGGACTAAATATGCAATAATCCGATTTTCCTCTTTAATTTCTAGTAATTTTAATTTATTAAACTTTTACGCGTAATATTGTGTATTTTTGTAAAAAGTTTGTAGGTTTTGAATACTAGCTAGGAGACGAAGTTGCAAATTTGGACACTGATAAAAATTGTTGATTTCAAGCCACCTAAGAGTATATTCAGCCGCTGACCTTTGAAGAGAAATTGTGCCCCATTGAGTTACGGAACTTTAGCAACTAGAATGAGGTCAATCCGAGTTGAAACGAACCGGCTAGTGCTGATTTAGTGGAGGTGGTGCAGCAGTTACAGGATTTTGGGCTAAGATAATGGACTTGGGCCTTTATTATTTCTTTTAAACCTTAGCCTAAGGTCCAAGTCCGAATTTTAGAGTATAAATAAGGCTTTTTTACTTCTATTTTACACACAATTCATTATTCACAAAGTCAGACAAAAAGAGAAGAAGCAGAAGCAAGGAAAAGAAGAAGCCAAGAGCTGGAGACTGTCTCTATCTCCACTTTGCAGCCGAATCATCTTCCTAATTAGGTTTCTTATTTCTATTTCTGTAAAACAATTATCAATTCCTTTCAATTTATTTTCTTAGTTCTTACGATTATGAACTAATTTCATTTGGTACTTGAGAACGCGTAATGGGTTGAACCCCAATCTTTTCCATTCTATGTCTCTGAATTTGGGATTATTTCAATTGAAATCGAATTGGGTATTTAATATTTTTCTTTAATTTACACGTATTGACTTTTATTGAAATAGCTAATCAATATTAGGACTTAGTACTTAGGCTATTCCAATTAGTGTCAATTGGATCACCTTGATGGGGGTCTAGGTACAGAACTATTTAACGAAAGTAGGATAGAAATTATTTGACCTTGACAGGCTTAATTAATCCTACGGCCAATTGGGTAGTTAGGCTTTAATCATTCGAAGGTGGACTATATTCACCCTGACGGGGTTTGTAGCATCTGAGAAGAGCTCCTTAGTCCACCCTGACGGGGGTAAGGAGATAATTGAATCCCGACCAATATTAATTACCGAATTCGTCCCTTAAACAATACATGGAATGATTAGATTTAGGTGAAACCCTAGCGTTGCTCGAGTATTACCTCTCATATCTCGCGTCTAGTTATTTTTAGCTGCGTCCAGCATTATATTTGCATTAATTTAGTCTTTTCATTATTTTTCTTAGTTATTAGAAAAACAAACAACCAATCTTAAAATTATTAACTTGTTTTACGTGCAATTAATCACTATCTGATAAGAATTAGAGTCAACCAATCCATCCCTGAGAACGAATCTATTTTATCACTATTATTACTTGGGACAACCGTACACTTGCGGTTGTGGTTCTCTTTTCTTATTGCATTTATTTTAGAACACACAAAGGACCATTAAGTTTTTGGCGCCGCTGCCGGGGACGGTAGCGTGTGACCCCGGTGTTTATCCTTTAGTGTTAGTTGTATTTTTATTTTTCAGTTTTACGCTTTGTTTGTTCATCTTTTTCAGGTTTTTAGGTTTGGTGTATGCGAAGGAGACTCTTTAAGGATCTTGAGACATTACCTCCGATCCTTGATAATCCTGAATCATTAGTCAGACTTTCAGGTCGATGGCGTATTTCGAGACGCAGCGACCTTGCGTCGTTGCTGACGCAAGGACCAGAACCTTCTCCTTCTTTGGCCGGCTAGCCGGTCAGCTGACCGGCATGCCTGCGGAATCTTGCTGGCGCAAATAGTGACGCAGCAATGCTGCGTCATTGCTGATGCAGTGGTCAGAGAGTTGGGGTCCTTCAGCTCTTTTGGCCGGTATGCCGGCCAGCTCGCCGGCTAGCCGGTCAAACCTGCTGTGGACTACAAATTTTTCTGTTTTCTCATCGTTTTGACCCCAAACTCATGACCATTATACCCCTGAAATCATCAAAAACAAACACCCTTCCTCATTTCTTAATAATAAACACTAAATTCAATGAAAATTAAACTAATTTACACTACGAAAATTGAAAAACTTAAACTAATATACACGAAATTGGCTTTTGTTTAACGTCGTTAAGCTCGACGGGTTACCTCGTGCTTTTAAGGAGCTTCGAGGAGGTACATGACCTCTCCGGGATGTGGGTCTTTTGCACGATCGGTATCTTCACCTCCATGATATATCTTTAAACGATGACCGTTCACCATGAATGTACGGTTTTCATGTGGGTGTTCTATCTCTATAGCTCCATGAGGTGTAACTTTGGTCACGATGTAAGGTCCTGACCACTTCTATCTTAATTTCCCCAGATAATTACTGAACTTTGAATTATATTTCAACACTCTTTGTCCCACTACAAAGTTCTTCTCTCGAATCCGATTGTCATGCCATCTCTTGGTATTTTCTTTGTAAAGTTTAGCATTTTCATAAGCATGTAATCGAAATTCATCAAGCTTATTAATTGCGCTCGTTCTATATATTGGTGATGATTCACAGGTTTATATTGTAACCCTTTGCCGGGGTAATAGTGAATGAAAAAGAAGATACGAGCTAGAATTGAAAAGAAAAAAAATATATGAAAAAATAGCGTGATATCTCGAACATCAAGAGTCATAGCTATACAAAAGAAGAAAATTGATTTGAAAAGAATATATATTTGGACCGGCAAAGAGGAATTTTTATGTGAACATCTTATGCTTTAATTGGGTTATTGGGGATGCTACTTTGTGCATCAGAGAAATTATTGGGTTGAGTGAGAAACGTTTTATGAGAGTAACTCAAGCTCTAGGGCGATTCGTTGATGGCTAGTGAGGAGAGAGCCAAAAGCTCACTCTAAATTATCCAAATATACTTATCATACCGTCCCTAAGCCTACATTACAACCTTAAAGACATTTTGATTCTTTGCTATGTAATCGAGAAGTGATTAAGCCAATAGAGAGTAGTTAAGTGGATCTTTGGATACAAGTAAGGTTTGATGAACAATCTATAGCTTCCTTGGTGAACTAAGTAAAGTTCCTCTCCTTCTTACATTGCGAAGCTAATCTAATCTTGAATTCAAACCGTGTTGACTGTGGATATATGAGAAGTGTGCAGGTATGTAGTTTGTAAATATTATTACATGAAATTTTCTGAGTAGTTGCTTTGAGTCTATTCTCCATATTCTGATATCTTCTTTCCTCTATGCTTAATTGACCTAGATGTGTATTTAGAGACTTCCCTTTGTTTTTATCTTTATTGTATCGGGACGATACAACTTTGAGTTGGGGGTCTTGATGTCTCCCCAATTGTGATGATTTAATATTAGTTGGAGACGTCATTTTTTGTGTTTTAGGAAGTCTTTTAGTTTATTTTCCCATTAAATATTGCACTTTCCTATTTCTAGTCTTGATTTAGTAAATTATTATTTCTAGCGCATATTGGGTTTAATTATTTATTTAGTGTGAAGCTTTAAAGATAATATGGAAATAAAGTAGATTCCAAGTCAAGTCTAAAGATAAGGAAAGAAGATCTTGAAGAAATCTGGAGATAGAAGGAAACAGAGTTCAATTAGAAAAAGGAAAAGCTGTCAAATAAATCTGAATTTCTACAGCTACGCCTAAAGAAGTGATTATAACTTCAAAACCGAGCCGATTCTGGAAGATCCCTTTCATAGGGAGATAGATAATTCCGTGAGGATTCTTTTGATATCTTATGGGTAAAAAACGGTCCAGTAACAAAGAAGATATGGTAAAAACAAGTTAGCAGTAATTATCCTTATCTAACTACGAATTTGAGTTGGACTATAGGAGTCCATTAATTTCCTTCTCCTTCAAAAAAACGAATTAGGTCTTCCTAAACACCTATAAATACACCCTTATACCATTGTAAACATGTCCTTGCTCAGTTTCAAGTTTAGGCTTAGTCCTTTCTTGTATTTTCTCAGTTTTAAATAATAGCTTAGTCCCTAATTAATATTCATCCTTAGAATCAAGCAATTCATCCAAGAAGCAAGCTGACCTATAGAGGAAGACAAGAAGCAAGAAATTGGAGAGTGACAAACTCCTCTTCTACATCTCACCTTCTCTATATTTAGGGTAATTAGCTATAGATTTATGCTCAACCATAATTCTAAGCTTTTATTATGTAAGTTTACTTTTAATTGTTGGGTTATAATTTTGTCTTAAATTTCATAAATACTATTTGTTATTTTAATTGATTTGAGCTTGCGTATATTGTTATTATGTGTTTTGACTTATTGTTACAACCCTAGATTTGGCAAATCTTAGGATTATTCTTAGTTATTGACAACACCACATAATCGTCTAGTTTTGATCATTCGCCTAACTAGATAGCCATAAAGGTTTGATTTAATCACCAATCATTACTCAGGAATCCTTGGTAGTGGAGAGGTTGCTCCTAAGCCTAATAGAGGCTAGGTAGAATTTAGAATCATGGTTAATATATAATGCTTAATCTATGACAGGTTAGAATAACAACTTACTAAAATAGACACATATTAGTGACCCTAATCTATTAGACTTACATCAATATTTATTTATCTGCATTCTTATTTATTATTTCACATCAGATAGTTATTCATATTATTTTATCTTTTTATATTTTATTCTAAATTATTTAAATTCATCTACGCTTGTTAAACATAAGTATATCTAACAGAGTAAGTCCCTGCGAACGAACTTGACTTATCATTAAAACTTGCAAACAATCTGTGATACTTGCAGTGAGTTTCGTGGTTCCCAAGGGTGTGTGCTCTTTATTATTATTATTATTATTTATCTATTATTTTATCACAACTTTGCCCCCACCAATCATGCAGCCAGATAATCATGTCTTTATCTTCTAATACGTGAAGGCTAATACGTTTAATTATTTCCTTATTAATTTTCTTTTGTTTAGATTGGATTTATAATTTTATTGTTTAAGAAAATACAATATATACAACAATTCTTTGATGTCTTTTAGAATGACTCGTTTTAAAATCCTCTCATATTGAAGCTATTTAAAAGATAAAATATTTTAAAATCTAGTGTCACACGACTATTTTTGTACAGTCAACCCACTACGTTTTGTTCATGTTTTTAATGCCCGATTTGTAATTGATTCTTTTTGCTTTTATGCACATCCAGGTTTGATGATTTAAGAAAGTGATTTAATTCTGTATTATAAAATAGGAAAAATTATGGAATTGTTTGGTTTTAGAATAGAAATTATTGTAATTATAAAATTGTTTCGGTTTTAAAGTTTTGTAATACGGAAATGTTTTAATTATGTAGTTTTTTATATGGAAAATAATTTTTTGTTATAGAATGATTTATTTAAAAATGTATTTTGAATATTTGTTTAGGTTAGACTTTGCCAAAATTAGTGAATCATTAACTTTAGGACTAATCACCTATCTTTTTACAATTTGAATCCAAATAATACCTATGACAAAAAAAAAATCCAAATAATACATTAATTATTTCCTTTTTTATTTTTTATATTCCAAATAAAATTATTTTTTTCCTTTCATTCTATTATTATTTGTTATTTCTATTATTTTTTTCCTTTATTAATTAATCTAAACATGGCATAAAAATTAATTTTATTCTAAATCTTTAAAATCATTTATTATAATTTATAAATCCATATAATTATAGGATAAGGATATCCATGTGCCAACCCACGTACAACCTGTACTCTATATATACCTGTCTATTTAATCAGCTTAAATTACAATATACATAAAATACATATAATATATAAACAAGGACAACAACCACACCTTCACCCTGGCGACATTCCTTAGAAAAATGCCCAGTTCTTCCGCACTTGTGACACTCCCTACCGCCGCTGGCACAACCACCACCGATACCAACATCACAGTCTCGAGCTACGTGGCCAATCCTCCCACATGTGTAACACTCACCACCACCATCACTTTCGTTGCGATCCACATTACCGTTCCTTCTGTTGTACCCATGATGGGTATGGGTACAACAGAAGGAACGGTAATGGGGATCGCAACGAAAGTGATGGTGGTGGTGAGTGTTACATGTGTGGGAGGATCGGCCACGTAGCTCGAGACTGTGATGTTGGTATCGGTGGTGGTTCTGCCAGCGGCGGTAGGAAGTGTTACAAGTGCGGAAGAACTGGGCATTTTTCTAAGGAATGTCGCCAGGGTGAAGGTGTGGTTGTTGCCCTTGTTTGTGGTGGTGGGCGTTGTGGTGTTGGTGGCGGCGCTGGGTGCTACAACTGTGGTGGGTACGGGCACATATTTCGAGAGTGTCCAAGTGAGCGAACTGGAGTTTGAAACATCCGTGGAAAGCCAGGGCATATGGCCCAAGATTGCCCACATGGTGGTAATAATGGTGGTGGTGGTGGTAGAGACGGAGGTGGTGGTGGAGTCGGCCGCTTTACCTGATTTGCTAGCGGAAACAGGTGTTTTCATTGTGGCAAGCCAGGCCACTCTGTAATAGATTGCTCAGAGAAGAATTGAATTTTGAGGAAAATACGTTTTTAGGCCTCAAAGTTTGAAATAAAATTTTTAAAGGCCTAGTTAAATGTTATGTTTTTTAATGGCATTTTTATCTTTTCTTTTTTTATATTTCCTTCCTTTATATACAATTTTCATCATTATCTTCTTTCCCTTATCTCTTCGAATTAATTTGGCATATAATTAATTATCATATATCTTTAAAGCTTCACAATTAACAAACAATTAAACCAAATATACTCTAAAAATGATAAATCAACAAATCAAGACAAGAAATAGGAAAATATAAATATAGGACGATAATTAAATTATTAAATACACCTAAAGTATTTTCCAATCCAAATACTTTTCAATCTTTTCATATATCTCTTTTTTCTTTTGTAAAACTATGACTCTCTTTTTTATGTTGAGATATCACACTATTTTTTTCTCATATATTCTTTTCTTTTCATGCTTTTCAGCTTTTTTCATTTACTATTACCCCGGCAAACGGTTACAATAATAACTTTTTCATCATCAATAATATCACAATTACAATTTCCCAAACCCAATGTTCCCTAATGATGAATACCACCACCCCAAACTCAAGCTCTAAAAATGACTTGTCTCAGGTTTTGCGATTCGAGTGCGGGTCATATGGATAAGTCCTATAAACTTGGGGTATGGCTTAAAATGTGGTTAAATAAAAGGCTTTAGAAAATATCGGAGAGGCTAAGACAGATAAATAATAATAATCAAATAAAAAGGGTAAGAAAGCTAAAAAGGCTTCAAGTGGCTTCAAATATGAAAGAATTGCCTTATTCACTTTTCTAACTACCGAATCTTGTTACTTAATCACTACTAGTTCATAGACAAGCGGGTTTTCAACTAATTTGAAACCTCACGTTCTACACACCCAATAACTCTCCCTGAGTTTCAACTTGACTTCTTACGCATTTCTCATTAATCTTTTCTATCTTTTACATCCTGTTTTCATACATGCATACTAAACATCTTTGTGTCACCTTTCAAGAACATACTACTTACTATCATTAACTTAATTAAATAATGCTCAATAGGTACATTCACTATATTCTATGCCAATTCAAACCTAAAAATTTTAAATTTTATGCAAAAACAAAAAAGGAAGATGAGGACAACGAATCCCCACCCCTAACTCAAAAGTAGTCGTGTCCCCACGACTCGAAGAAGACTCAATAAAGAAATATAAAATTTAAACTAGAAACCTTAACTAATGCATACAAGCAATTAAGAAGAAGTATTAGAACGGGGTACCTCGCCATAAAGATCTACCAAATCATCTTCCGAAGAAAAAGCATAATTATCAATATCCAAGTCTTTAATCCTTGAAATTTCATCCCAGCAGGCGTTGAATTCTCTTTTTATATTACCAATTTTTCTCATCAATTTAACTGACCATGCTGGTGTTGTGGATATACTCTTTGAATTTCTATTAAGATTTGACAAATAAATTTGATCTTGGATTGGTGTCTTTGATTTAGGCCTTGGTGGTACACTCATCCTTGCTGTTAATTTCCTTTGTAGTGGTTGTGCTGGTGTCTTTGGTTTCTTTTCAATAGGCTCATCAAGGTTAATGGACTTTTCTGTTGTGGCTCCAGGCAATTTCTTGTTCTTCCCTATTATTGAACACTTCCTCTTGTAATCCATAACATTCGTTCAGTTTGTCATCTTTGAATAAACCACAACTCAAGTCATCTTTTCTGTTGTGGCTTGATTTTGTTTCTTGAATGAATGATTATTAATGGTAGAAGAAGGTACTCTTGATTGTTGTTGAAGAACTCTTGAACGCTTGACGATTTGATGATGTTTTATGATGGTTAATTAAGCTTCAAGGTGTATTATAGGGGTTGGGTCTGAAAAGCGTTTTTATTTTACCTCAAAATCAGGTTTTCTCAACTCTATTAGATAGATCTCGAAAAAATATGCGATCTAGGCTCTTAAAAAAAGTGAATTCCGACTTCCGAGCACAAAGTTATGGCCTTTTGAAGTTTTAGCTAAAATAAAAAAAATTAAACCGTATGCGCTATTTTTCGCTACGATTTTGCTAATGTGTCTCGGCTGTGACCCCTAGTGAAAAACCGTCCCGACGAATTTTTTTTTTCTTTTTTTTCTGTTGCTGTATCAATTTTTTTCCGCCTGCGGTACACCGGAAGAATCGCGCGGTGTACCGAACCCGTGTTGGAAAAAACCGTATCTTGCGATTTCCCGATATGGTTTTCTCTCCCTACTCTCGACAATGAACCGTGGTGGAAAACCATCGCCACGGTTTTGGACCTGCGGTACACCGGAAGAAAGGTCTTGTTTCCTGTTTTTTTCATCTATTTGACCCCAAAAGTCAATTCCTGCACATATAACACACTACCTTTCTCTCCTATTAGCTTGTGAACACATTAATAATATACACCAACTTAGAATTAACTAGAAAGCAATTAAAACAAGGGGTGTCTCCCAAGAGCACTTTTGTTTAACGTCGTTTAGTTCGACGTGTTACCTCTGTGATTATGTGTGAACATCACCTCCCTCGCAATGAGTAAATTTATTAATATCTGGCAGGCTAAATTTGAATCCCTTGCCTTTTACTCCCACGAACTTCTCGGATCTATTCTTTGTAGCCATGTATGGTCCCATCCAAGAGTTATTGGGTTTACGTGCGCCTAATGGTAATTTAATTTGATATGTAGTATTACACTCCTTTGACAATCCATTCATCTCCTCAGTTTCTAAGCTTCGTTTGTTAGAGAGAATGTCCTTCATGAATTTAAGATATTTTGGTATTCTCTTGAGAGCTTCTACAAACGTTATGTTAATAACTAACTTGCTGATGTCTCCTCTGTTGTTCTATATATATATGCTTAGGAGACATCAAATTAGGTGATTATCTGACTATTTTGATAGAATTTTGGACTAAATATGCAATAATCCGATTTTCCTCTTTAATTTCTAGTAATTTTAATTTATTAAACTTTTACGCGTAATATTGTGTATTTTTGTAAAAAGTTTGTAGGTTTTGAATACTAGCTAGGAGAGGAAGTTGCAAATCTGGACACTGATAAAAATTGTTGATTTCAAGCCACCTAAGAGTATATTCAGCCGCTGACCTTTGAAGAGAAATTGTGCCCCATTGAGTTACGGAACTTTAGCAACTAGAATGAGGTCAATCCGAGTTGAAACGAACCGGCTAGTGCTGATTTAGTGGAGGTGGTGCAGCATTTACGGGATTTTGGGCTAAGATAATGGACTTGGGCCTTTATTATTTCTTTTAAACCTTAGCCTAAGGTCCAAGTCCGAATTTTAGAGTATAAATAAGGCTTTTTTACTTCTATTTTACACACAATTCATTATTCACAAAGTCAGACAAAAAGAGAAGAAGCAGAAGCAAGGAAAAGAAGAAGCCAAGAGCTGGAGACTGTCTCTATCTCCACTTTGCAGCCGAATCATCTTCCTAATTAGGTTTCTTATTTCTATTTCTGTAAAACAATTATCAATTCCTTTCAATTTATTTTCTTAGTTCTTACGATTATGAACTAATTTCATTTGGTACTTGAGAACGCGTAATGGGTTGAACCCCAATCTTTTCCATTCTATGTCTCTGAATTTGGGATTATTTCAATTGAAATCGAATTGGGTATTTAATATTTTTCTTTAATTTACACGTATTGACTTTTATTGAAATAGCTAATCAATATTAGGACCTAGTACTTAGGCTATTCCAATTAGTGTCAATTGGATCACCTTGATGGGGGTCTAGGTACAGAACTATTTAACGAAAGTAGGATAGAAATTATTTGACCTTGACAGGCTTAATTAATCCTACGGCCAATTGGGTAGTTAGGCTTTAATCATTCGAAGGTGGACTATATTCACCCTGACGGGGTTTGTAGCATCTGAGAAGAGCTCCTTAGTCCACCCTGACGGGGGTAAGGAGATAATTGAATCCCGACCAATATTAATTACCGAATTCGTCCCTTAAACAATACATAGAATGATTAGATTTAGGTGAAACCCTAGCGTTGCTCGAGTATTACCTCTCATATCTCGCGTCCAGTTATTTTTAGCTGCGTCCAGCATTATATTTGCATTAATTTAGTCTTTTCATTATTTTTCTTAGTTATTAGAAAAACAAACAACCAATCTTAAAATCATTAACTTGTTTTACGTGCAATTAATCACTATCTGCTAAGCATTAGAGTCAACCAATCCGTCCCTGAGAACGAATCTGTTTTATCACTATTATTACTTGGGACAACCGTACACTTGCGGTTGTGGTTCTCTTTTCTTATTGCATTTATTTTAGAACACACAAAGGACCATTAAGTATTTGGCGCCACTGCCGGGGACGGTAGCGTGTGACTTGGTGTTTATCCTTTAGTGTTAGTTGTATTTTTATTTTTCAGTTTTACGCTTTGTTTGTTCATCTTTTTCAGGTTTTTAGGTTTGGTGTATGCGAAGGAGACTCTTTAAGGATCTTGAGACATTACCTCCGATCCTTGATTATCCTGAATCATTAGTCAGACTTTCAGGTCGATGGCATATTTCGAGACGCAGCGACCTTGCGTCGTTGCTGACGCAAGGACCAGAACCTTCTCCTTCTTTGGCCGGCTAGCCGGTCAGCTGACCGGCATGCCGGCGGAATCTTGCTGGCGCAAATCGTGACGCAGCAATGCTGCGTCATTGCTGACGCAGTGGTCAGAGAGTTGGGGTCCTTCAGCTCTTTTGGCCGGTATGCCGGCCAGCTCGCCGGCTAGCCGGTCAAACCTGCTGTGGACTTCAAATTTTTCTGTTTTCTCATCGTTTTGACCCCAAACTCATGACCATTATACCCCTGAAATCATCAAAAACAAACACCCTTCCTCATTTCTTAATAATAAACACTAAATTCAACGAAAATTAAATTAATTTACACTACGAAAATTGAAAAACTTAAACTAATATACACGAAATTGGCTTTTGTTTAACGTCGTTAAGCTCGACGGGTTACCTCGTGCTTTTAAGGAGCTTCGAGGAGGTACATGACCTCTCCCGGATGTGGGTCTTTTGCACGATCGGTATCTTCACCTCCATGATATATCTTTAAACGATGACCGTTCACCATGAATGTACGGTTTTCAAGTGGGTGTTCTATCTCTATAGCTCCATGAGGTGTAACTTTGGTCACGATGTAAGGTCCTGACCACTTCGATCTTAATTTCCCCAGATAATTACTGAACTTTGAATTATATTTCAACACTCTTTGTCCCACTACAAAGTTCTTCTCTCGAATCCGATTATCATGCCATCTCTTGGTATTTTCTTTGTAAAGTTTAGCATTTTCATAAGCATGTAATCGAAATTCATCAAGCTTATTAATTGCGCTCGTTCTATATATTGGTGATGATTCACAGGTTTATATTGTAACCCTTTGCCGGGGTAATAGTGAATGAAAAAGAAGATACGAGCTAGAATTGAAAAGAAAAAAAATATATGAAAAAATAGCGTGATATCTCGAACATCAAGAGTCATAGCTATACAAAAGAAGAAAATTGATTTGAAAAGAATATATATTTGGACCGGCAAAGAGGAATTTTTATGTGAACATCTTATGCTTTAATTGGGTTATTGGGGATGCTACTTTGTGCATCAGAGAAATTATTGGGTTGAGTGAGAAACGTTTTATGAGAGTAACTCAAGCTCTAGGGCGATTCGTTGATGGCTAGTGAGGAGAGAGCCAAAAGCTCACTCTAAATTATCCAAATATACTTATCATACCGTCCCTAAGCCTACATTACAACCTTAAAGACATTTTGATTCTTTGCTATGTAATCGAGAAGTGATTAAGCCAATAGAGAGTAGTTAAGTGGATCTTTGGATACAAGTAAGGTTTGATGAACAATCTATAGCTTCCTTGGTGAACTAAGTAAAGTTCCTCTCCTTCTTACATTGCGAAGCTAATCTAATCTTGAATTCAAACCGTGTTGACTGTGGATATGAGAAGTGTGCAGGTATGTAGTTTGTAAATATTATTACATGAAATTTTCTGAGTAGTTGCTTTGAGTCTATTCTCCATATTCTGATATCTTCTTTCCTCTGTGCTTATTGACCTAGATGTGTATTTAGAGACTTCCCTTTGTTTTTATCTTTATTGTATCGGGACGATACA
Source organism: Nemophila menziesii (assembly GCA_029959085.1). NCBI lineage: Eukaryota > Viridiplantae > Streptophyta > Magnoliopsida > Boraginales > Hydrophyllaceae > Nemophila > Nemophila menziesii. The sequence continues at coordinate 115,793 of JARWIR010000091.1, read as the reverse complement.
ACTTTGAGTTGGGGGTCTTGATGTCTCTCCAATTGTGATGATTTAATATTAGTTGGAGACGTCATTTTTTGTGTTTTAGGAAGTCTTTTAGTTTATTTTCCCATTAAATATTGCACTTTCCTATTTCTAGTCTTGATTTAGTAAATTATTATTTCTAGCGCATATTGGGTTTAATTATTTATTTAGTGTGAAGCTTTAAAGATAATATGGAAATTCCAAGTCAAGTCTAAAGATAAGGAAAGAAGATCTTGAAGAAATCTGGAGATAGAAGGAAACAGAGTTCAATTAGGAAAAGGAAAAGCTGTCAAATAAATCTGAATTTCTACAGCTACGCCTAAAGAAGTGATTATAACTTCAAAACCGAGCCGATTCTGGAAGATCCCTTTCATAGGGAGATAGATAATTCCGTGAGGATTCTTTTGATATCTTATGGGTAAAAAACGGTCCAGTAACAAAGAAGATATGGTAAAAACAAGTTAGCAGTAATTATCCTTATCTAACTACGAATTTGAGTTGGACTATAGGAGTCCATTAATTTCCTTCTCCTTCAAAAAAACGAATTAGGTCTTCCTAAACACCTATAAATACACCCTTATACCATTGTAAACATGTCCTTGCTCAGTTTCAAGTTTAGGCTTAGTCCTTTCTTGTATTTTCTCAGTTTTAAATAATAGCTTAGTCCCTAATTAATATTCATCCTTAGAATCAAGCTATTCATCCAAGAAGCAAGCTGACCTATAGAGGAAGACAAGAAGCAAGAAATTGGAGAGTGACAAACTCCTCTTCTACATCTCACCTTCTCTATATTTAGGGTAATTAGCTATAGATTTATGCTCAACCATAATTCTAAGCTTTTATTCTGTAAGTTTACTTTTAATTGTTGGGTTATAATTTTGTCTTAAATTTCATAAATACTATTTGTTATTTTAATTGATTTGAGCTTGGCGTATATTGTTATTATGTGTTTTGACTTATTGTTACAACCCTAGATTTGGCAAATCTTAGGATTATTCTTAGTTATTGACAACACCACATAATCGTCTAGTTTTGATCATTCGCCTAACTAGATAGCCATAAAGGTTTGATTTAATCACCAATCATTACTCAGGAATCCTTGGTAGTGGAGAGGTTGCTCCTAAGCCTAATAGAGGCTAGGTAGAATTTAGAATCATGGTTAATATATAATGCTTAATCTATGACAGGTTAGAATAACAACTTACTAAAATAGACACATATTAGTGACCCTAATCTATTAGACTTACATCCATATTTATTTATCTGCATTCTTATTTATTATTTCACATCAGATAGTTATTCATATTATTTTATCTTTTTATATTTTATTCTAAATTATTTAAATTCATCTACGCTTGTTAAACATAAGTATATCTAACAGAGTAAGTCCCTGCGAACGAACTTGACTTATCATTAAAACTTGCAAACAATCTGTGATACTTGCAGTGAGTTTCGTGGTTCCCAAGGGTGTGTGCTCTTTATTATTATTATTATTTATCTATTATTTTATCACACCTTTGCCCCCACCAATCATGCAGCCAGATAATCATGTCTTTATCTTCTAATACGTGAAGGCTAATACGTTTAATTATTTCCTTATTAATTTTCTTTTGTTTAGATTGGATTTATAATTTTATTGTTTAAGAAAATACAATATATACAACAATTCTTTGATGTCTTTTAGAATGACTCGTTTTAAAATCCTCTCATATTGAAGCTATTTAAAAGATAAAATATTTTAAAATCTAGTGTCACACGACTATTTTTGTACAGTCAACCCACTACGTTTTGTTCATGTTTTTAATGCCCGATTTGTAATTGATTCTTTTTGTTTTTATGCACATCCAGGTTTGATGATTTAAGAAAGTGATTTAATTCTGTATTATAAAATAGGAAAAATTATGGAATTGTTTGGTTTTAGAATAGAAATTATTGTAATTATAAAATTGTTTCGGTTTTAAAGTTTTGTAATACGGAAATGTTTTAATTATGTAGTTTTTTATATGGAAAATAATTTTTTGTTATAGAATGATTTATTTAAAAATGTATTTTGAATATTTGTTTAGGTTAGACTTTGCCAAAATTAGTGAATCATTAACTTTAGGACTAATCACCTATCTTTTTACAATTTGAATCCAAATAATACCTATGACAAAAAAAAAATCCAAATAATACATTAATTATTTCCTTTTTTATTTTTTATATTCCAAATAAAATTATTTTTTTCCTTTCATTCTATTATTATTTGTTATTTCTATTATTTTTTTCCTTTATTAATTAATCTAAACATGGCATAAAAATTAATTTTATTCTAAATCTTTAAAATCATTTATTATAATTTATAAATCCATATAATTATAGGATAAGGATATCCATGTGCCAACCCACGTACAACCTGTACTCTATATATACCTGTCTATTTAATCAGCTTAAATTACAATATACATAACATACATATAATATATAAACAAGGGCAACAACCACACCTTCACCCTGGCGACATTCCTTAGAAAAATGCCCAGTTCTTCCGCACTTGTGACACTCCCTTTCGCCGCTGGCACAACCACCACCGATACCAACATCACAGTCTCGAGCTACGTGGCCAATCCTCCCACATGTGTAACACTCACCACCACCATCACTTTCGTTGCGATCCCCATTACCGTTCCTTCTGTTGTACCCATACCAATCATGGGTACAACAGAAGGAACGGTAATGGGGATCGCAACGAAAGTGATGGTGGTGGTGAGTGTTACATGTGTGGGAGGATCGGCCACGTAGCTCGAGACTGTGATGTTGGTATCGATGGTGGTTCTGCCAGCGGCGGTAGGGAGTGTTACAAGTGCGGAAGAACTGGGCATTTTTCTAAGGAATGTCGCCAGGGTGAAGGTGTGGTTGTTGCCCTTGTTTGTGGTGGTGGGCGTTGTGGTGTTGGTGGCGGCGCTGGGTGCTACAACTGTGGTGGGTACGGGCACATATCTCGAGAGTGTCCAAGTTAGCGAACTGGAGTTTGAAACATCTGTGGAAAGCCAGGGCATATGGCCCAAGATTGCCCACATGGTGGTAATAATGGTGGTGGTGGTGGTAGAGACGGAGGTGGTGGTGGAGTCGGCCGCTTTACCTGATTTGCTAGCGGAAACAGGTGTTTTCATTGTGGCAAGCCAGGCCACTCTGTAATAGATTGCTCAGAGAAGAATTGAATTTTGAGGAAAATACGTTTTTAGGCCTCAAAGTTTGAAATAAATTTTTTAAAGGCCTAGTTAAATGTTATGTTTTTTAATGGCATTTTTATCTTTTCTTTTTTTATATTTCCTTCCTTTATATACAATTTTCATCATTATCTTCTTTCCCTTATCTCTTCGAATTAATTTGGCATATAATTAATTATCATATATCTTTAAAGCTTCACAATTAACAAACAATTAAACCAAATATACTCTAAAAATAATAAATCAACAAATCAAGACAAGAAATAGGAAAATATAAATATAGGACGATAATTAAATTATTAAATACACCTAAAGTATTTGCCAATCCAAATACTTTTCAATCTTTTCATATATCTCTTTTTTCTTTTGTAAAACTATGACTCTCTTTTTTATGTTGAGATATCACACTATTTTTTTCTCATATATTCTTTTCTTTTCATGCTTTTCAGCTTTTTTCATTTACTATTACCCCGGCAAACGGTTACAATAATAACTTTTTCATCATCAATAATATCACAATTACAATTTCCCAAACCCAATGTTCCCTAATGATGAATCCCACCACCCCAAACTCAAGCTCTAAAAATGACTTGTCTCAGGTTTTACGATTCGAGTGCGGGTCATATGGATAAGTCCTATAAACTAGGGGTATGGCTTAAAATGTGGTTAAATAAAAGGCTTTAGAAAATATCGGAGAGGCTAAGACAGATAAATAATAATAATCAAATAAAAAGTGTAAGAAAGCTAAAAAGGCTTCAAGTGGCTTCAAATATGAAATAATTGCCTTATTCACATTTCTAACTACCGAATCTTGTTACTTAATCACTACTAGTTCATAGACAAGCGGGTTTTCAACTAATTTGAAACCTCACGTTCTACACACCCAATAACTCTCCCTGAGTTTCAACTTGACTTCTTACGCATTTCTCATTAATCTTTTCTATCTTTTACATCCTGTTTTCATACATGTATACTAAACATCTTTGTGTCACCTTTCAAGAACATACTACTTACTATCATTAACTTAATTAAATAATGCTCAATAGGTACATTCACTATATTCTATGCCAATTCAAACCTAAAAATTTTAAATTTTATGCAAAAACAAAAAAAGAAGATGAGGACAACGAATCCCCACCCCTAACTCAAAAGTAGTCGTGTCCCCACGACTCGAAGAAGACTTAATAAAGAAATATAAAATTTAAACTAGAAACCTTAACTAATGCATACAAGAAATTAAGAAGAAGTATTAGAACGGGGTACCTCGCCATAAAGATCTACCAAATCATCTTCCGAAGAAAAAGCATAATTATCAATATCCAAGTCTTTAATCCTTGAAATTTCCTCCCAGCAGGAGTTGAATTCTCTTTTTATTTTACAAATTTTTCTCATCAATTTAACTGACCATGCTGGTGTTGTGGATATACTCTTTGAATTTCTATTAAGATTTGACAAATAAATTTGATCTTGGATTGGTGTCTTTGCTTTAGGCCTTGGTGGTACACTCATCCTTGCTGTTAATTTCCTTTGTAGTGGTTGTGCTGGTGTCTTTGGTTTCTTTTCAATAGGCTCATCAAGGTTAATGGACTTTTCTGTTGTGGCTCCAGGCAATTTCTTGTTCTTCCCTATTATTGAACACTTCCTCTTGTAATCCATAACATTCGTTCTGTTTGTCATCTTTGAATAAACCACAACTCAAGTCATCTTTTCTGTTGTGGCTTGAGTTTGTTGCTTGGATGAATGATTATCAATGGTAGAAGGAGGTACTCTTGATTGTTGTTGAAGAACTCTTGAACGCTTGACGATTTGATGATGTTTTATGATGGTTAATTAAGCTTCAAGGTGTATTATAGGGGTTGGGTCTGAAAAGCGTTTTTATTTTAACTCAAAATCAGGTTTTCTCAACTCTATTAGATAGATCTCGAAAAAATATGCGATCTAGGCTCTTAAAAAAGTGAATTCCGACTTCCGAGCACAAAGTTATGGCCTTTTGAAGTTTTAGCTAAAATAAAAAAAATTAAACCGTATGCGCTATTTTTCGCTACGATTTTGCTAATGTGTCTCGGCTGTGACCCGTAGTGAAAAACTGTCCCGACGAAATTTTTTTTTCTTTTTTTTCTGTTGCTGTATCAATTTTTTTCCGCCTGCGGTACACCGGAAGAATCGTGCGGTGTACCGAACCCGTTTTGGAAAAAACCTTATCTTGCGATTTCCCGATATGGTTTTCTCTCCCTATTCTCGACAATGAACCGTGGTAGAAAACCATCGCCACGGTTTTGGACCTGCGGTACACCGGAAGAAAGTTCTTGTTTCCTGATTTTTTCATCTATTTGACCCCAAAAGTCAATTCCTGCACATATAACACACTACCTTTCTCTCCTATTAGCTTGTGAACACATTAATAATATACATTAACTTAGAATTAACTAGAAAACAATTAAAACAAGGGGTGTCTCCCAAGAGCACTTTTGTTTAACGTCGTTTAGTTCGACGTGTTACCTCTGTGATTATGTGTGAACATCACCTCCCTAGCAATGAGTAAATTTATTAATATTTGGCAGGCTAAATTTGAATCCCTTGCCTTTTACTCGCACGAACTTCTCGGATCTATTCTTTGTAGCCATGTATGGTCCCATCCAAGAGTTATTGGGTTTACGTGCGTCTAGTGGTAATTTAATTTGATATGTAGTATTACACTCCTTTGACAATCCATTCATCTCCTCAGTTTCTAAGCTTCGTTTGTTAGAGAGAATGTCCTTCATGAATTTAAGATATTTTGGTATTCTCTTGAGAGCTTCTACAAACGGTATGTTAATAACTAACTTGCTGATGTCTCCCCTGTTGTTCTATATTTATATGCTTAGGAGACATCAAATTAGGTGATTATCTGACTATTTTGATAGAATTTTGGACTAAATATGCAATAATCCGATTTTCCTCTTTAATTTCTAGTAATTTTAATTTATTAAACTTTTACGCATAATATTTTGTATTTTTGTGAAAAGTTTGTAGGTTTTGAATACTAGCTAGGAGAGGAAGTTGCAAATCTGGACACTGATAAAAATTGTTGATTTCAAGCCACCTAAGAGTATATTCAGCCGCTGACCTTTGAAGAGAAATTGTGCCCCATTGAGTTACGGAACTTTAGCAACTAGAATGAGGTCAATCCGAGTTGAAACGAACCGTCTAGTGCTGATTTAGTGGAGGTGGTGCAGCAGTTACGGGATTTTGGGCTAAGATAATGGACTTGGGCCTTTATTATTTCTTTTAAACCTTAGCCTAAGGTCCAAGTCCGAATTTTAGAGTATAAATAAGGCTTTTTTACTTCTATTTTACACACAATTCATTATTCACAAAGTCAGACAAAAAGAGAAGAAGCAGAAGCAAGGAAAAGAAGAAGCCAAGAGCTGGAGACTGTCTATATCTCCACTTTGCAGCCGAATCAACTTCCTAATTAGGTTTCTTATTTCTATTTCTGTAAAACAATCATCAATTCCTTTCAATTTATTTTCTTAGTTCTTACGATTATGAACTAATTTCATTTGGTACTTGAGAACGCGTAATGGGTTGAACCCCAATCTTTTCCATTCTATGTCTTTGAATTTGGGATTATTTCAATTGAAATCGAATTGGGTATTTAATATTTTTCTTTAATTTACACGTATTGACTTTTATTGAAATAGCTAATCAATATTAGGACCTAGTACTTAGGCTATTCCAATTAGTGGCAATTGGATCACCTTGATAGGGGTCTAGGTACAGAACTATTTAACGAAAGGAGGATAGAAATTATTTGACCTTGACAGGCTTAATTAATCCTACGGCCAATTGGGTAGTTAGGCTTTAATCATTCGAAGGTGGACTATATTCACCCTGACGGGGTTTGTAGCACCTGAGAAGAGCTCCTTAGTCCACCCTGACGGGGGTAAGGAGATAATTGAATCCCGGCCAATATTAATTACCGAATTCGTCCCTTAAACAATACATGGAATGATTAGATTTAGGTGAAACCCTAGCGTTGCTCGAGTATTACCTCTCATATCTCGCGTCCAGTTATTTTTAGCTGCGTCCAGCATTATATTTGCATTAATTTAGTCTTTACATTATTTTTCTTAGTTATTAGAAAAACAAACAACCAATCTTAAAATCATTAACTTGTTTTACGTGCAATTAATCACTATCTGCTAAGCATTAGAGTCAACCAATCCATCCCAGAGAACGAATCTGTTTTATCACTATTATTACTTGGGACAACCGTACACTTGCGGTTGTGGTTCTCTTTTCTTATTGCATTTATTTTAGAACACACAAAGGACCATTAAGTTTTTGGCGCCGCTGCCGGGGACGGTAGCGTGTGACCCCGGTGTTTATCCTTTAGTGTTAGTTGTATTTTTATTTTTCAGTTTTACGCTTTGTTTGTTCATCTTTTTCAGGTTTTTAGGTTTGGTGTATGCGAAGGAGACTCTTTAAGGATCTTGAGACATTACCTCCGATCCTTGATAATCCTGAATCATTAGTCAGACTTTCAGGTCGATGGCGTATTTCGAGACGCAGCGACCTTGCGTCGTTGCTGACGCAGCGACCAGAACCTTCTCCTTCTTTGGCCGGCTAGCCGGTCAGCTGACCGGCATGCCTGCGGAATCTTGCTGGCGCAAATAGTGACGCAGCAATGCTGCGTCATTGCTGACGCAGTGGTCAGAGAGTTGGGGTCCTTCAGCTCTTTTGGCCGGTATGCCGGCCAGCTCGCCGGCTAGCCGGTCAAACCTGCTTTGGACTTCAAATTTTTCTGTTTTCTCATCGTTTTGACCCCAAACTCATGACCATTATACCCCTGAAATCGTCAAAAACAAACACCCTTCCTCATTTCTTAATAATAAACACTAAATTCAACGAAAATTAAACTAATTTACACTACGAAAATTGAAAAACTTAAACTAATATACACGAAATTGGCTTTTGTTTAACGTCGTTAAGCTCGACGGGTTACCTCGTGCTTTTAAGGAGCTTCGAGGAGGTACATGACCTCTCCGGGATGTGGGTCTTTTGCACGATCGGTATCTTCACCTCCATGATATATCTTTAAACGATGACCGTTCACCATGAATGTACGGTTTTCAAGTGGGTGTTCTATCTCTATAGCTCCATGAGGTGTAACTTTGGTCACGATGTAAGGTCCTGACCACTTCGATCTTAATTTCTCCAGATAATTACTGAACTTTGAATTATATTTCAACACTCTTTGTCCCACTACAAAGTTCTTCTCTCGAATCCGATTATCATGCCATCTCTTGGTATTTTCTTTGTAAAGTTTAGCATTTTCATAAGCATGTAATCAAAATTCATCAAGCTTATTAATTGCGCTCGTTCTATATATTGGTGATGATTCACAGGTTTATATTGTAACCCTTTGCCGGGGTAATAGTGAATGAAAAAGAAGATACGAGCTAGAATTGAAAAGAAAAAAAATATATGAAAAAATAGCGTGATATCTCGAACATCAAGAGTCATAGCTATACAAAAGAAGAAAATTGATTTGAAAAGAATATATATTTGGACCGGCAAAGAGGAATTTTAATGTGAACATCTTATGCTTTAATTGGGTTATTGGGGATGCTACTTTGTGCATCAGAGAAATTATTGGGTTGAGTGAGAAACGTTTTATGAGAGTAACTCAAGCTCTAGGGCGATTCGTTGATGGCTAGTGAGGAGAGAGCCAAAAGCTCACTCTAAATTATCCAAATATACTTATCATACCGTCCCTAAGCCTACATTACAACCTTAAAGACATTTTGATTCTTTGCTATGTAATCGAGAAGTGATTAAGCCAATAGAGAGTAGTTAAGTGGATCTTTGGATACAAGTAAGGTTTGATGAACAATCTATAGCTTCCTTGGTGAACTAAGTAAAGTTCCTCTCCTTCTTACATTGCGAAGCTAATCTAATCTTGAATTCAAACCGTGTTGACTGTGGATATGAGAAGTGTGCAGGTATGTAGTTTGTAAATATTATTACATGAAATTTTCTGAGTAGTTGCTTTGAGTCTATTCTCCATATTCTGATATCTTCTTTCCTCTGTGCTTAATTGACCTAGATGTGTATTTAGAGACTTCCCTTTGTTTTTATCTTTATTGTATCGGGACGATACAACTTTGAGTTGGGGGTCTTGATGTCTCCCCAATTGTGATGATTTAATATTAGTTGGAGACGTCATTTTTTGTGTTTTAGGAAGTCTTTTAGTTTATTTTCCCATTAAATATTGCACTTTCCTATTTCTAGTCTTGATTTAGTAAATTATTATTTCTAGCGCATATTGGGTTTAATTATTTATTTAGTGTGAAGCTTTAAAGATAATATGGAAATTCCAAGTCAAGTCTAAAGATAAGGAAAGAAGATCTTGAAGAAATCTGGAGATAGAAGGAAACAGAGTTCAATTAGAAAAAGGAAAAGCTGTCAAATAAATCTGAATTTCTACAGCTACGCCTAAAGAAGTGATTATAACTTCAAAACCGAGCCGATTCTGGAAGATCCCTTTCATAGGGAGATAGATAATTCCGTGAGGATTCTTTTGATATCTTATGGGTAAAAAACGGTCCAGTAACAAAGAAGATATGGTAAAAACAAGTTAGCAGTAATTATCCTTATCTAACTACGAATTTGAGTTGGACTATAGGAGTCCATTAATTTCCTTCTCCTTCAAAAAAACGAATTAGGTCTTCCTAAACACCTATAAATACACCCTTATACCATTGTAAACATGTCCTTGCTTAGTTTCAAGTTTAGGCTTAGTCCTTTCTTGTATTTTCTCAGTTTTAAATAATAGCTTAGTCCCTAATTAATATTCATCCTTAGAATCAAGCTATTCATCCAAGAAGCAAGCTGACCTATAGAGGAAGACAAGAAGCAAGAAATTGGAGAGTGACAAACTCCTCTTCTACATCTCACCTTCTCTATATTTAGGGTAATTAGCTATAGATTTATGCTCAACCATATTTCTAAGCTTTTATTCTGTAAGTTTACTTTTAATTGTTGGGTTATAATTTTGTCTTAAATTTCATAAATACTATTTGTTATTTTAATTGATTTGAGCTTGGCGTATATTGTTATTATGCGTTTTGACTTATTGTTACAACCCTAGATTTGGCAAATCTTAGGATTATTCTTAGTTATTGACAACACCACATAATCGTCTAGTTTTGATCATTCGCCTAACTAGATAGCCATAAAGGTTTGATTTAATCACCAATCATTACTCAGGAATCCTTGGTAGTGGAGAGGTTGCTCCTAAGCCTAATAGAGGCTAGGTAGAATTTAGAATCATGGTTAATATATAATGCTTAATCTATGACAGGTTAGAATAACAACTTAGTAAAATAGACACATATTAGTGACCCTAATCTATTAGACTTACATCCATATTTATTTATCTGCATTCTTATTTATTATTTCACATCAGATAGTTATTCATATTATTTTATCTTTTTATATTTTATTCTAAATTATTTAAATTCATCTACGCTTGTTAAACATAAGTATATCTAACAGAGTAAGTCCCTGCGAACGAACTTGACTTATCATTAAAACTTGCAAACGATCTGTGATACTTGCAGTGAGTTTCGTGGTTCCCAAGGGTGTGTGCTCTTTATTATAATTATTATTATTTATCTATTATTTTATCACACCTTTGCCCCCACCAATCATGCAGCCAGATAATTATGTCTTTATCTTCTAATACGTGAAGGCTAATACGTTTAATTATTTCCTTATTAATTTTCTTTTGTTTAGATTGGATTTATAATATTATTGTTTAAGAAAATACAATATATACAACAATTCTTTGATGTCTTTTAGAATGACTCGTTTTAAAATCCTCTCATATTGAAGCTATTTAAAAGATAAAATATTTTAAAATCTAGTGTCGCACGACTATTTTTGTACAGTCAACCCACTACGTTTTGTTCATGTTTTTAATGCCCGATTTGTAATTGATTCTTTTTGTTTTTATGCACATCCAGGTTTGATGATTTAAGAAAGTGATTTAATTCTATATTATAAAATAGGAAAAATTATGGAATTGTTTGGTTTTAGAATAGAAATTATTGTAATTATAAAATTGTTTCGGTTTTAAAGTTTTGTAATACGGAAATGTTTTAATTATGTAGTTTTTTATATGGAAAATAATTTTTTGTTATAGAATGATTTATTTAAAAATGTATTTTGAATATTTGTTTAGGTTAGACTTTGCCAAAATTAGTGAATCATTAACTTTAGGACTAATCACCTATCTTTTTACAATTTAAATCCAAATAATACATTACTTATTTCCTTTTTTATTTTTTATATTCCAAATAAAATTATTTTTTTCCTTTCATTCTTTTATTATTTGTTATTTCTATTATTTTTTTCCTTTAATAATTAATCTAAACATGGCATAAAAATTAATTTTATTCTAAATCTTTAAAATCATTCATTATAATTTATAAATCCATATAATTATAGGATAAGGATATCCATGTGCCAACCCACGTACAACCTGTACTCTATATATACCTTTCTATTTAATCAGCTTAAATTACAATATACATAACATACATATAATATATAAACAAGGGCAACAACCACACCTTCACCCTGGCGACATTCCTTAGAAAAATGCCCAGTTCTTCCGCACTTGTGACACTCCCTACCGCCGCTGGCACAACCACCACCGATACCAACATCACAGTCTCGAGCTACGTGGCCGATCCTCCCACATGTGTAACACTCACCACCACCATCACTTTCATTGCGATCCCCATTACCGTTCCTTCTGTTGTACCCATACCCATCATGGGTACAACAGAAGGAACGGTAATGGGGATCGCAACGAAAGTGATGGTGGTGGTGAGTGTTACATGTGTGGGAGGATCAGCCACGTAGCTCGAGACTGTGATGTTGGTATCGGTGGTGGTTCTGCCAGCGGCGGTAGGGAGTGTTACAAGTGCGGAAGAACTGGGCATTTTTCTAAGGAATGTCGCCAGGGTGAAGGTGTGGTTGTTGCCCTTGTTTGTGGTGGTGGGCGTTGTGGTGTTGGTGGCGGCGCTGGGTGCTACAACTGTGGTGGGTACGGGCACATATCTCGAGAGTGTCCAAGTGAGCGAACTGGAGTTTGAAACATCTGTGGAAAGCCAGGGCATATGGCCCAAGATTGCCCACATGGTGGTAATAATGGTGGTGGTGGTGGTAGAGACGGTGGTGGTGGTGGTGGAGTCGGCCGCTTTACCTGATTTGCTAGCGGAAACAGGTGTTTTCATTGTGGCATGCCAGGCCACTCTGTAATAGATTGCTCAGAGAAGAATTGAATTTTGAGGAAAATACGTTTTTAGGCCTCAAAGTTTGAAATAAAATTTTTAAAGGCCTAGTTAAATGTTATGTTTTTTAATGGCATTTTTATCTTTTCTTTTTTTATATTTCCTTCCTTTATATACAATTTTCATCATTATCTTCTTTCCCTTATCTCTTCGAATTAATTTGGCATATAATTAATTATCATATATCTTTAAAGCTTCACAATTAACAAACAATTAAACCAAATATACTCTAAAAATAATAAATCAACAAATCAAGACAAGAAATAGGAAAATATAAATATAGGACGATAATTAAATTATTAAATACACCTAAAGTATTTGCCAATCCAAATACTTTTCAATCTTTTAATATATCTCTTTTTTCTTTTGTAAAACGATGACTCTCTTTTTTATGTTGAGATATCACACTATTTTTTTCTCATATATTCTTTTCTTTTCATGCTTTCAGCTTTTTTCATTTACTATTACCCCGGCAAACGGTTACAATAATAACTTTTTCATCATCAATAATATCACAATTACAATTTCCCAAACCCAATGTTCCCTAATGATGAATCCCACCACCCCAAACTCAAGCTCTAAAAATGACTTGTCTCAGGTTTTGCAATTCGAGTGCGGGTCATATGGATAAGTCCTATAAACTAGGGGTATGGCTTAAAATGTGGTTAAATAAAAGGCTTTAGAAAATATCTGTGAGGCTAAGACAGATAAATAATAATAATCAAATAAAAAGGGTAAGAAAGCTAAAAAGGCTTCAAGTGGCTCAAATATGAAAGAATTGCCTTATTCACTTTTCTAACTACCGAATCTAGTTACTTAATCACTACTAGTTCATAGACAAGCGGGTTTTCAACTAATTTGAAACCTCACGTTCTACACACCCAATAACTCTCCCTGAGTTTCAACTTGACTTCTTACGCATTTCTCATTAATCTTTTCTATCTTTTACATCCTGTTTTCATACATGCATACTAAACATCTTTGTGTCACCTTTCAAGAACATACTACTTACTATCATTAACTTAATTAAATAATGCTCAATAGGTACATTCACTATATTCTATGCCAATTCAAACCTAAAAATTTTAAATTTTATGCAAAAACAAAAAAGGAAGATGAGGACAACGAATCCCCACCCCTAACTCAAAAGTAGTCGTGTCCCCACGACTCGAAGAAGACTCAATAAAGAAATATAAAATTTAAACTAGAAACCTTAACTAACGCATACAAGAAATTAAGAAGAAGTATTAGAACGGGGTACCTCGCCATAAAGATCTACCAAATCATCTTCCGAAGAAAAAGCATAATTATCAATACCCAAGTCTTTAATCCTTGAAATTTCATCCCAGCAGGCGTTGAATTCTCTTTTTATATTACCAATTTTTCTCATCAATTTAACTGACCATGCTGGTGTTGTGGATATACTCTTTGAATTTCTATTAAGATTTGACAAATAAATTTGATCTTGGATTGGTGTCTTTGCTTTAGGCCTTGGTGGTACACTCATCCTTGCTGTTAATTTCCTTTGTAGTGGTTGTGCTGGTGTCTTTGGTTTCTTTTCAATAGGCTCATCAAGGTTAATGGACTTTTCTGTTGTGGCTCTAGGCAATTTCTTGTTCTTCCCTATTATTGAACACTTCCTCTTGTAATCCATAACATTCGTTCTGTTTGTCATCTTTGAATAAACCACAACTCAAGTCATCTTTACTGTTGTGGCTTGAGTTTGTTGCTTGGATGAATGATTATCAAAGGTAGAAGGAGGTACTCTGGATTGTTGTTGAAGAACTCTTGAACGCTTGACGATTTGATGATGTTTTATGATGGTTAATTAAGCTTCATGGTGTATTTAAGGGGTTGGGTCTAAAAAGCGTTTTTATTTTACCTCAAAATCAGGTTTTCTCAACTCTATTAGATAGATCTCGAAAAAATATGCGATCTAGGCTCTTAAAAAAGTGAATTCCGACTTCCAAGCACAAAGTTATGGCCTTTTGAAGTTTTAGCTAAAATAAAATAAAAATTAAACAGTATGCGCTATTTTTCGCTACGATTTTGCTAATGTGTCTCGGCTGTGACCCGTAGTGAAAAACTGTCCCGACGAAATTTTTTTTTCTTTTTTTTCTGTTGCTGTAGCAATTTTTTTCCGCCTGCGGTACACCGGAAGAATCGTGCGGTGTACCGAACCCGTTTTGGAAAAAACCTTATCTTGCGATTTCCCGATATGGTTTTCTCTCCCTACTCTCGACAATGAACCGTGGTGGAAAACCATCGCCACGGTTTTGGACCTGCGGTACACCGGAAGAAAGTTCTTGTTTCCTGATTTTTTCATCTATTTGACCCCAAAAGTCAATTCCTGCACATATAACACTCTACCTTTCTCTCCTATTAGCTTGTGAACACATTAATAATATACACTAACTTAGAATTAACTAGAAAGCAATTAAAACAAGGGGTGTCTCCCAAGAGCACTTTTGTTTAACGTCGTTTAGTTCGACGTGTTACCTCTGTGATTATGTGTGAACATCACCTCCCTAGCAATGAGTAAATTTATTAATATCTGGCAGGCTAAATTTGAATCCCTTGCCTTTTACTCCCACGAACTTCTCGGATCTATTCTTTGTAGCCATGTATGGTCCCATCCAAGAGTTATTGGGTTTACGTGCGTCTAGTGGTAATTTAATTTGATATGTAGTATTACACTCCTTTGACAATCCATTCATCTCCTCAGTTTCTAAGCTTCGTTTGTTAGAGAGAATGTCCTTCATGAATTTAAGATATTTTGGTATTCTCTTGAGAGCTTCTACAAACGGTATGTTAATAACTAACTTGCTGATGTCTCCCCTGTTGTTCTATATTTATATGCTTAGGAGACATCAAATTAGGTGATTATCTGACTATTTTGATAGAATTTTGGACTAAATATGCAATAATCCAATTTTCCTCTTTAATTTCTAGTAATTTTAATTTATTAAACTTTTACGCGTAATATTTTGTATTTTTGTGAAAAGTTTGTAGGTTTTGAATACTAGCTCGGAGAGGAAGTTGCAAATCTGGACACTGATAAAAATTGTTGATTTCAAGCCACCTAAGAGTATATTCAGCCGCTGACCTTTGAAGAGAAATTGTGCCCCATTGAGTTACGGAACTTTAGCAACTAGAATGAGGTCAATCCGAGTTGAAACGAACCGGCTAGTGCTGATTTAGTGGAGGTGGTGCAGCAGTTACGGGATTTTGGGCTAAGATAATGGACTTGGGCCTTTATTATTTCTTTTAAACCTTAGCCTAAGGTCCAAGTCCGAATTTTAGAGTATAAATAAGGCTTTTTTACTTCTATTTTACACACAATTCATTATTCACAAAGTCAGACAAAAAGAGAAGAAGCAGAAGCAAGGAAAAGAAGAAGCCAAGAGCTGGAGACTGTCTATATCTCCACTTTGCAGCCGAATCAACTTCCTAATTAGGTTTCTTATTTCTATTTCTGTAAAACAATCATCAATTCCTTTCAATTTATTTTCTTAGTTCTTACGATTATGAACTAATTTCATTTGGTACTTGAGAACGCGTAATGGGTTGAACCCCAATCTTTTCCATTCTATGTCTTTGAATTTGGGATTATTTCAATTGAAATCGAATTGGGTATTTAATATTTTTCTTTAATTTACACGTATTGACTTTTATTGAAATAGCTAATCAATATTAGGACCTAGTACTTAGGCTATTCCAATTAGTGGCAATTGGATCACCTTGATAGGGGTCTAGGTACAGAACTATTTAACGAAAGGAGGATAGAAATTATTTGACCTTGACAGGCTTAATTAATCCTACGGCCAATTGGGTAGTTAGGCTTTAATCATTCGAAGGTGGATTGTATTCACCCTGACGGGGTTTGTAGCACCTGAGAAGAGCTCCTTAGTCCACCCTGACGGGGGTAAGAAGATAATTGAATCCCGACCAATATTAATTACCAAATTCGTCCCTTAAACAATACATGGAATGATTAGATTTAGGTGAAACCCTAGCGTTGCTCGAGTATTACCTCTCATATCTCGCGTCCAGTTATTTTTAGCTGCGTCCAGCATTATATTTGCATTAATTTAGTCTTTTCATTATTTTTCTTAGTTATTAGAAAAACAAACAACCAATCTTAAAATCATTAACTTGTTTTACGTGCAATTAATCACTATCTGCTAAGCATTAGAGTCAACCAATCCGTCCCTGAGAACGAATCTGTTTTATCACTATTATTACTTGGGACAACCGTACACTTGCGGTTGTGGTTCTCTTTTCTTATTGCATTTATTTTAGAACACACAAAGGACCATTAAGTTTTTGGCGCCGCTGCCGGGGACGGTAGCGTGTGACTTGGTGTTTATCCTTTAGTGTTAGTTGTATTTTTATTTTTCAGTTTTACGCTTTGTTTGTTCATCTTTTTCAGGTTTTTAGGTTTGGTGTATGCGAAGGAGACTCTTTAAGGATCTTGAGACATTACCTCCGATCCTTGATAATCCTGAATCATTAGTCAGACTTTCAGGTCGATGGCGTGTTTCGAGACGCAGCGACCTTGCGTCGTGACGGCGGAATCTTGCTGGCGCAAATCGTGACGCAGCAATGCTGCGTCATTGCTGACGCAGTGGTCAGAGAGTTGGGGTCCTTCAGCTCTTTTGGCCGGTATGCCGGCCAGCTCGCCGGCTAGCCGGTCAAACCTGCTGTGGACTTCAAATTTTTCTATTTTCTCATCGTTTTGACCCCAAACTCATGACCATTATACCCCTGAAATCATCAAAAACAAACACCTTTCCTCATTTCTTAATAATAAACACTAAATTCAACGAAAATTAAACTAATTTACACTACGAAAATTGAAAAACTTAAACTAATATACACGAAATTGGCTTTTGTTTAACGTCGTTAAGCTCGACGGGTTACCTCGTGCTTTTAAGGAGCTTCGAGGAGGTACATGACCTCTCCGGGATGTGGGTCTTTTGCACGATCGGTATCTTCACCTCCATGATATATCTTTAAACGATGACCGTTCACCATGAATGTACGGTTTTCAAGTGGGTGTTCTATCTCTATAGCTCCATGAGGTGTAACTTTGGTCACGATGTAAGGTCCTGACCACTTCGATCTTAATTTCCCCAGATAATTACTGAACTTTGAATTATATTTCAACACTCTTTGTCCCACTACAAAGTTCTTCTCTCGAATCCGATTATCATGCCATCTCTTGGTATTTTCTTTGTAAAGTTTAGCATTTTCATAAGCATGTAATCGAAATTCATCAAGCTTATTAATTGCGCTCGTTCTATATATTGGTGATGATTCACAGGTTTATATTGTAACCCTTTGCCGGGGTAATAGTGAATGAAAAAGAAGATACGAGCTAGAATTGAAAAGAAAAAAAATATATGAAAAAATAGCGTGATATCTCGAACATCAAGAGTCATAGCTATACAAAAGAAGAAAATTGATTTGAAAAGAATATATATTTGGACCGGCAAAGAGGAATTTTTATGTGAACATCTTATGCTTTAATTGGGTTATTGGGGATGCTACTTTGTGCATCAGAGAAATTATTGGGTTGAGTGAGAAACGTTTTATGAGAGTAACTCAAGCTCTAGGGCGATTCGTTGATGGCTAGTGAGGAGAGAGCCAAAAGCTCACTCTAAATTATCCAAATATACTTATCATACCGTCCCTAAGCCTACATTACAACCTTAAAGACATTTTGATTCTTTGCTATGTAATCGAGAAGTGATTAAGCCAATAGAGAGTAGTTAAGTGGATCTTTGGATACAAGTAAGGTTTGATGAACAATCTATAGCTTCCTTGGTGAACTAAGTAAAGTTCCTCTCCTTCTTACATTGCGAAGCTAATCTAATCTTCAATTCAAACCGTGTTGACTGTGGATATATGAGAAGTGTGCAGGTATGTAGTTTGTAAATATTATTACATGAAATTTTCTGAGTAGTTGCTTTGAGTCTATTCTCCATATTCTGATATCTTCTTTCCTCTGTGCTTAATTGACCTAGATGTGTATTTAGAGACTTCCCTTTGTTTTTATCTTTATTGTATCGGGACGATACAACTTTGAGTTGGGGGTCTTGATGTCTCTCCAATTGTGATGATTTAATATTAGTTGGAGACGTCATTTTTTGTGTTTTAGGAAGTCTTTTAGTTTATTTTCCCATTAAATATTGCACTTTCCTATTTCTAGTCTTGATTTAGTAAATTATTATTTCTAGCGCATATTGGGTTTAATTATTTATTTAGTGTGAAGCTTTAAAGATAATATGGAAATTCCAAGTCAAGTCTAAAGATAAGGAAAGAAGATCTTGAAGAAATCTGGAGATAGAAGGAAACAGAGTTCAATTAGGAAAAGGAAAAGCTGTCAAATAAATCTGAATTTCTACAGCTACGCCTAAAGAAGTGATTATAACTTCAAAACCGAGCCGATTCTGGAAGATCCCTTTCATAGGGAGATAGATAATTCCGTGAGGATTCTTTTGATATCTTATGGGTAAAAAACGGTCCAGTAACAAAGAAGATATGGTAAAAACAAGTTAGCAGTAATTATCCTTATCTAACTACGAATTTGAGTTGGACTATAGGAGTCCATTAATTTCCTTCTCCTTCAAAAAAACGAATTAGGTCTTCCTAAACACCTATAAATACACCCTTATACCATTGTAAACATGTCCTTGCTCAGTTTCAAGTTTAGGCTTAGTCCTTTCTTGTATTTTCTCAGTTTTAAATAATAGCTTAGTCCCTAATTAATATTCATCCTTAGAATCAAGCTATTCATCCAAGAAGCAAGCTGACCTATAGAGGAAGACAAGAAGCAAGAAATTGGAGAGTGACAAACTCCTCTTCTACATCCCACCTTCTCTATATTTAGGGTAATTAGCTATAGATTTATGCTCAACCATATTTCTAAGCTTTTATTCTGTAAGTTTACTTTTAATTGTTGGGTTATAATTTTGTCTTAAATTTCATAAATACTATTTGTTATTTTAATTGATTTGAGCTTGGCGTATATTGTTATTATGTGTTTTGACTTATTGTTACAACCCTAGATTTGGCAAATCTTAGGATTATTCTTAGTTATTGACAACACCACATAATCGTCTAGTTTTGATCATTCGCCTAACTAGATAGCCATAAAGGTTTGATTTAATCACCAATCATTACTCAGGAATCCTTGGTAGTGGAGAGGTTGCTCCTAAGCCTAATAGAGGCTAGGTAGAATTTAGAATCATGGTTAATATATAATGCTTAATCTATGACAGGTTAGAATAACAACTTAGTAAAATAGACACATATTAGTGACCCTAATCTATTAGACTTACATCCATATTTATTTATCTGCATTCTTATTTATTATTTCACATCAGATAGTTATTCATATTATTTTATATTTTTATATTTTATTCTAAATTATTTAAATTCATCTACGCTTGTTAAACATAAGTATATCTAACAGAGTAAGTCCCTGCGAACGAACTTGACTTATCATTAAAACTTGCAAACGATCTGTGATACTTGCAGTGAGTTTCGTGGTTCCCAAGGGTGTGTGCTCTTTATTATTATTATTATTTATCTATTATTTTATCACACCTTTGCCCCCACCAATCATGCAGCCAGATAATTATGTCTTTATCTTCTAATACGTGAAGGCTAATACGTTTAATTATTTCCTTATTAATTTTCTTTTGTTTAGATTGGATTTATAATTTTATTGTTTAAGAAAATACAATATATACAACAATTCTTTGATGTCTTTTAGAATGACTCGTTTTAAAATCCTCTCATATTGAAGCTATTTAAAAGATAAAATATTTTAAAATCTAGTGTCGCACGACTATTTTTGTACAGTCAACCCACTACGTTTTATTCATGTTTTTAATGCCCGATTTGTAATTGATTCTTTTTGTTTTTATGCACATCCAGGTTTGATGATTTAAGAAAGTGATTTAATTCTATATTATAAAATAGGAAAAATAATGGAATTGTTTGGTTTTAGAATAGAAATTATTGTAATTATAAAATTGTTTCGGTTTTAAAGTTTTGTAATACGGAAATGTTTTAATTATGTAGTTTTTTATATGGAAAATAATTTTTTGTTATAGAATGATTTATTTAAAAATGTATTTTGAATATTTGTTTAGGTTAGACTTTGCCAAAATTAGTGAATCATTAACTTTAGGACTAATCACCTATCTTTTTACAATTTAAATCCAAATAATACATTACTTATTTCCTTTTTTATTTTTTATATTCCAAATAAAATTATTTTTTTCCTTTCATTCTTTTATTATTTGTTATTTCTATTATTTTTTTCCTTTAATAATTAATCTAAACATGGCATAAAAATTAATTTTATTCTAAATCTTTAAAATCATTCATTATAATTTATAAATCCATATAATTATAGGATAAGGATATCCATGTGCCAACCCACGTACAACCTGTACTCTACATATACCTGTCTATTTAATCAGCTTAAATTACAATATACATAACATACATATAATATATAAACAAGGGCAACAACCACACCTTCACCCTGGCGACATTCCTTAGAAAAATGCCCAGTTCTTCCGCACTTGTGACACTCCCTACCGCCGCTGGCACAACCACCACCGATACCAACATCACAGTCTCGAGCTACATGGCCGATCCTCCCACATGTGTAACACTCACCACCACCATCACTTTCGTTGCGATCCCCATTACCGTTCCTTCTGTTGTACCCATACCCATCATGGGTACAACAGAAGGAACGGTAATGGGGATCGCAACGAAAGTGATGGTGGTGGTGAGTGTTACATGTGTGGGAGGATCGGCCACGTAGCTCGAGACTGTGATGTTGGTATCGGTGGTGGTTCTGCCAGCGGCGGTAGGGAGTGTTACAAGTGCGGAAGAACTGGGCATTTTTCTAAGGAATGTCGCCAGGGTGAAGGTGTGGTTGTTGCCCTTGTTTGTGGTGGTGGGCGTTGTGGTGTTGGTGGCGGCGCTGGGTGCTACAACTGTGGTGGGTACGGGCACATATCTCGAGAGTGTCCAAGTGAGCGAACTGGAGTTTGAAACATCTGTGGAAAGCCAGGGCATATGGCCCAAGATTGCCCACATGGTGGTAATAATGGTGGTGGTGGTGGTAGAGACGGTGGTGGTGGTGGAGTCGGCCGCTTTACCTGATTTGCAAGCGGAAACAGGTGTTTTCATTGTGGCAAGCCAGGCCACTCTGTAATAGATTGCTCAGAGAAGAATTGAATTTTGAGGAAAATACGTTTTTAGGCCTCAAAGTTTGAAATAAAATTTTTAAAGGCCTAGTTAAATGTTATGTTTTTTAATGGCATTTTTATCTTTTCCTTTTTTATATTTCCTTCCTTTATATACAATTTTCATCATTATCTTCTTTCCCTTATCTCTTCGAATTAATTTGGCATATAATTAATTATCATATATCTTTAAAGCTTCACAATTAACAAACAATTAAACCAAATATACTCTAAAAATAATAAATCAACAAATCAAGACAAGAAATAGGAAAATATAAATATAGGACGATAATTAAATTATTAAATACACCTAAAGTATTTGCCAATCCAAATACTTTTCAATCTTTTCATATATCTCTTTTTTCTTTTGTAAAAATATGACTCTCTTTTTTATGTTGAGATATCACACTATTTTTTTCTCATATATTCTTTTCTTTTCATGCTTTTAAGCTTTTTTCATTTACTATTACCCCGGCAAACGGTTACAATAATAACTTTTTCATCATCAATAATATCACAATTACAATTTCCCAAACCCAATGTTCCCTAATGATGAATACCACCACCCCAAACTCAAGCTCTAAAAATGACTTGTCTCAGGTTTTGCGAGTGCGGGTCATATGGATAAGTCCTATAAACTAGGGGTATGGCTTAAAATGTGGTTAAATAAAAGGCTTTAGAAAATATCGGAGAGGCTAAGACAGATAAATAATAATAATCAAATAAAAAGGGTAAGAAAGCTAAAAAGGGTTCAAGTGGCTTCAAATATGAAAGAATTGCCTTATTCACTTTTCTAACTACCGAATCTTGTTACTTAATCACTACTAGTTCATAGACAAGCGGGTTTTCAACTAATTTGAAACCTCAAGTTCTACACACCCAATAACTCTCCCTGAGTTTCAACTTGACTTCTTACGCATTTCTCATTAATCTTTTCTATCTTTTACATCCTGTTTTCATACATGCATACTAAACATCTTTGTGTCACCTTTCAAGAACATACTACTTACTATCATTAACTTAATTAAATAATGCTCAATAGGTACATTCACTATATTCTATGCCAATTCAAACCTAAAAATTTTAAATTTTATGCAAAAACAAAAAAGGAAGATGAGGACAACGAATCCCCACCCCTAACTCAAAAGTAGTCATGTCCCCACGACTCGAAGAAGACTCAATAAAGAAATATAAAATTTAAACTAGAAACCTTAACTAATGCATACAAGCTATTAAGAAGAAGTATTAGAACGGGGTACCTCGCCATAAAGATCTACCAAATCATCTTCCGAAGAAAAAGCATAATTATCAATATCCAAGTCTTTAATCCTTGAAATTTCATCCCAGCAGGCGTTGAATTCTCTTTTTATATTACCAATTTTTCTCATCAATTTAACTGACCATGCTGGTGTTGTGGATATACTCTTTGAATTTCTATTAAGATTTGACAAATAAATTTGATCTTGGATTGGTGTCTTTGCTTTAGGCCTTGGTGGTACACTCATCCTTGCTGTTAATTTCCTTTGTAGTGGTTGTGCTGGTGTCTTTGGTTTCTTTTCAATAGGCTCATCAAGGTTAATGGACTTTTCTGTTGTGGCTCCAGGCAATTTCTTGTTCTTCCCTATTATTAAACACTTCCTCTTGTAATCCATAACATTCGTTCTGTTTGTCATCTTTGAATAAACCACAACTCAAGTCATCTTTTCTGTTGTGGCTTGAGTTTGTTGCTTGGATGAATGATTATCAATGGTAGAAGAAGGTACTCTTGATTGTTGTTGAAGAACTCTTGAACGCTTGACGATTTGATGATGTTTTATGATGGTTAATTAAGCTTCAAGGTGTATTATAGGGGTTGGGTCTGAAAAGCGTTTTTATTTTACCTCAAAATCAGGTTTTCTCAACTCTATTAGATAGATCTCGAAAAAATACGCGATCTAGGCTCTTAAAAAAGTGAATTCCGACTTCCGAGCACAAAGTTATGGCCTTTTGAAGTTTTAGCTAAAATAAAAAAAAAATTAAACAGTATGCGCTACTTTTCGCTACGATTTTGCTAATGTGTCTCGGCTGTGACCCGTAGTGAAAAACTGTCCCGACGAAATTTTTTTTTCTTTTTTTTCTGTTGCTGTAGAAATTTTTTTCCGCCTGCGGTACACCGGAAGAATCGTGCGGTGTACCGAACCCGTTTTGGAAAAAACATTATCTTGCGATTTCCCGATATGGTTTTCTCTCCCTACTCTCGACAATGAACCGTGGTGGAAAACCATCGCCACGGTTTTGGACCTGCGGTACACCGGAAGAAAGTTCTTGTTTCCTGATGTTTTCATCTATTTGACCCCAAAAGTCAATTCCTGCACATATAACACACTACCTTTCTCTCCTATTAGCTTGTGAACACATTAATAATATACACTAACTTAGAATTAACTAGAAAGCAATTAAAACAAGG
Organism: Nemophila menziesii; assembly: GCA_029959085.1. Classification (NCBI taxonomy): domain Eukaryota; kingdom Viridiplantae; phylum Streptophyta; class Magnoliopsida; order Boraginales; family Hydrophyllaceae; genus Nemophila; species Nemophila menziesii. The sequence goes on along the minus strand of JARWIR010000091.1, from coordinate 91,498 downwards.
GGTGTCTCCCAAGAGCACTTTTGTTTAACGTCGTTTAGTTCGACGTGTTACCTCTGTGATTATGTGTGAACATCACCTCCCTAGCAATGAGTAAATTTATTAATATTTGGCAGGCTAAATTTGAATCCCTTGCCTTTTACTCCCACGAACTTCTCGGATCTATTCTTTAAAGCCATGTATGGTCCCATCCAAGAGTTATTGGGTTTACGTGCGTCTAGTGGTAATTTAATTTGATATGTAGTATTACACTCCATTGACAATCCATTCATCTCCTCAGTTTCTAAGCTTCGTTTATTAGAGAGAATGTCCTTCATGAATTTAAGATATTTTGGTATTCTCTTGAGAGCTTCTACAAACGGTATGTTAATAACTAACTTGCTGATGTCTCCCCTGTTGTTCTATATTTATATGCTTAGGAGACATCAAATTAGGTGATTATCTGACTATTTTGATAGAATTTTGGACTAAATATGCAATAATCCGATTTTCCTCTTTAATTTCTAGTAATTTTAATTTATTAAACTTTTACGCGTAATATTTTGTATTTTTGTGAAAAGTTTGTAGGTTTTGAATACTAGCTAGGAGAGGAAGTTGCAAATCTGGACACTGATAAAAATTGTTGATTTCAAGCCACCTAAGAGTATATTCAGCCGCTGACCTTTGAAGAGAAATTGTGCCCCATTGAGATACGGAACTTTAGCAACTAGAATGAGGTCAATCCGAGTTGAAACGAACCGGCTAGTGCTGATTTAGTGGAGGTGGTGCAGCAGTTACGGGATTTTGGGCTAAGATAATGGACTTGGGCCTTTATTATTTCTTTTAAACCTTAGCCTAAGGTCCAAGTCCGAATTTTAGAGTATAAATAAGGCTTTTTTACTTCTATTTTACACACAATTCATTATTCACAAAGTCAGACAAAAAGAGAAGAAGCAGAAGCAAGGAAAAGAAGAAGCCAAGAGCTGGAGACTGTCTATATCTCCACTTTGCAGCCGAATCAACTTCCTAATTAGGTTTCTTATTTCTATTTCTGTAAAACAATCATCAATTCCTTTCAATTTATTTTCTTAGTTCTTACGATTATGAACTAATTTCATTTGGTACTTGAGAACGCGTAATGGGTTGAACCCCAATCTTTTCCATTCTATGTCTTTGAATTTGGGATTATTTCAATTGAAATCGAATTGGGTATTTAATATTTTTCTTTAATTTACACGTATTGACTTTTATTGAAATAGCTAATCAATATTAGGACCTAGTACTTAGGCTATTCCAATTAGTGGCAATTGGATCACCTTGATGGGGGTCTAGGTACAAAACTATTTAACGAAAGTAGGATAGAAATTATTTGACCTTGACAGGCTTAATTAATCCTACGGCCAATTGGGTAGTTAGGCTTTAATCATTCGAAGGTTGACTATATTCACCCTGACGGGGTTTGTAGCACCTGAGAAGAGCTCCTTAGTCCACCCTGACGGGGCTAAGAAGATAATTGAATCCCGACCAATATTAATTACCGAATTCGTCCCTTAAACAATACATGGAATGATTAGATTTAGGTGAAACCCTAGCGTTGCTCGAGTATTACCTCTCATATCTCGCGTCCAGTTATTTTTAGCTGCGTCCAGCATTATATTTGCATTAATTTAGTCTTTTCATTATTTTTCTTAGTTATTAGAAAAACAAACAACCAATCTTAAAATCATTAACTTGTTTTACGTGCAATTAATCACTATCTGCTAAGCATTAGAGTCAACCAATCCGTCCCTGAGAACGAATCTGTTTTATCACTATTATTACTTGGGACAACCGTACACTTGCGGTTGTGGTTCTCTTTTCTTATTGCATTTATTTTAGAACACACAAAGGACCATTAAGTATTTGGCGCCACTGCCGGGGACGGTAGCGTGTGACTTGGTGTTTATCCTTTAGTGTTAGTTGTATTTTTATTTTTCAGTTTTACGCTTTGTTTGTTCATCTTTTTCAGGTTTTTAGGTTTGGTGTATGCGAAGGAGACTCTTTAAGGATCTTGAGACATTACCTCCGATCCTTGATAATCCTGAATCATTAGTCAGACTTTCAGGTCGATGGCGTGTTTCGAGACGCAACGACCTTGCGTCGTTGCTGACGCAAGGACCAGAACCTTCTCCTTCTTTGGCCGGCTAGCCGGTCAGCTGACTGGCATGCCGGCGGAATCTTGCTGGCGCAAATCGTGACGCAGCAATGCTGCGTCATTGCTGACGCAGTGGTCAGAGAGTTGGGGTCCTTCAGCTCTTTTGGCCGGTATGCCGGCCAGCTCGCCGGCTAGCCGGTCAAACCTGCTGTGGACTTCAAATTTTTCTGTTTTCTCATCGTTTTGACCCCAAACTCATGACCATTATACCCCTGAAATCATCAAAAACAAACACCCTTCCTCATTTCTTATAATAAACACTAAATTCAACGAAAATTAAACTAATTTACACTACGAAAATTGAAAAACTTAAACTAATATACACGAAATTGGCTTTTGTTTAACGTCGTTAAGCTCGACGGGTTACCTCGTGCTTTTAAGGAGCTTCGGGGAGGTACATGACCTCTCCGGGATGTGGGTCTTTTGCACGATCGGTATCTTCACCTCCATGATATATCTTTAAACGATGACCGTTCACCATGAATGTACGGTTTTCAAGTGGGTGTTCTATCTCTATAGCTCCATGAGGTGTAACTTTGGTCACGATGTAAGGTCCTGACCACTTCGATCTTAATTTCCCCAGATAATTACTGAACTTTGAATTATATTTCAACACTCTTTGTCCCACTACAAAGTTCTTCTCTCGAATCCGATTATCATGCCATCTCTTGGTATTTTCTTTGTAAAGTTTAGCATTTTCATAAGCATGTAATCGAAATTCATCAAGCTTATTAATTGCGCTCGTTCTATATATTGGTGACGATTCACAGGTTTATATTGTAACCCTTTGCCGGGGTAATAGTGAATGAAAAAGAAGATACGAGCTAGAATTGAAAAGAAAAAAAATATATGAAAAAATAGCGTTATATCTCGAACATCAAGAGTCATAGCTATACAAAAGAAGAAAATTGATTTGAAAAGAATATATATTTGGACCGGCAAAGAGGAATTTTTATGTGAACATCTTATGCTTTAATTGGGTTATTGGGGATGCTACTTTGTGCATCAAAGAAATAATTGGGTTGAGTGAGAAACGTTTTATGAGAGTAACTCAAGCTCTAGGGCGATTCGTTGATGGCTAGTGAGGAGAGAGCCAAAAGCTCACTCTAAATTATCCAAATATACTTATCATACCGTCCCTAAGCCTACATTACAACCTTAAAGACATTTTGATTCTTTGCTATGTAATCGAGAAGTGATTAAGTCAATAGAGAGTAGTTAAGTGGATCTTTGGATACAAGTAAGGTTTGATGAACAATCTATAGCTTCCTTGGTGAACTAAGTAAAGTTCCTCTCCTTCTTACATTGCGAAGCTAATCTAATCTTGAATTCAAACCGTGTTGACTGTGGATATGAGAAGTGTGCAGGTATGTAGTTTGTAAATAATATTACATGAAATTTTCTGAGTAGTTGCTTTGAATCTATTCTCCATATTCTGATATCTTCTTTCCTCTGTGCTTAATTGACCTAGATGTGTATTTAGAGACTTCCCTTTGTTTTTATCTTTATTGTATCGGGACGATACAACTTTGAGTTGGAGGTCTTGATGTCTCCCCAATTGTGATGATTTAATATTAGTTGGAGACGTCATTTTTTGTGTTTTAGGAAGTCTTTTAGTTTATTTTCCCATTAAATATTGCACTTTCCTATTTCTAGTCTTGATTTAGTAAATTATTATTTCTAGCGCATATTGGGTTTAATTATTTATTTAGTGTGAAGCTTTAAAGATAATATGGAAATAAAGTAGATTCCAAGTCAAGTCTAAAGATAAGGAAAGAAGATCTTGAAGAAATCTGGAGATAGAAGGAAACAGAGTTCAATTAGGAAAAGGAAAAGCTGTCAAATAAATCTGAATTTCTACAGCTACGCCTAAAGAAGTGATTATAACTTCAAAACCGAGCCGATTCTGGAAGATCCCTTTCATAGGGAGATAGATAATTCCGTGAGGATTCTTTTGATATCTTATGGGTAAAAAACGGTCTAGTAACAAAGAAGATATGGTAAAAACAAGTTAGCAGTAATTATCCTTATCTAACTACGAATTTGTGTTGGACTATAGGAGTCCATTAATTTCCTTCTCCTTCAAAAAAACGAATTAGGTCTTCCTAAACACCTATAAATACACCCTTATACCATTGTAAACATGTCCTTGCTTAGTTTCAAGTTTAGGCTTAGTTTCAAGTTTAGGCTTAGTCCTTTCTTGTATTTTCTCAGTTTTAAATAATAGCTTAGTCCCTAATTAATATTCATCCTTAGAATCAAGCTATTCATCCAAGAAGCAAGCTGACCTATAGAGGAAGACAAGAAGCAAGAAATTGGAGAGTGACAAACTCCTCTTCTACATCTCACCTTCTCTATATTTAGGGTAATTAGCTATAGATTTATGCTCAACAATATTTCTAAGCTTTTATTCCGTAAGTTTACTTTTAATTGTTGGGTTATAATTTTGTCTTAAATTTCATAAATACTATTTGTTATTTTAATTGATTTGAGCTTGGCGTATATTGTTATTATGTGTTTTGACTTATTGTTACAACCCTAGATTTGGCAAATCTTAGGATTATTCTTAGTTATTGACAACACCACATAATCGTCTAGTTTTGATCATTCGCCTAACTAGATAGCCATAAAGGTTTGATTTAATCACCAATCATTACTCAGGAATCCTTGGTAGTGGAGAGGTTGCTCCTAAGCCTAATAGAGGCTAGGTAGAATTTAGAATCATGGTTAATATATAATGCTTAATCTATGACAGGTTAGAATAACAACTTAGTAAAATAGACACATATTAGTGACCCTAATCTATTAGACTTACATCCATATTTATTTATCTGCATTCTTATTTATTATTTCACATCAGATAGTTATTCATATTATTTTATCTTTTTATATTTTATTCTAAATTATTTAAATTCATCTACGCTTGTTAAACATAAGTATATCTAACAGAGTAAGTCCCTGCGAACGAACTTGACTTATCATTAAAACTTGCAAACGATCTGTGATACTTGCAGTGAGTTTCGTGGTTCCCAAGGGCGTGTGCTCTTTATTATTATTATTATTATTATTTATCTATTATTTTATCACACCTTTGCCCCCACCAATCATGCAGCCAGATAATTATGTCTTTATCTTCTAATACGTGAAGGCTAATACGTTTAATTATTTCCTTATTAATTTTCTTTTGTTTAGATTTGATTTATAATTTTATTGTTTAAGAAAATACAATATATACAACAATTCTTTGATGTCTTTTAGAATGACTCGTTTTAAAATCCTCTCATATTGAAGCTATTTAAAAGATAAAATATTTTAAAATCTAGTGTCGCACGACTATTTTTGTACAGTCAACCCACTACGTTTTGTTCATGTTTTTAATGCCCGATTTGTAATTGATTCTTTTTGTTTTTATGCACATCCAGGTTTGATGATTTAAGAAAGTGATTTAATTCTATATTATAAAATAGGAAAAATTATGGAATTGTTTGGTATTAGAATAGAAATTATTGTAATTATAAAATTGTTTCGGTTTTAAAGTTTTGTAATACGGAAATGTTTTAATTATGTAGTTTTTTATATGGAAAATAATTTTTTGTTATAGAATGATTTATTTAAAAATGTATTTTGAATATTTGTTTAGGTTAGACTTTGCCAAAATTAGTGAATCATTAACTTTAGGACTAATCACCTATCTTTTTACAATTTAAATCCAAATAATACATTACTTATTTCCTTTTTGATTTTTTATATTCCAAATAAAATTATTTTTTTCCTTTCATTCTTTTATTATTTGTTATTTCTATTATTTTTTTCCTTTAATAATTAATCTAAACATGGCATAAAAATTAATTTTATTCTAAATCTTTAAAATCATTCATTATAATTTATAAATCCATATAATTATAGGATAAGGATATCCATGTGCCAACCCACGTACGACCGGTACTCTATATATACCTGTCTATTTAATCAGCTTAAATTACAATATACATAACATACATATAATATATAAACAAGGGCAACAACCACACCTTCACCCTGGCGACATTCCTTAGAAAAATGCCCAGTTCTTCCGCACTTGTGACACTCCCTACCGGCGCTGGCACAACCACCACCGATACCAACATCACAGTCTCGAGCTACGTGGCCGATCCTCCCACATGTGTAACACTCACCACCACCATCACTTTCGTTGCGATCCCCATTACCGTTCAATCTGTTGTACCCATACCCATCATGGGTACAACAGAAGGAACGGTAATGGGGATCGCAACGAAAGTGATGGTGGTGGTGAGTGTTACATGTGTGGGAGGATCGGCCACGTAGCTCGAGACTGTGATGTTGGTATCAGTGGTGGTTCTGCCAGCGGCGGTAGGGAGTGTTACAAGTGCGGAAGAACTGGGCATTTTTCTAAGGAATGTCGCCAGGGTGAAGGTGTGGTTGTTGCCCTTGTTTGTGGTGGTGGGCGTTGTGGTGTTGGTGGCGGCGCTGGGTGCTACAACTGTGGTGGGTACGGGCACATATCTCGAGAGTGTCCAAGTGAGCGAACTGGAGTTTGAAACATCTGTGGAAAGCCAGGGCATATGGCCCAAGATTGCCCACATGGTGGTAATAATGGTGGTGGTGGTGGTAGAGACGGTGGTGGTGGTGGAGTCGGCCGCTTTACCTGATTTGCTAGCGGAAACAGGTGTTTTCATTGTGGCAAGCCAGGCCACTCTGTAATAGATTGCTTAGAGAAGAATTGAATTTTGAGGAAAATACGTTTTTAGGCCTCAAAGTTTGAAATAAAATTTTTAAAGGCCTAGTTAAATGTTATGTTTTTTAATTACAATTTTATTTTTTCCTTTTTTATATTTCCTTCCTTTATATACAATTTTCATCATTATCTTCTTTCCCTTATCTCTTCGAATTAATTTGGCATATAATTAATTATCATATATCTTTAAAGCTTCACAATTAACAAACAATTAAGCCAAATATACTCTAAAAATAATAAATCAACAAATCAAGACAAGAAATAGGAAAATATAAATATAGGACGATAATTAAATTATTAAATACACCTAAAGTATTTGCCAATCCAAATACTTTTCAATCTTTTCATATATCTCTTTTTTCTTTTGTAAAACTATGACTCTCTTTTTTATGTTGAGATATCACACTATTTTTTTCTCATATATTCTTTTCTTTTCATGCTTTTCAGCTTTTTTCATTTACTATTACCCCGGCAAACGGTTACAATAATAACTTTTTCATCATCAATAATATCACAATTACAATTTCCCAAACCCAATGTTCCCTAATGATGAATCCCACCACCCCAAACTCAAGCTCTAAAAATGACTTGTCTCAGGTTTTGCGATTCGAGTGCGGGTCATATGGATAAGTCCTATAAACTAGGGGTATGGCTTAAAATGTGGTTAAATAAAAGGCTTTAGAAAATATCGGAGAGGCTAAGACAGATAAATAATAATAATCAAATAAAAAGGGTAAGAAAGCTAAAAAGGCTTCAAGTGGCTTCAAATATGAAAGAATTGCCTTATTCACTTTTCTAACTACCGAATCTTGTTACTTAATCACTACTAGTTCATAGACAAGCGGGTTTTCAACTAATTTGAAACCTCACGTTCTACACACCCAATAACTCTCCCTGAGTTTCAACTTGACTTCTTACGCATTTCTCATTAATATTTTCTATCTTTTACATCCTGTTTTCATACATGCATACTAAACATCTTTGTGTCACCTTTCAAGAACATACTACTTACTATCATTAACTTAATTAAATAATGCTCAATAGGTACATTCACTATATTCTATGCCAATTCAAACCTAAAAATTTTAAATTTTATGCAAAAACAAAAAAAGAAGATGAGGACAACGAATCCCCACCCCTAACTCAAAAGTAGTCGTGTCCCCACGACTCGAAGAAGACTCAATAAAGAAATATAAAATTTAAACTAGAAACCTTAACTAATGCATACAAGAAATTAAGAAGAAGTATTAGAACGGGGTACCTCGCCATAAAGATCTACCAAATCATCTTCCGAAGAAAAAGCATAATTATCAATATCCAAGTCTTTAATCCTTGAAATTTCATCCCAGCAGGCGTTGAATTCTCTTTTTATATTACCAATTTTTCTCATCAATTTAACTGACCATGCTGGTGTTGTGGATATACTCTTTGAATTTCTATTAAGATTTGACAAATAAATTTGATCTTGGATTGGTGTCTTTGCTTTAGGCCTTGGTGGTACACTCATCCTTGCTGTTAATTTCCTTTGTAGTGGTTGTGCTGGTGTCTTTGGTTTCTTTTTAATAGGCTCATCAAGGTTAATGGACTTTTCTGTTGTGGCTCCAGGCAATTTCTTGTTCTTCCCTATTATTGAACACTTCCTCTTGTAATCCATAACATTCGTTCTGTTTGTCATCTTTGAATAAACCACAACTCAAGTCATCTTTTCTGTTGTGGCTTGAGTTTGTTGCTTGGATGAATGATTATCAATGGTAGAAGGAGGTACTCTTGATTGTTGTTGAAGAACTCTTGAACGCTTGACGATTTGATGATGTTTTATGATGGTTAATTAAGCTTCAAGGTGTATTATAGGGGTTGGGTCTAAAAAGCGTTTTTATTTTACCTCAAAATCAGGTTTTCTCAACTCTAGTAGATAGATCTCGAAAAAATATGCGATCTAGGCTCTTAAAAAAGTGAATTCCGACTTCCGAGCACAAAGTTATGGCCTTTTGAAGTTTTAGCTAAAATAAAAAAAAATTAAACAGTATGCGCTATTTTTCGCTACGATTTTGCTAATGTGTCTCGGCTGTGACCCGTAGTGAAAAACTGTCCCAACGAAATTTTTTTTTCTTTTTTTTCTGTTGCTGTAGCAATTTTTTTCCGCATGCGGTACACCGGAAGAATCGTGCGGTGTACCGAACCCGTTTTGGAAAAAACCTTATCTTGCGATTTCCCGATATGGTTTTCTCTCCCTACTCTCGACAATGAACCGTGGTGGAAAACCATCGCCACGGTTTTGGACCTGCGGTACACCGGAAGAAAGTTCTTGTTTCCTGATTTTTTCATCTATTTGACCCCAAAAGTCAATTCCTGCACATATAACACACTACCTTTCTCTCCTATTAGCTTGTGAACACATTAATAATATACACTAACTTAGAATTAACTAGAAAGCAATTAAAACAAGGGGTGTCTCCCAAGAGCACTTTTGTTTAACGTCGTTTAGTTCGACGTGTTACCTCTGTGATTATGTGTGAACATCACCTCCCTAGCAATGAGTAAATTTATTAATATCTGGCAGGCTAAATTTGAATCCCTTGCCTTTTACTCCCACGAACTTCTCGGATCTATTCTTTGTAGCCATGTATGGTCCCATCCAAGAGTTATTGGGTTTACGTGCGTCTAGTGGTAATTTAATTTGATATGTAGTATTACACTCCTTTGACAATCCATTCATCTCCTCAGTTTCTAAGCTTCGTTTGTTAGAGAGAATGTCCTTCATGAATTTAAGATATTTTGGTATTCTCTTGAGAGCTTCTACAAACGGTATGTTAATAACTAACTTGCTGATGTCTCCCCTGTTGTTCTATATTTATATGCTTAGGAGACATCAAATTAGGTGATTATCTGACTATTTTGATAGAATTTTGGACTAAATATGCAATAATCCGATTTTCCTCTTTAATTTCTAGTAATTTTAATTTATTAAACTTTTACGCGTAATATTTTGTATTTTTGTGAAAAGTTTGTAGGTTTTGAATACTAGCTAGGAGAGGAAGTTGCAAATCTGGACACTGATAAAAATTGTTGATTTCAAGCCATCTAAGAGTATATTCAGCCGCTGACCTTTGAAGAGAAATTGTGCCCCATTGAGTTACGGAACTTTAGCAACTAGAATGAGGTCAATCCGAGTTGAAACGAACCGGCTAGTGCTGATTTAGTGGAGGTGGTGCAGCAGTTACGGGATTTTGGGCTAAGATAATGGACTTGGGCCTTTATTATTTCTTTTAAACCTTAGCCTAAGGTCCAAGTCCGAATTTTAGAGTATAAATAAGGCTTTTTTACTTCTATTTTACACACAATTCATTATTCACAAAGTCAGACAAAAAGAGAAGAAGCAGAAGCAAGGAAAAGAAGAAGCCAAGAGCTGGAGACTGTCTATATCTCCACTTTGCAGCCGAATCAACTTCCTAATTAGGTTTCTTATTTCTATTTCGGTAAAACAATCATCAATTCCTTTCAATTTATTTTCTTAGTTCTTACGATTATGAACTAATTTCATTTGGTACTTGAGAACGCGTAATGGGTTGAACCCCAATCTTTTCCATTCTATGTCTTTGAATTTGGGATTATTTCAATTGAAATCGAATTGGGTATTTAATATTTTCCTTTAATTTACACGTATTGACTTTTATTGAAATAGCTAATCAATATTAGGACCTAGTACTTAGGCTATTCCAATTAGTGGAAATTGGATCACCTTGATGGGGGTCTAGGTACAGAACTATTTAACGAAAGTAGGATAGAAATTATTTGACCTTGACAGGCTTAATTAATCCTACGGCCAATTGGGTAGTTAGGCTTTAATCATTCGAAGGTGGACTATATTCACCCTGACGGGGTTTGTAGCACCTGAGAAGAGCTCCTTAGTCCACCCTGACGGGGTAAGAAGATAATTGAATCCCGACCAATATTAATTACCGAATTCGTCTCTTAAACAATACATGGAATGATTAGATTTAGGTGAAACCCTAGCGTTGCTCGAGTATTACCTCTCATATCTCGCGTCCAGTTATTTTTAGCTGCGTCCAGCATTATATTTGCATTAATTTAGTCTTTTCATTATTTTTCTTAGTTATTAGAAAAACAAACAACCAATCTTAAAATCATTAACTTGTTTTACGTGCAATTAATCACTATCTGCTAAGCATTAGAGTCAACCAATCCGTCCCTGAGAACGAATCTATTTTATCACTATTATTACTTGGGACAACCGTACACTTGCGGTTGTGGTTCTCTTTTCTTATTGCATTTATTTTAGAACACACAAAGGACCATTAAGTTTTTGGCGCCGCTGCCGGGGACGGTAGCGTGTGACTTGGTGTTTATCCTTTAGTGTTAGTTGTATTTTTATTTTTCAGTTTTACGCTTTGTTTGTTCATCTTTTTCAGGTTTTTAGGTTTGGTGTATGCGAAGGAGACTCTTTAAGGATCTTGAGACATTACCTCCGATCCTTGATAATCCTGAATCATTAGTCAGACTTTCAGGTCGATGGCGTGTTTCGAGACGCAACGACCTTGCGTCGTTGCTGACGCAAGGACCAGAACCTTCTCCTTCTTTGGCCGGCTAGCCGGTCAGCTGACCGGCATGCCGGCGGAATCTTGCTGGCGCAAATCGTGACGCAGCAATGCTGCGTCATTGCTGACGCAGTGGTCAGAGAGTTGGGGTCCTTCAGCTCTTTTGGCCGGTATGCCGGCCAGCTCGCCGTCTAGCCGGTCAAACCTGCTGTGGACTTCAAATTTTTCTGTTTTCTCATCGTTTTGACCCCAAACTCATGACCATTATACCCCTGAAATCATCAAAAACAAACACCCTTCCTCATTTCTTAATAATAAACACTAAATTCAACGAAAATTAAACTAATTTACACTACGAAAATTGAAAAACTTAAACTAATATACACGAAATTGGCTTTTGTTTAACGTCGTTACCTCGTGCTTTTAAGGAGCTTCGAGGAGGTACATGACCTCTCCCGGATGTGGGTCTTTTGCACGATCGGTATCTTCACCTCCATGATATATCTTTAAACGATGACCGTTCACCATGAATGTACGGTTTTCAAGTGGGTGTTCTATCTCTATAGCTCCATGAGGTGTAACTTTGGTCACGATGTAAGGTCCTGACCACTTCGATCTTAATTTCCCCAGATAATTACTGAACTTTGAATTATATTTCAACACTCTTTGTCCCACTACAAAGTTCTTCTCTTGAATCCGATTATCATGCCATCTCTTGGTATTTTCTTTGTAAAGTTTAGCATTTTCATAAGCATGTAATCGAAATTCATCAAGCTTATTAATTGCGCTCGTTCTATATATTGGTGATGATTCACAGGTTTATATTGTAACCCTTTGCCGGGGTAATAGTGAATGAAAAAGAAGATACGAGCTAGAATTGAAAAGAAAAAAAATATATGAAAAAATAGCGTGATATCTCGAACATCAAGAGTCATAGCTATACAAAAGAAGAAAATTGATTTGAAAAGAATATATATTTGGACCGGCAAAGAGGAATTTTTATGTGAACATCTTATGCTTTAATTGGGTTATTGGGGATGCTACTTTGTGCATCAGAGAAATTATTGGGTTGAGTGAGAAACGTTTTATGAGAGTAACTCAAGCTCTAGGGCGATTCGTTGATGGCTAGTGAGGAGAGAGCCAAAAGCTCACTCTAAATTATCCAAATATACTTATCATACCGTCCCTAAGCCTACATTACAACCTTAAAGACATTTTGATTCTTTGCTATGTAATCGAGAAGTGATTAAGCCAATAGAGAGTAGTTAAGTGGATCTTTGGATACAAGTAAGGTTTGATGAACAATCTATAGCTTCCTTGGTGAACTAAGTAAAGTTCCTCTCCTTCTTACATTGCGAAGCTAATCTAATCTTGAATTCAAACCGTGTTGACTGTGGATATGAGAAGTGTGCAGGTATGTAGTTTGTAAATATTATTACATGAAATTTTCTGAGTAGTTGCTTTGAGTCTATTCTCCATATTCTGATATCTTCTTTCCTCTGTGCTTAATTGACCTAGATGTGTATTTAGAGACTTCCCTTTGTTTTTATCTTTATTGTATCGGGACGATACAACTTTGAGTTGGGGGTCTTGATGTCTCCCCAATTGTGATGATTTAATATTAGTTGGAGACGTCATTTTTTGTGTTTTAGGAAGTCTTTTAGTTTATTTTCCCATTAAATATTGCACTTTCCTATTTCTAGTCTTGATTTAGTAAATTATTATTTCTAGCGCATATTGGGTTTAATTATTTATTTAGTGTGAAGCTTTAAAGATAATATGGAAATAAAGTAGATTCCAAGTCAAGTCTAAAGATAAGGAAAGAAGATCTTGAAGAAATCTGGAGATAGAAGGAAACAGAGTTCAATTAGAAAAAGGAAAAGCTGTCAAATAAATCTGAATTTCTACAGCTACGCCTAAAGAAGTGATTATAACTTCAAAACCGAGCCGATTCTGGAAGATCCCTTTCATAGGGAGATAGATAATTCCGTGAGGATTCTTTTGATATCTTATAGGTAAAAAACGGTCCAGTAACAAAGAAGATATGGTAAAAACAAGTTAGCAGTAATTATCCTTATCTAACTACGAATTTGAGTTGGACTATAGGAGTCCATTAATTTCCTTCTCCTTCAAAAAAACGAATTAGGTCTTCCTAAACACCTATAAATACACCCTTATACCATTGTAAACATGTCCTTGCTCAGTTTCAAGTTTAGGCTTAGTCCTTTCTTGTATTTTCTCAGTTTTAAATAATAGCTTAGTCCCTAATTAATATTCATCCTTAGAATCAAGCTATTCATCCAAGAAGCAAGCTGACCTATAGAGGAAGACAAGAAGCAAGAAATTGGAGAGTGACAAACTCCTCTTCTACATCTCACCTTCTCTATATTTAGGGTAATTAGCTATAGATTTATGCTCAACCATATTTCTAAGCTTTTATTATGTAAGTTTACTTTTAATTGTTGGGTTATAATTTTGTCTTAAATTTCATAAATACTATTTGTTATTTTAATTGATTTGAGCTTGGCGTATATTGTTATTATGTGTTTTGACTTATTGTTACAACCCTAGATTTGGCAAATCTTAGGATTATTCTTAGTTATTGACAACACCACATAATCGTCTAGTTTTGATCATTCGCCTAACTAGATAGCCATAAAGGTTTGATTTAATCATTAATCATTACTCAGGAATCCTTGGTAGTGGAGAGGTTGCTCCTAAGACTAATAGAGGCTAGGTAGAATTTAGAATTATGGTTAATATATAATGCTTAATCTATGACAGGTTAGAATAACAACTTAGTAAAATAGACACATATTAGTGACCCTAATCTATTAGACTTACATCCATATTTATTTATCTGCATTCTTATTTATTATTTCACATCAGATAGTTATTCATATTATTTTATCTTTTTATATTTTATTCTAAATTATTTAAATTCATCTACGCTTGTTAAACATAAGTATATCTAACAGAGTAAGTCCCTGCGAACGAACTTGACTTATCATTAAAACTTGCAAACGATCTGTGATACTTGCAGTGAGTTTCGTGGTTCCCAAGGGTGTGTGCTCTTTATTATTATTATTATTATTATTATTATTTATCTATTATTTTATCACACCTTTGCCCCCACCAATCATGCAGCCAGATAATTATGTCTTTATCTTCTAATACGTGAAGGCTAATACGTTTAATTATTTCCTTATTAATTTTCTTTTGTTTAGATTGGATTTATAATATTATTGTTTAAGAAAATACAATATATACAACAATTCTTTGATGTCTTTTAGACTGACTCGTTTTAAAATCCTCTCATATTGAAGCTATTTAAAAGATAAAATATTTTAAAATCTAGTGTCGCACGACTATTTTTGTACAGTCAACCCACTACGTTTTGTTCATGTTTTTAATGCCCGATTTGTAATTGATTCTTTTTGTTTTTATACACATCCAGGTTTGATGATTTAAGAAAGTGATTTAATTCTATATTATAAAATAGGAAAAATTATGGAATTGTTTGGTTTTAGAATAGAAATTATTGTAATTATAAAATTGTTTCGGTTTTAAAGTTTTGTAATACAGAAATGTTTTAATTATGTAGTTTTTTATATGGAAAATAATTTTTTGTTATAGAATGATTTATTTAAAAATGTATTTTGAATATTTGTTTAGGTTAGACTTTGCCAAAATTAGTGAATCATTAACTTTAGGACTAATCACCTATCTTTTTACAATTTAAATCCAAATAATACATTACTTATTTCCTTTTTTATTTTTTATATTCCAAATAAAATTATTTTTTTTCCTTTCATTCTTTTATTATTTGTTATTTCTATTATTTTTTTCCTTTAATAATTAATCTAAACATGGCATAAAAATTAATTTTATTCTAAATCTCTAAAATCATTCATTATAATTTATAAATCCATATAATTATAGGATAAGGATATCCATGTGCCAACCCACGTACAACCTGTACTCTATATATACCTGTCTATTTAATCAGCTTAAATTACAATATACATAACATACATATAATATATAAACAAGGGCAACAACCACACCTTCACCCTGGCGACATTCCTTAGAAAAATGCCCAGTTCTTCCGCACTTGTGACACTCCCTACCGGCGCTGGCACAACCACCACCGATACCAACATCACAGTCTCGAGCTACGTGGCCGATCCTCCCACATGTGTAACACTCACCACCACCATCACTTTCGTTGCGATCCCCATTACCGTTCCTTCTGTTGTACCCATACCCATCATGGGTACAACAGAAGGAACGGTAATGGGGATCGCAACGAAAGTGATGGTGGTGGTGAGTGTTACATGTGTGGGAGGATCGGCCACGTAGCTCGAGACTGTGATGTTGGTATCGGTGGTGGTTCTGCCAGCGGCGGTAGGGAGTGTTACAAGTGCGGAAGAACTGGGCATTTTTCTAAGGAATGTCGCCAGGGTGAAGGTGTGGTTGTTGCCCTTGTTTGTGGTGGTGGGCGTTGTGGTGTTGGTGGCGGCGCTGGGTGCTACAACTGTGGTGGGTACGGGCACATATCTCGAGAGTGTCCAAGTGAGCGAACTGGAGTTTGAAAAATCTGTGGAAAGCCAGGGCATATGGCCCAAGATTGCCCACATGGTGGTAATAATGGTTGTGGTGGTGGTAGAGACGGTGGTGGTGGTGGAGTCGGCCGCTTTACCTGATTTGCTAGCGGAAACAGGTGTTTTCATTGTGGCAAGCCAGGCCACTCTGTAATAGATTGCTCAAAGAAGAATTGAATTTTGAGGAAAATACGTTTTTAGGCCTCAAAGTTTGAAATAAAATTTTTAAAGGCCTAGTTAAATGTTATGTTTTTTAATGGCATTTTTATCTTTTCTTTTTTTATATTTCCTTCCTTTATATACAATTTTCATCATTATCTTCTTTCCCTTATCTCTTCGAATTAATTTGGCATATAATTAATTATCATATATCTTTAAAGCTTCACAATTAACAAACAATTAAACCAAATATACTCTAAAAATAATAAATCAACAAACCAAGACAAGAAATAGGAAAATATAAATATAGGACGATAATTAAATTATTTAATACACCTAAAGTATTTGCCAATCCAAATACTTTTCAATCTTTTCATATATCTCTTTTTTCTTTTGTAAAACTATGACTCTCTTTTTTATGTTGAGATATCACACTATTTTTTTCTCATATATTCTCTTCTTTTCATGCTTTTCAGCTTTTTTCATTTACTATTACCCCGGCAAACGGTTACAATAATAACTTTTTCATCATCAATAATATCACAATTACAATTTCCCAAACCCAATGTTCCCTAATGATGAATCCCACCACCCCAAACTCAAGCTCTAAAAATGACTTGTCTCAGGTTTTGCGATTCGAGTGCGGGTCATATGGATAAGTCCTATAAACTAGGGGTATGGCTTAAAATGTGGTTAAATAAAAGGCTTTAGAAAATATCGGAGAGGCTAAGACAGATAAATAATAATAATCAAATAAAAAGGGTAAGAAAGCTAAAAAGGCTTCAAGTGGCTTCAAATATGAAAGAATTGCCTTATTCACTTTTTTAACTACCGAATCTAGTTACTTAATCACTACTAGTTCATAGACAAGCGGGTTTTCAACTAATTTGAAACCTCACGTTCTACACACCCAATAACTCTCCCTGAGTTTCAACTTGACTTCTTACGCATTTCTCATTAATCTTTTCTATCTTTTACATCATGTTTTCATACATGCATACTAAACATCTTTGTGTCACCTTTCAAGAACATACTACTTACTATCATTAACTTAATTAAATAATGCTCAATAGGTACATTCACTATATTCTATGCCAATTCAAACCTAAAAATTTTAAATTTTATGCAAAAACAAAAAAGGAAGATGAGGACAACGAATCCCCACCCCTAACTCAAAAGTAGTCGTGTCCCCACGACTCGAAGAAGACTCAATAAAGAAATATAAAATTTAAACTAGAAACCTTAACTAATGCATACAAGAAATTAAGAAGAAGTATTAGAACGGGGTACCTCGCCATAAAGATCTACCAAATCATCTTCCGAAGAAAAAGCATAATTATCAATATCCAAGTCTTTAATCCTTGAAATTTCATCCCAGCAGGCGTTGAATTCTCTTTTTATATTACCAATTTTTCTCATCAATTTAACTGACCATGCTGGTGTTGTGGATATACTCTTTGAATTTCTATTAAGATTTGACAAATAAATTTGATCTTGGATTGGTGTCTTTGCTTTAGGCCTTGGTGGTACACTCATCCTTGCTGTTAATTTCCTTTGTAGTGGTTATGCTGGTGTCTTTGGTTTCTTTTCAATAGGCTCATCAAGGTTAATGGACTTTTCTGTTGTGGCTCCAGGCAATTTCTTGTTCTTCCCTATTATTGAACACTTCCTCTTGTAATCCATAACATTCGTTCTGTTTGTCATCTTTGAATAAACCACAACTCAAGTCATCTTTTCTGTTGTGGCTTGAGTTTGTTGCTTGGATGAATGATTATCAATGGTAGAAGGAGGTACTCTTGATTGTTGTTGAAGAACTCTTGAACGCTTGACGATTTGATGATGTTTTATGATGGTTAATTAAGCTTCAAGGTGTATTATAGGGGTTGGGTCTAAAAAGCGTTTTTATTTTACTCAAAATCAGGTTTTCTCAACTCTATTAGATAGATCTCGAAAAAATATGCGATCTAGGCTCTTAAAAAAGTGAATTCCGACTTCCGAGCACAAAGTTATGGCCTTTTGAAGTTTTAGCTAAAATAAAAAAAAAATGAAACAGTATGCGCTATTTTTCGCTAGGATTTTGCTAATGTGTCTCGGCTGTGACCCGTAGTGAAAAACTGTCCCGACGAAAATTTTTTTTCTTTTTTTTCTGTTGCTGTAGCAATTTTTTTCCGCCTGCGGTACACCGGAAGAATCGTGCGGTGTACCGAACCCGTTTTGGAAAAAACCTTATCTTGCGATTTCCCGATATGGTTTTCTCTCCCTACTCTCGACAATGAACCGTGGTGGAAAACCATCGCCACGGTTTTGGACCTGCGGTACACCGGAAGAAAGTTCTTGTTTCCTGATTTTTTCATCTATTTGACCCCAAAAGTCAATTCCTGCACATATAACACACTACCTTTCTCTCCTATTAGCTTGTGAACACATTAATAATATACACTAACTTAGAATTAACTAGAAAGCAATTAAAACAAGGGGTGTCTCCCAAGAGCACTTTTGTTTAACGTCGTTTAGTTCGACGTGTTACCTCTGTGATTATGTGTGAACATCACCTCCCTAGCAATGAGTAAATTTATTAATATCTGGCAGGCTAAATTTGAATCCCTTGCCTTTTACTCCCACGAACTTCTCGGATCTATTCTTTGTAGCCATGTATGGTCCCATCCAAGAGTTATTGGGTTTGCGTGCGTCTAGTGGTAATTTAATTTGATATGTAGTATTACACTCCTTTGACAATCCATTCATCTCCTCAGTTTCTAAGCTTCGTTTGTTAGAGAGAATGTCCTTCATGAATTTAAGATATTTTGGTATTCTCTTGAGAGCTTCTACAAACGGTATGTTAATAACTAACTTGCTGATGTCTCCCCTGTTGTTCTATATTTATATGCTTAGGAGACATCAAATTAGGTGATTATCTGACTATTTTGATAGAATTTTGGACTAAATATGCAATAATCCGATTTTCCTCTTTAATTTCTAGTAATTTTAATTTATTAAACTTTTACGCGTAATATTTTGTATTTTTGTGAAAAGTTTGTAGGTTTTGAATACTAGCTAGGAGAGGAAGTTGCAAATCTGGACACTGATAAAAATTGTTGATTTCAAGCCACCTAAGAGTATATTCAGCCGCTGACCTTTGAAGAGAAATTGTGCCCCATTGAGTTACGGAACTTTAGCAACTAGAATGAGGTCAATCCGAGTTGAAACGAACCGGCTAGTGCTGATTTAGTGGAGGTGGTGCAGCAGTTACGGGATTTTGGGCTAAGATAATGGACTTGGGCCTTTATTATTTCTTTTAAACCTTAGCCTAAGGTCCAAGTCCGAATTTTAGAGTATAAATAAGGCTTTTTTACTTCTATTTTACACACAATTCATTATTCACAAAGTCAGACAAAAAGAGAAGAAGCAGAAGCAAGGAAAAGAAGAAGCCAAGAGCTGGAGACTGTCTATATCTCCACTTTGCAGCCGAATCAACTTCCTAATTAGGTTTCTTATTTCTATTTCTGTAAAACAATCATCAATTCCTTTCAATTTATTTTCTTAGTTCTTACGATTATGAACTAATTTCATTTGGTACTTGAGAACGCGTAATGGGTTGAACCCCAATCTTTTCCATTCTATGTCTTTGAATTTGGGATTATTTCAATTGAAATCGAATTGGGTATTTAATATTTTTCTTTAATTTACACGTATTGACTTTTATTGAAATAGCTAATCAATATTAGGACCTAGTACTTAGGCTATTCCAATTAGTGGCAATTGGATCACCTTGATGGGGGTCTAGGTACAGAACTATTTAACGAAAGTAGGATAGAAATTATTTGACCTTGACAGGCTTAATTAATCCTACGGCCAATTGGGTAGTTAGGCTTTAATCATTCGAAGGTGGACTATATTCACCCTGACGGGGTTTGTAGCACCTGAGAAGAGCTCCTTAGTCCACCCTGACGGGGTAAGAAGATAATTGAATCCCGACCAATATTAATTACCGAATTCGTCCCTTAAACAATACATGGAATGATTAGATTTAGGTGAAACCCTAGCGTTGCTCGAGTATTACCTCTCATATCTCGCGTCCAGTTATTTTTAGCTGCGTCCAGCATTATATTTGCATTAATTTAGTCTTTTCATTATTTTTCTTAGTTATTAGAAAAATAAAAACAACCAATCTTAAAATCATTAACTTGTTTTACGTGCAATTAATCACTGTCTGCTAAGCATTAGAGTCAACCAATCCGTCCCTGAGAACGAATCTGTTTTATCACTATTATTACTTGGGACAACCGTACACTTGCGGTTGTGGTTCTCTTTTCTTATTGCATTTATTTTAGAACACACAAAGGACCATTAAGTTTTTGGCGCCGCTGCCGGGGACGGTAGCGTGTGACTTGGTGTTTATCCTTTAGTGTTAGTTGTATTTTTATTTTTCAGTTTTACGCTTTGTTTGTTCATCTTTTTCAGGTTTTTAGGTTTGGTGTATGCGAAGGAGACTCTTTAAGGATCTTGAGACATTACCTCCGATCCTTGATAATCCTGAATCATTAGTCAGACTTTCAGGTCGATGGCGTGTTTCGAGACGCAGCGACCTTGCGTCGTTGCTGACGCAAGGACCAGAACCTTCTCCTTCTTTGGCCGGCTAGCCGGTCAGCTGACCGGCATGCCGGCGGAATCTTGCTGGCGCAAATCGTGACGCAGCAATGCTGCGTCATTGCTGACGCAGTGGTCAAAGAGTTGGGGTCCTTCAGCTCTTTTGGCCGGTATGCCGGCCAGCTCGCCGGCTAGCCGGTCAAACCTGCTGTGGACTTCAAATTTTTCTGTTTTCTCATCGTTTTGACCCCAAACTCATGACCATTATACCCCTGAAATCATCAAAAACAAACACCCTTCCTCATTTCTTAATAATAAACACTAAATTCAACGAAAATTAAACTAATTTACACTACGAAAATTGAAAAACTTAAACTAATATACACGAAATTGGCTTTTGTTTAACGTCGTTAAGCTCGACCGGTTACCTCGTGCTTTTAAGGAGCTTCGAGGAGGTAGATGACCTCTCCGGGATGTGGGTCTTTTGCACGATCGGTATCTTCACCTCCATGATATATCTTTAAACGATGACCGTTCACCATGAATGTACGGTTTTCAAGTGGGTGTTCTATCTCTATAGCTCCATAAGGTGTAACTTTGGTCACGATGTAAGGTCCTGACCACTTCGATCTTAATTTCCCCAGATAATTACTGAACTTTGAATTATATTTCAACACTCTTTGTCCCACTACAAAGTTCTTCTCACGAATCCGATTATCATGCCATCTCTTGGTATTTTCTTTGTAAAGTTTAGCATTTTCATAAGCATGTAATCGAAATTCATCAAGCTTATTAATTGCGCTCGTTCTATATATTGGTGATGATTCACAGGTTTATATTGTAACCCTTTGCCGGGGTAATAGTGAATGAAAAAGAAGATACGAGCTAGAATTGAAAAGAAAAAAAATATATGAAAAAATAGCGTGATATCTCGAACATCAAGAGTCATAGCTATACAAAAGAAGAAAATTGATTTGAAAAGAATATATATGTGGACCGGCAAAGAGGAATTTTTATGTGAACATCTTATGCTTTAATTGGGTTATTGGGGATGCTACTTTGTGCATCAGAGAAATTATTGGGTTGAGTGAGAAACGTTTTATGAGAGTAACTCAAGCTCTAGGGCGATTCGTTGATGGCTAGTGAGGAGAGAGCCAAAAGCTCACTCTAAATTATCCAAATATACTTATCATACCGTCCCTAAGCCTACATTACAACCTTAAAGACATTTTGATTCTTTGCTATGTAATCGAGAAGTGATTAAGCCAATAGAGAGTAGTTAAGTGGATCTTTGGATACAAGTAAGGTTTGATGAACAATCTATAGCTTCCTTGGTGAACTAAGTAAAGTTCCTCTCCGTCTTACATTGCGAAGCTAATCTAATCTTGAATTCAAACCGTGTTGACTGTGGATATGAGAAGTGTGCAGGTATGTAGTTTGTAAATATTATTACATGAAATTTTCTGAGTAGTTGCTTTGAGTCTATTCTCCATATTCTGATATCTTCTTTCCTCTGTGCTTAATTGACCTAGATGTGTATTTAGAGACTTCCCTTTGTTTTTATCTTTATTGTATCGGGACGATACAACTTTGAGTTGGGGGTCTTGATGTCTCCCCAATTGTGATGATTTAACATTAGTTGGAGACGTCATTTTTTGTGTTTTAGGAAGTCTTTTAGTTTATTTTCCCATTAAATATTGCACTTTCCTATTTCTAGTCTTGATTTAGTAAATTATTATTTCTAGCGCATATTGGGTTTAATTATTTATTTAGTGTGAAGCTTTAAAGATAATATGGAAATTCCAAGTCAAGTCTAAAGATAAGGAAAGAAGATCTTGAAGAAATCTGGAGATAGAAGGAAACAGAGTTCAATTAGAAAAAGGAAAAGCTATCAAATAAATCTGAATTTCTACAGCTACGCCTAAAGAAGTGATTATAACTTCAAAACCGAGCTGATTCTGGAAGATCCCTTTCATAGGGAGATAGATAATTCCGTGAGGATTCTTTTGATATCTTATGGGTAAAAAACGGTCCAGTAACAAAGAAGATATGGTAAAAACAAGTTAGCAGTAATTATCCTTATCTAACTACGAATTTGAGTTGGACTATAGGAGTCCATTTCTCCTTCAAAAAAACGAATTAGGTCTTCCTAAACACCTATAAATACACCCTTATACCATTGTAAACATGTCCTTGCTCAGTTTCAAGTTTAGGCTTAGTCCTTTCTTGTATTTTCTCAGTTTTAAATAATAGCTTAGTCCCTAATTAATATTCATCCTTAGAATCAAGCTATTCATCCAAGAAGCAAGCTGACCTATAGAGGAAGACAAGAAGCAAGAAATTGGAGAGTGACAAACTCCTCTTCTACATCTCACCTTCTCTATATTTAGGGTAATTAGCTATAGATTTATGCTCAACCATATTTCTAAGCTTTTATTCTGTAAGTTTACTTTTAATTGTTGGGTTATAATTTTGTCTTAAATTTCATAAATACTATTTGTTATTTTAATTGATTTGAGCTTGGCGTATATTGTTATTATGTGTTTTGACTTATTGTTTCAACCCTAGATTTGGCAAATCTTAGGATTATTCTTAGTTATTGACAACACCACATAATCGTCTAGTTTTGATCATTCGCCTAACTAGATAGCCATAAAGGTTTGATTTAATCACAATTCATTACTCAGGAATCCTTGGTAGTGGAGAGGTTGCTCCTAAGCCTAATAGAGGCTAGGTAGAATTTAGAATCATGGTTAATATATAATGCTTAATCTATGACAGGTTAGAATAACAACTTAGTAAAATAGACACATATTAGTGACCCTAATCTATTAGACTTACATCCATATTTATTTATCTGCATTCTTATTTATTATTTCACATCAGATAGTTATTCATATTATTTTATCTTTTTATATTTTATTCTAAATTATTTAAATTCATCTACGCTTGTTAAACATAAGTATATCTAACAGAGTAAGTCCCTGCGAACGAACTTGACTTATCATTAAAACTTGCAAACGATCTGTGATACTTGCAGTGAGTTTCGTGGTTCCCAAGGGTGTGTGCTCTTTATTATTGTTATTATTATTATTATTATTTATCTATTATTTTATCACACCTTTGCCCCCACCAATCATGCAGCCAGATAATTATGTCTTTATCTTCTAATACGTGAAGGCTAATACGTTTAATTATTTCCTTATTAATTTTCTTTTGTTTAGATTGGATTTATAATATTATTGTTTAAGAAAATACAATATATACAACAATTCTTTGATGTCTTTTAGAATGACTCGTTTTAAAATCCTCTCATATTGAAGCTATTTAAAAGATAAAATATTTTAAAATCTAGTGTCGCACGACTATTTTTGTACAGTCAACCCACTACGTTTTGTTCATGTTTTTAATGCCCGATTTGTAATTGATTCTTTTTGTTTTTATGCACATCCAGGTTTGATGATTTAAGAAAGTGATTTAATTCTATATTATAAAATAGGAAAAATTATGGAATTGTTTGGTTTTAGAATAGAAATTATTGTAATTATAAAATTGTTTCGGTTTTAAAGTTTTGTAATACGGAAATGTTTTAATTATGTAGTTTTTTATATGGAAAATAATTTTTTGTTATAGAATGATTTATTTAAAAATGTATTTTGAATATTTGTTTAGGTTAGACTTTGCCAAAATTAGTGAATCATTAACTTTAGGACTAATCACCTATCTTTTTACAATTTAAATCCAAATAATACATTACTTATTTCCTTTTTTATTTTTTATATTCCAAATAAAATTATTTTTTTCCTTTCATTCTTTTATTATTTGTTATTTCTATTATTTTTTTCCTTTAATAATTAATCTAAACATGGCATAAAAATTAATTTTATTCTAAATCTTTAAAATCATTCATTATAATTTATAAATCCATATAATTATAGGATAAGGGTATCCATGTGCCAACCCACGTACAACCTGTACTCTATATATACCTGTCTATTTAATCAGCTTAAATTACAATATACATAACATACATATAATATATAAACAAGGGCAACAACCACACCTTCACCCTGGCGACATTCCTTAGAAAAATGCCCAGTTCTTCCGCACTTGTGACACTCCCTACCGGCGCTGGCACAACCACCACCGATACCAACATCACAGTCTCGAGCTACGTGGCCGATCCTCCCACATGTGTAACACTCACCACCACCATCACTTTCGTTGCGATCCCCATTACCGTTCCTTCTGTTGTACCCATACCCATCATGGGTACAACAGAAGGAACGGTAAAAGGGATCGCAACGAAAGTGATGGTGGTGGTGAGTGTTACATGTGTGGGAGGATCGGCCACGTAGCTCGAGACTGTGATGTTGGTATCGGTGGTGGTTCTGCCAGCGGCGGTAGGGAGTGTTACAAGTGCGGAAGAACTGGGCATTTTTCTAAGGAATGTCGCCAGGGTGAAGGTGTGGTTGTTGCCCTTGTTTGTGGTGGTGGGCGTTGTGGTGTTGGTGGCGGCGCTGGGTGCTACAACTGTGGTGGGTACGGGCACATATCTCGAGAGAGTCCAAGTGAGCGAACTGGAGTTTGAAACATCTGTGGAAAGCCAGGGCATATGGCCCAAGATTGCCCACATGGTGGTAATAATGGTGGTGGTGGTGGTAGAGACGGTGGTGGTGGTGGAGTCTGCCGCTTTACCTGATTTGCTAGCGGAAACAGGTGTTTTCATTGTGGCAAGCCAGGCCACTCTGTAATAGATTGCTCAGAGAAGAATTGAATTTTGAGGAAAATACGTTTTTAGGCCTCAAAGTTTGAAATAAAATTTTTAAAGGCCTAGTTAAATGTTATGTTTTTTAATGGCATTTTTATCTTTTCTTTTTTTATATTTCCTTCCTTTATATACAATTTTCATCATTATCTTCTTTCCCTTATCTCTTCGAATTAATTTGGCATATAATTAATTATCATATATCTTTAAAGCTTCGCAATTAACAAACAATTAAACCAAATATACTCTAAAAATAATAAAACAACAAATCAAGACAAGAAATAGGAAAATATAAATATAGGACGATAATTAAATTATTAAATACACCTAAAGTATTTGCCAATCCAAATACTTTTCAATCTTTTCATATATCTCTTTTTTCTTTTGTAAAACTATGACTCTCTTTTTTATGTTGAGATATCACACTATTTTTTTCTCATATATTCTTTTCTTTTCATGCTTTTCAGCTTTTTTCATTTACTATTACCCCGGCAAACGGTTACAATAATAACTTTTTCATCATCAATAATATCACAATTACAATTTCCCAAACCCAATGTTCCCTAATGATGAATCCCACCACCCCAAACTCAAGCTCTAAAAATGACTTGTCTCAGGTTTTGCGATTCGAGTGCGGGTCATATGGATAAGTCCTATAAACTAGGGGTATGGCTTAAAATGTGGTTAAATAAAAGGCTTTAGAAAATATCGGAGAGGCTAAGACAGATAAATAATAATAATCAAATAAAAAGGGTAAGAAAGCTAAAAAGGCTTCAAGTGGCTTCAAATATGAAAGAATTGCCTTATTCACTTTTCTAACTACCGAATCTTGTTACTTAATCACTACTAGTTCATAGACAAGCGGGTTTTCAACTAATTTGAAACCTCACGTTCTACACACCCAATAACTCTCCCTGAGTTTCAACTTGACTTCTTACGCATTTCTCATTAATCTTTTCTATCTTTTACATCCTGTTTTCATACATGCATACTAAACATCTTTGTGTCACCTTTCAAGAACATACTACTTACTATCATTAACTTAATTAAATAATGCTCAATAGGTACATTCACTATATTCTATGCCAATTCAAACCTAAAAATTTTAAATTTTATGCAAAAACAAAAAAAGAAGATGAGGACAACGAATCCCCACCCCTAACTCAAAAGTAGTCGTGTCCCCACGACCCGAAGAAGACTCAATAAAGAAATATAAAATTTAAACTAGAAACCTTAACTAATGCATACAAGAAATTAAGAAGAAGTATTAGAACGGGGTACCTCGCCATAAAGATCTACCAAATCATCTTCCGAAGAAAAAGCATAATTATCAATATCCAAGTCTTTAATCCTTGAAATTTCATCCCAGCAGGCGTTGAATTCTCTTTTTATATTACCAATTTTTCTCATCAATTTAACTGACCATGCTGGTGTTGTGGATATACTCTTTGAATTTCTATTAAGATTTGACAAATAAATTTGATCTTGGATTGGTGTCTTTGCTTTAGGCCTTGGTGGTACACTCATCCTTGCTGTTAATTTCCTTTGTAGTGGTTGTGCTGGTGTCTTTGGTTTCTTTTCAATAGGCTCATCAAGGTTAATGGACTTTTCTGTTGTGGCTCCAGGCAATTTCTTGTTCTTCCCTATTATTGAACACTTCCTCTTGTAATCCATAACATTCGTTCTGTTTGTCATCTTTGAATAAACCACAACTCAAGTCATCTTTTCTGTTGTGGCTTGAGTTTGTTGCTTGGATGAATGATTATCAATGGTAGAAGGAGGTACTCTTGATTGTTGTTGAAGAACTCTTGAACGCTTGACGATTTGATGATGTTTTATGATGGTTAATTAAGCTTCAAGGTGTATTATAGGGGTTGGGTCTAAAAAGCGTTTTTATTTTAACTCAAAATCAGGTTTTCTCAACTCTAGTAGATAGATCTCGAAAAAATATGCGATCTAGGCTCTTAAAAAAGTGAATTCCGACTTCCAAGCACAAAGTTATGGCCTTTTGAAGTTTTAGCTAAAATAAAAAAAAAAATTAAACAGTATGCGCTATTTTTCGCTACGATTTTGCTAATGTGTCTCGGCTGTGACCCGTAGTGAAAAACTGTCCCGACGAAATTTTTTTTTCTTTTTTTTCTGTTGCTGTAGCAATTTTTTTCCGCCTGCGGTACACCGGAAGAATCGTGCGGTGTACCAAACCCGTTTTCGAAAACCTTATCTTGCGATTTCCCGATATGGTTTTCTCTCCCTACTCTCGACAATGAACCGTGGTGGAAAACCATCGCCACGGTTTTGGACCTGCGGTACACCGGAAGAAAGTTCTTGTTTCCTGGTTTTTTCATCTATTTGACCCCAAAAGTCAATTCCTGCACATATAACACACTACCTTTCTCTCCTATTAGCTTGTGAACACATTAATAATATACACTAACTTAGAATTAACTAGAAAGCAATTAAAACAAGGGGTGTCTCCCAAGAGCACTTTTGTTTAACGTCGTTTAGTTCGACGTGTTACCTCTGTGATTATGTGTGAACATCACCTCCCTAGCAATGAGTAAATTTATTAATATCTGGCAGGCTAAATTTGAATCCCTTGCCTTTTACTCCCACTAACTTCTCGGATCTATTCTTTGTAGCCATGTATGGTCCCATCCAAGAGTTATTGGGTTTGCGTGCGTCTAGTGGTAATTTAATTTGATATGTAGTATTACACTCCTTTGACAATCCATTCATCTCCTCAGTTTCTAAGCTTTGTTTGTTAGAGAGAATGTCCTTCATGAATTTAAGATATTTTGGTATTCTCTTGAGAGCTTCTACAAACGGTATGTTAATAACTAACTTGCTGATGTCTCCCCTGTTGTTCTATATTTATATGCTTAGGAGACATCAAATTAGGTGATTATCTGACTATTTTGATAGAATTTTGGACTAAATATGCAATAATCCGATTTTCCTCTTTAATTTCTAGTAATTTTAATTTATTAAACTTTTACGCGTAATATTTTGTATTTTTGTGAAAAGTTTGTAGGTTTTGAATACTAGCTAGGAGAGGAAGTTGCAAATCTGGACACTGATAAAAATTGTTGATTTCAAGCCACCTAAGAGTATATTCAGCCGCTGACCTTTGAAGAGAAATTGTGCCCCATTGAGTTACGGAACTTTAGCAACTAGAATGAGGTCAATCCGAGTTGAAACGAACCGGCTAGTGCTGATTTAGTGGAGGTGGTGCAGCAGTTACGGGATTTTGGGCTAAGATAATGGACTTGGGCCTTTATTATTTCTTTTAAACCTTAGCCTAAGGTCCAAGTCCGAATTTTAGAGTATAAATAAGGCTTTTTTACTTCTATTTTACACACAATTCATTATTCACAAAGTCAGACAAAAAGAGAAGAAGCAGAAGCAAGGAAAAGAAGAAGCCAAGAGCTGGAGACTGTCTATATCTCCACTTTGCAGCCGAATCAACTTCCTAATTAGGTTTCTTATTTCTATTTCTGTAAAACAATAATCAATTCCTTTCAATTTATTTTCTTAGTTCTTACGATTATGAACTAATTTCATTTGGTACTTGAGAACGCGTAATGGGTTGTACCCCAATCTTTTCCATTCTATGTCTTTGAATTTGGGATTATTTCAATTGAAATCGAATTGGGTATTTAATATTTTTCTTTAATTTACACGTATTGACTTTTATTGAAATAGCTAATCAATATTAGGACCTAGTACTTAGGCTATTCCAATTAGTGGCAATTGGATCACCTTGATGGGGGTCTAGGTACAGAACTATTTAACGAAAGTAGGATAGAAATTATTTGACCTTGACAGGCTTAATTAATCCTACGGCCAATTGGGTAGTTAGGCTTTAATCATTCGAAGGTGGACTATATTCACCCTGACGGGGTTTGTAACACCTGAGAAGAGCTCCTTAGTCCACCCTGACGGGGGTAAGAAGATAATTGAATCCCGACCAATATTAATTACCGAATTCGTCCCTTAAACAATACATGGAATGATTAGATTTAGGTGAAACCCTAGCGTTGCTCGAGTATTACCTCTCATATCTCGCGTCCAGTTATTTTTAGCTGCGTCCAGCATTATATTTGCATTAATTTAGTCTTTTCATTATTTTTCTTAGTTATTAGAAAAACAAACAACCAATCTTAAAATCATTAACTTGTTTTACGTGCAATTAATCACTATCTGATAAGAATTAGAGTCAACCAATCCGTCCCTGAGAACGAATCTGTTTTATCACTATTATTACTTGGGACAACCGTACACTTGCGGTTGTGGTTCTCTTTTCTTATTGCATTTATTTTAGAACACACAAAGGACCATTAAGTTTTTGGCGCCGCTGCCGGGGACGGTAGCGTGTGACCCCGGTGTTTATCCTTTAGTGTTAGTTGTATTTTTATTTTTCAGTTTTACGCTTTGTTTGTTCATCTTTTTCAGGTTTTTAGGTTTGGTGTATGCGAAGGAGAGTCTTTAAGGATCTTGAGACATTACCTCCGATCCTTGATAATCCTGAATCATTAGTCAGACTTTCAGGTCGATGGCGTATTTCGAGACGCAGCGACCTTGCGTCGTTGCTGACGCAAGGACCAGAACCTTCTCCTTCTTTGGCCGGCTAGCCGGTCAGCTGACCGGCATGCCTGCGGAATCTTGCTGGCGCAAATAGTGACGCAGCAATGCTGCGTCATTGCTGACGCAGTGGTCAGAGAGTTGGGGTCCTTCAGCTCTTTTGGCCGGTATGCCGGCCAGCTCGCCGGCTAGCCGGTCAAACCTGTTTTGGACTTCAAATTTTTCTGTTTTCTCATCGTTTTGACCCCAAACTCATGACCATTATACCCCTGAAATCATCAAAAACAAATACCCTTCCTCATTTCTTAATAATAAACACTAAATTCAACGAAAATTAAACTAATTTACACTACGAAAATTGAAAAACTTAAACTAATATACACGAAATTGGCTTTTGTTTAACGTCGTTAAGCTCGACGGGTTACCTCGTGATTTTAAGGAGCTTCGAGGAGGTACATGACCTCTCCGGGATGTGGGTCTTTTGCACGATCGGTATCTTCACCTCCATGATATATCTTTAAACGATGACCGTTCGCCATGAATGTACGGTTTTCAAGTGGGTGTTCTATCTCTATAGCTCCATGAGGTGTAACTTTGGTCACGATGTAAGGTCCTGACCACTTCGATCTTAATTTCCCCAGATAATTACTGAACTTTGAATTATATTTCAACACTCTTTGTCCCACTACAAAGTTCTTCTCTCGAATCCGATTATCATGCCATCTCTTGGTATTTTCTTTGTAAAGTTTAGCATTTTCATAAGCATGTAATCGAAATTCATCAAGCTTATTAATTGCGCTCGTTCTATATATTGGTGATGATTCACAGGTTTATATTGTAACCCTTTGCCGGGGTAATAGTGAATGAAAAAGAAGATACGAGCTAGAATTGAAAAGAAAAAAAATATATGAAAAAATAGCGTGATATCTCGAACATCAAGAGTCATAGCTATACAAAAGAAGAAAATTGATTTGAAAAGAATATATATTTGGACCGGCAAAGAGGAATTTTTATGTGAACATCTTATGCTTTAATTGGGTTATTGGGGATGCTACTTTGTGCATCAGAGAAATTATTGGGTTGAGTGAGAAACGTTTTATGAGAGTAACTCAAGCTCTAGGGCGATTCGTTGATGGCTAGTGAGGAGAGAGCCAAAAGCTCACTCTAAATTATCCAAATATACTTATCATACCGTCCCTAAGCCTACATTACAACCTTAAAGACATTTTGATTCTTTGCTATGTAATCGAGAAGTGATTAAGCCAATAGAGAGTAGTTAAGTGGATCTTTGGATACAAGAAAGGTTTGATGAACAATCTATAGCTTCCTTGGTGAACTAAGTAAAGTTCCTCTCCTTCTTACATTGCGAAGCTAATCTAATCTTGAATTCAAACCGTGTTGACTGTGGATATGAGAAGTGTGCAGGTATGTAGTTTGTAAATATTATTACATGAAATTTTCTGAGTAGTTGCTTTGAGTCTATTCTCCATATTCTGATATCTTCTTTCCTCTGTGCTTAATTGACCTAGATGTGTATTTAGAGACTTCCCTTTGTTTTTATCTTTATTGTATCGGGACGATACAACTTTGAGTTGGGGGTCTTGATGTCTCTCCAATTGTGATGATTTAATATTAGTTGGAGACGTCATTTTTTGTGTTTTAGGAAGTCTTTTAGTTTATTTTCCCATTAAATATTGCACTTTCCTATTTCTAGTCTTGATTTAGTAAATTATTATTTCTAGCGCATATTGGGTTTAATTATTTATTTAGTGTGAAGCTTTAAAGATAATATGGAAATTCCAAGTCAAGTCTAAAGATAAGGAAAGAAGATCTTGAAGAAATCTGGAGATAGAAGGAAACAGAGTTCAATTAGGAAAAGGAAAAGCTGTCAAATAAATCTGAATTTCTACAGCTACGCCTAAAGAAGTGATTATAACTTCAAAACCGAGCCGATTCTGGAAGATCCCTTTCATAGGGAGATAGATAATTCCGTGAGGATTCTTTTGATATCTTATGGGTAAAAAACGGTCCAGTAACAAAGAAGATATGGTAAAAACAAGTTAGTAGTAATTATCCTTATCTAACTACGAATTTGAGTTGGACTATAGGAGTCCATTTCTCCTTCAAAAAAACGAATTAGGTCTTCCTAAACACCTATAAATACACCCTTATACCATTGTAAACATGTCCTTGCTCAGTTTCAAGTTTAGGCTTAGTCCTTTCTTGTATTTTCTCAGTTTTAAATAATAGCTTAGTCCCTAATTAATATTCATCCTTAGAATCAAGCTATTCATCCAAGAAGCAAGCTGACCTATAGAGGAAGACAAGAAGCAAGAAATTGGAGAGTGACAAACTCCTCTTCTACATCTCACCTTCTCTATATTTAGGGTAATTAGCTATAGATTTATGCTCAACCATATTTCTAAGCTTTTATTCTGTAAGTTTACTTTTAATTGTTGGGTTATAATTTTGTCTTAAATTTCATAAATACTATTTGTTATTTTAATTGATTTGAGCTTGGCGTATATTGTTATTATGTGTTTTGACTTATTGTTACAACCCTAGATTTGGCAAATCTTAGGATTATTCTTAGTTATTGACAACAACACATAATCGTCTAGTTTTGATCATTCGCCTAACTAGATAGCCATAAAGGTTTGATTTAATCACCAATCATTACTCAGGAATCCTTGGTAGTGGAGAGGTTGCTCCTAAGCCTAATAGAGGCTAGGTAGAATTTAGAATCATGGTTAATATATAATGCTTAATCTATGACAGGTTTGAATAACAACTTAGTAAAATAGACACATATTAGTGACCCTAATCTATTAGACTTACATCCATATTTATTTATCTGCATTCTTATTTATTATTTCACATCAGATAGTTATTCATATTATTTTATCTTTTTATATTTTATTCTAAATTATTTAAATTCATCTACGCTTGTTAAACATAAGTATATCTAACAGAGTAAGTCCCTGCGAACGAACTTGACTTATCATTAAAACTTGCAAACGATCTGTGATACTTGCAGTGAGTTTCGTGGTTCCCAATGATGTGTGCTCTTTATTATTATTATTATTATTATTATTATTATTATTATTATTATTATTATTATTATTTATCTATTATTTTATCACACCTTTGCCCCCACCAATCATGCAGCCAGATAATTATGTCTTTATCTTCTAATACGTGAAGGCTAATACGTTTAGTTATTTCCTTATTAATTTTCTTTTGTTTAGATTGGATTTATAATTTTATTGTTTAAGAAAATACAATATATACAACAATTCTTTGATGTCTTTTAGAATGACTCGTTTTAAAATCCTCTCATATTGAAGCTATTTAAAAGATAAAATATTTTAAAATCTAGTGTCGCACGACTATTTTTGTACAGTCAACCCACTACGTTTTGTTCATGTTTTTAATGCCCGATTTGTAATTGATTCTTTTTGTTTTTATGCACATCCAGGTTTGATGATTTAAGAAAGTGATTTAATTCTATATTATAAAATAGGAAAAATTATGGAATTGTTTGGTTTTAGAAAAGAAATTATTGTAATTATAAAATTGTTTCGGTTTTAAAGTTTTGTAATACGGAAATGTTTTAATTATGTAGTTTTTTATATGGAAAATAATTTTTTGTTATAGAATGATTTATTTAAAAATGTATTTTGAATATTTGTTTAGGTTAGACTTTGCCAAAATTAGTGAATCATTAACTTTAGGACTAATCACCTATCTTTTTACAATTTAAATCCAAATAATACATTACTTATTTCCTTTTTTATTTTTTATATTCCAAATAAAATTATTTTTTTCCTTTCATTCTTTTATTATTTGTTATTTCTATTATTTTTTTCCTTTAATAATTAATCTAAACATGGCATAAAAATTAATTTTATTCTAAATCTTTAAAATCATTCATTATAATTTATAAATCCATATAATTATAGGATAAGGATATCCATGTGCCAACCCACGTACAACCTGTACTCTATATATATATGTCTATTTAATCAGCTTAAATTACAATATACATAACATACATATAATATATAAACAAGGGCAACAACAACACCTTCACCCTGGCGACATTCCTTAGAAAAATGCCCAGTTCTTCCGCACTTGTGACACTCCCTACCGCCGCTGGCACAACCACCACCGATACCAACATCACAGTCTCGAGCTACGTGGCCGATCCTCCCACATGTGTAACACTCACCACCACCATCACTTTCGTTGCGATCCCCATTACCGTTCCTTCTGTTGTACCCATACCCATCATGGGTACAACAGAAGGAACGGTAATGGGGATCGCAACGAAAGTGATGGTGGTGGTGAGTGTTACACATGTGGAAGGATCGGCCACGTAGCTCGAGACTGTGATGTTGGTATCGGTGGTGGTTGTGCCAGCGGCGGTAGGGAGTGTCACAAGTGCGGAAGAACTGGGCATTTTTCTAAGGAATGTCGCCAGGGTGAAGGTGTGGTTGTTGCCCTTGTTTGTGGTGGTGGGCGTTGTGGTGTTGGTGGCGGCGCTGGGTGCTACAACTGTGGTGGGTACGGGCACATATCTCGAGAGTGTCCATGTGAGCGAACTGGAGTTTGAAACATCTGTGGAAAGCCAGGGCATATGGCCCAAGATTGCCCACATGGTGGTAATAATGGTGGTGGTGGTGGTAGAGACGGTGGTGGTGGTGGAGTCGGCCGCTTTACCTGATTTGCTAGCGGAAACAGGTGTTTTCATTGTGGCAAGCCAGGCCACTCTGTAATAGATTGCTCAGAGAAGAATTGAATTTTGAGGAAAATACGTTTTTAGGCCTCAAAGTTTGAAATAAAATTTTTAAAGGCCTAGTTAAATGTTATGTTTTTTAATGGCATTTTTATCTTTTCTTTTTTTATATTTCCTTCCTTTATATACAATTTTCATCATTATCTTCTTTCCCTTATCTCTTCGAATTAATTTGGCATATAATTAATTATCATATATCTTTAAAGCTTCACAATTAACAAACAATTAAACCAAATATACTCTAAAAATAATAAATCAACAAATCAAGACAAGAAATAGGAAAATATAAATATAGGACGATAATTAAATTATTAAATACACCTAAAGTATTTGCCAATCCAAATACTTTTCAATCTTTTCATATATCTCTTTTTTCTTTTGTAAAACTATGACTCTCTTTTTTATGTTGAGATATCACACTATTTTTTTCTCATATATTCTTTTCTTTTCATGCTTTTCAGCTTTTTTCATTTACTATTACCCCGGCAAACGGTTACAATAATAACTTTTTCATCATCAATAATATCACAATTACAATTTCTCAAACCCAATGTTCCCTAATGATGAATCCCACCACCCCAAACTCAAGCTCTAAAAATGACTTGTCTCAGGTTTTGCGATTCGAGTGCGGGTCATATGGATAAGTCCTATAAACTAGGGGTATGGCTTAAAATGTGGTTAAATAAAAGGCTTTAGAAAATATCGGAGAGGCTAAGACAGATAAATAATAATAATCAAAT
The DNA here is from genome assembly GCA_029959085.1 of Nemophila menziesii. Classification (NCBI taxonomy): domain Eukaryota; kingdom Viridiplantae; phylum Streptophyta; class Magnoliopsida; order Boraginales; family Hydrophyllaceae; genus Nemophila; species Nemophila menziesii. The sequence goes on along the minus strand of JARWIR010000091.1, from coordinate 55,779 downwards.
AAAAAGGGTAAGAAAGCTAAAAAGGGTTCAAGTGGCTTCAAATATGAAATAATTGCCTTATTCACTTTTCTAACTACCGAATCTTGTTACTTAATCACTACTAGTTCATAGACAAGCGGGTTTTCAACTAATTTGAAACCTCACGTTCTACACACCCAATAACTCTCCCTGAGTTTCAATTTGACTTCTTACGCATTTCTCATTAATCTTTTCTATCTTTTACATCCTGTTTTCATACATGCATACTAAACATCTTTGTGTCACCTTTCAATAACATACTACTTACTATCATTAACTTAATTAAATAATGCTCAATAGGTACATTCACTATATTCAATGCCAATTCAAACCTAAAACTTTTAAATTTTATGCAAAAACAAAAAAAGAAGATGAGGACAACGAATCCCCACCCCTAACTCAAAAGTAGTCGTGTCCCCACGACTCGAAGAAGACTCAATAAAGAAATATAAAATTTAAACTAGAAACCTTAACTAATGCATACAAGAAATTAAGAAGAAGTATTAGAACGGGGTACCTCGCCATAAAGATCTACCAAATCATCTTCCGAAGAAAAAGCATAATTATCAATATCCAAGTCTTTAATCCTTGAAATTTCCTCCCAGCAGGCGTTGAATTCTCTTTTTATATTACCAATTTTTCTCATCAATTTAACTGACCATGCTGGTGTTGTGGATATACTCTTTGAATTTCTATTAAGATTTGACAAATAAATTTGATCTTGGATTGGTGTCTTTGCTTTAGGCCTTGGTGGTACACTCATCCTTGCTGTTAATTTCCTTTGTAGTGGTTGTGCTGGTGTCTTTGGTTTCTTTTCAATAGGCTCATCAAGGTTAATGGACTTTTCTGTTGTGGCTCCAGGCAATTTCTTGTTCTTCCCTATTATTGAACACTTCCTCTTGTAATCCATAACATTCGTTCTGTTTGTCATCTTTGAATAAACCACAACTCAAGTCATCTTTTCTGTTGTGGCTTGAGTTTGTTGCTTGGATGAATGATTATCAATGGTAGAAGGAGGTACTCTTGATTGTTGTTGAAGAACTCTTGAACGCTTGACGATTTGATGATGTTTTATGATGGTTAATTAAGCTTCAAGGTGTATTATAGGGGTTGGGTCTAAAAAGCGTTTTTATTTTAACTCAAAATCAGGTTTTCTCAACTCTAGTAGATAGATCTCGATAAAATATGCGATCTAGGCTCTTAAAAAAGTGAATTCCGACTTCCGAGCACAAAGTTATGGCCTTTTGAAGTTTTAGCTAAAATAAAAAAAAATTAAACAGTATGCGCTATTTTTCGCTACGATTTTGCTAATGTGTCTCGGCTGTGACCCGTAGTGAAAAACTGTCCCGACGAAATTTTTTTTTCTTTTTTTTCTGTTGCTGTAGCAATTTTTTTCCGCCTGCGGTACACCGGAAGAATCGTGCGGTGTACCGAACCCGTTTTGGAAAAAACCTTATCTTGCGATTTCCCGATATGGTTTTCTCTCCCTATTCTCGACAATGAACCGTGGTGGAAAACCATCGCCACGGTTTTGGACCTGCGGTACACCGGAAGAAAGTTCTTGTTTCCTGATTTTTTCATCTATTTGACCCCAAAAGTCAATTCCTGCACATATAACACACTACCTTTCTCTCCTATTAGCTTGTGAACACATTAATAATATACACTAACTTAGAATTAACTAGAAAGCAATTAAAACAAGGGGTGTCTCCCAAGAGCACTTTTGTTTAACGTCGTTTAGTTCGACGTGTTACCTCTGTGATTATGTGTGAACATCACCTCCCTAGCAATGAGTAAATTTATTAATATTTGGCAGGCTAAATTTGAATCCCTTGCCTTTTACTCCCACGAACTTCTCGGATCTATTCTTTGTAGCCATGTATGGTCCCATCCAAGAGTTATTGGGTTTACGTGCGTCTAGTGGTAATTTAATTTGATATGTAGTATTACACTCCTTTGACAATCCATTCATCTCCTCAGTTTCTAAGCTTCGTTTGTTAGAGAGAATGTCCTTCATGAATTTAAGATATTTTGGTATTCTCTTGAGAGCTTCTACAAACGGTATGTTAATAACTAACTTGCTGATGTCTCCCCTGTTGTTCTATATTTATATGCTTAGGAGACATCAAATTAGGTGATTATCTGACTATTTCGATAGAATTTTGGACTAAATATGCAATAATCCGATTTTCCTCTTTAATTTCTAGTAATTTTAATTTATTAAACTTTTACGCGTAATATTTTGTATTTTTGTGAAAAGTTTGTAGGTTTTGAATACTAGCTAGGAGAGGAAGTTGCAAATCTGGACACTGATAAAAATTGTTGATTTCAAGCCACCTAAGAGTATATTCAGCCGCTGACCTTTGAAGAGAAATTGTGCCCCATTGAGTTACGGAACTTTAGCAACTAGAATGAGGTCAATCCGAGTTGAAACGAACCGGCTAGTGCTGATTTAGTGGAGGTGGTGCAGCAGTTACGGGATTTTGGGCTAAGATAATGGACTTGGGCCTTTATTATTTCTTTTAAACCTTAGCCTAAGGTCCAAGTCCGAATTTTAGAGTATAAATAAGGCTTTTTTACTTCTATTTTACACACAATTCATTATTCACAAAGTCAGACAAAAAGAGAAGAAGCAGAAGCAAGGAAAAGAAGAAGCCAAGAGCTGGAGACTGTCTATATCTCCACTTTGCAGCCGAATGAACTTCCTAATTAGTATTCTTATTTCTATTTCTCTAAAACAATCATCAATTCCTTTCAATTTATTTTCTTAGTTCTTACGATTATGAACTAATTTCATTTGGTACTTGAGAACGCGTAATGGGTTGAACCCCAATCTTTTCCATTCTATGTCTTTGAATTTGGGATTATTTCAATTGAAATCGAATTGGGTATTTAATATTTTTCTTTAATTTACACGTATTGACTTTTATTGAAATAGCTAATCAATATTAGGACCTAGTACTTAGGCTATTCCAATTAGTGGCAATTGGATCACCTTGATGGGGGTCTAGGTACAGAACTATTTAACGAAAGTAGGATAGAAATTATTTGACCTTGACAGGCTTAATTAATCCTACGGCCAATTGGGTAGTTAGGCTTTAATCATTCGAAGGTGGACTATATTCACCCTGACGGGGTTTGTAGCACCTGAGAAGAGCTCCTTAGTCCACCCTGACGGGGGTAAGAAGATAATTGAATCCCGACCAATATTAATTACCGAATTCGTCCCTTAAACAATACATGGAATGATTAGATTTAGGTGAAACCCTAGCGTTGCTCGAGTATTACCTCTCATATCTCGCGTCCAGTTATTTTTAGCTGCGTCCAGCATTATATTTGCATTAATTTAGTCTTTACATTATTTTTCTTAGTTATTAGAAAAACAAACAACCAATCTTAAAATCATTAACTTGTTTTACGTGCAATTAATCACTATCTGCTAAGCATTAGAGTCAACCAATACGTCCCTGAGAACGAATCTGTTTTATCACTATTATTACTTGGGACAACCGTACACTTGCGGTTGTGGTTCTCTTTTCTTATTGCATTTATTTTAGAACACACAAAGGACCATTAAGTTTTTGGCGCCGCTGCCGGGGACGGTAGCGTGTGACTTGGTGTTTATCCTTTAGTGTAAGTTGTATTTTTATTTTTCAGTTTTACGCTTTGTTTGTTCATCTTTTTCAGGTTTTTAGGTTTGGTGTATGCGAAGGAGACTCTTTAAGGATCTTGAGACATTACCTCCGATCCTTGATAATCCTGAATCATTAGTCAGACTTTCAGGTCGATGGCGTGTTTCGAGACGCAGCGACCTTGCGTCGTTGCTGACGCAAGGACCAGAACCTTCTCCTTCTTTGGCCGGCTAGCCGGTCAGCTGACCGGCATGCCGGCGGAATCTTGCTGGCGCAAATCTTGACGCAGCAATGCTGCGTCATTGCTGACGCAGTGGTCAGAGAGTTGGGGTCCTTCAGCTCTTTTGGCCGGTATGCCGGCCAGCTCGCCGGCTAGCCGGTCAAACCTGTTGTGGACTTCAAATTTTTCTGTTTTCTCATCGTTTTGACCCCAAACTCATGACCATTATACCCCTGAAATCATCAAAAACAAACACCCTTCCTCATTTCTTAATAATAAACACTAAATTTAATGAAAATTAAACTAATTTACACTACGAAAATTGAAAAACTTAAACTAATATACACGAAATTGGCTTTTGTTTAACGTCGTTAAGCTCGACGGGTTACCTCGTGCTTTTAAGGAGCTTCGAGGAGGTACATGACCTCTCCGGGATGTGGGTCTTTTGCACGATCGGTATCTTCACCTCCATGATATATCTTTAAACGATGACCGTTCACCATGAATGTACGGTTTTCAAGTGGGTGTTCTATCTCTATAGCTCCATGAGGTGTAACTTTGGTCACGATGTAAGGTCCTGACCACTTCGATCTTAATTTCTCCAGATAATTACTGAACTTTGAATTATATTTCAACACTCTTTGTCCCACTACAAAGTTCTTCTCTCGAATCCGATTATCATGCCATCTCTTGGTATTTTCTTTGTAAAGTTTAGCATTTTCATAAGCATGTAATCGAAATTCATCAAGCTTATTAATTGCGCTCGTTCTATATATTGGTGATGATTCACAGGTTTATATTGTAACCCTTTGCCGGGGTAATAGTGAATGAAAAAAGAAGATACGAGCTAGAATTGAAAAGAAAAAAAAATATATGAAAAAATAGCGTGATATCTCGAACATCAAGAGTCATAGCTATACAAAAGAAGAAAATTGATTTGAAAAGAATATATATTTGGACCGGCAAAGAGGAATTTTTATGTGAACATCTTATGCTTTAATTGGGTTATTGGGGATGCTACTTTGTGCATCAGAGAAATTATTGGGTTGAGTGAGAAACGTTTTATGAGAGTAACTCAAGCTCTAGGGCGATTCGTTGATGGCTAGTGAGGAGAGAGCCAAAAGCTCACTCTAAATTATCCAAATATACTTATCATAATGTCCCTAAGCCTACATTACAACCTTAAAGACATTTTGATTCTTTGCTATGTAATCGAGAAGTGATTAAGCCAATAGAGAGTAGTTAAGTGGATCTTTGGATACAAGTAAGGTTTGATGAACAATCTATAGCTTCCTTGGTGAACTAAGTAAAGTTCCTCTCCTTCTTACATTGCGAAGCTAATCTAATCTTGAATTCAAACCGTGTTGACTGTGGATATGAGAAGTGTGCAGGTATGTAGTTTGTAAATATTATTACATGAAATTTTCTGAGTAGTTGCTTTGAGTCTATTCTCCATATTCTGATATCTTCTTTCCTCTGTGCTTAATTGACCTAGATGTGTATTTAGAGACTTCCCTTTGTTTTTATCTTTATTGTATCGGGACGATACAACTTTGAGTTGGGGGTCTTGATGTCTCCCCAATTGTGATGATTTAATATTAGTTGGAGACGTCATTTTTTGTGTTTTAGGAAGTCTTTTAGTTTATTTTCCCATTAAATATTGCACTTTCCTATTTCTAGTCTTGATTTAGTAAATTATTATTTCTAGCGCATATTGGGTTTAATTATTTATTTAGTGTGAAGCTTTAAAGATAATATGGAAATTCCAAGTCAAGTCTAAAGATAAGGAAAGAAGATCTTGAAGAAATCTGGAGATAGAAGGACACAGAGTTCAATTAGAAAAAGGAAAAGCTGTCAAATAAATCTGAATTTCTACAGCTACGCCTAAAGAAGTGATTATAACTTCAAAACCGAGCCGATTCTGGAAGATCCCTTTCATAGGGAGATAGATAATTCCGTGAGGATTCTTTTGATATCTTATGGGTAAAAAACGGTCCAGTAACAAAGAAGATATGGTAAAAACAAGTTAGCAGTAATTATCCTTATCTAACTACGAATTTGAGTTGGACTATAGGAGTCCATTTCTCCTTCAAAAAAACGAATTAGGTCTTCCTAAACACCTATAAATACACCCTTATACCATTGTAAACATGTCCTTGCTTAGTTTCAAGTTTAGGCTTAGTCCTTTCTTGTATTGTCTCAGTTTTAAATAATAGCTTAGTCCCTAATTAATATTCATCCTTAGAATCAAGCTATTCATCCAAGAAGCAAGCTGACCTATAGAGGAAGACAAGAAGCAAGAAATTGGAGAGTGACAAACTCCTCTTCTACATCTCACCTTCTCTATATTTAGGGTAATTAGCTATAGATTTATGCTCAACCATATTTCTAAGCTTTTATTCTGTAAGTTTACTTTTAATTGTTGGGTTATAATTTTGTCTTAAATTTCATAAATACTATTTGTTATTTTAATTGATTTGAGCTTGGCGTATATTTTTATTATGTGTTTTGACTTATTGTTACAACCCTAGATTTGGCAAATCTTAGGATTATTCTTAGTTATTGACAACACCACATAATCGTCTAGTTTTGATCATTCGCCTAACTAGATAGCCATAAAGGTTTGATTTAATCACCAATCATTACTCAGGAATCCTTGGTAGTGGAGAGGTTGCTCCTAAGCCTAATAGAGGCTAGGTAGAATTTAGAATCATGGTTAATATATAATGCTTAATCTATGACAGGTTAGAATAACAACTTAGTAAAATAGATACATATTAGTGACCCTAATCTATTAGACTTACATCCATATTTATTTATCTGCATTCTTATTTATTATTTCACATCAGATAGTTATTCATATTATTTTATCTTTTTATATTTTATTCTAAATTATTTAAATTCATCTACGCTTGTTAAACATAAGTATATCTAACAGAGTAAGTCCTTGCGAACGAACTTGACTTATCATTAAAACTTGCAAACGATCTGTGATACTTGCAGTGAGTTTCGTGGTTCCCAAGGGTGTGTGCTCTTTATTATAATTATTATTATTTATCTATTATTTTATCACACCTTTGCCCCCACCAATCGTGCAGCCAGATAATTATGTCTTTATCTTCTAATACGTGAAGGCTAATACGTTTAATTATTTCCTTATTAATTTTCTTTTGTTTAGATTGGATTTATAATATTATTGTTTAAGAAAATACAATATATACAACAATTCTTTGATGTCTTTTAGAATGACTCGTTTTAAAATCCTCTCATATTGTAGCTATTTAAAAGATAAAATATTTTAAAATCTAGTGTCGCACGACTATTTTTGTACAGTCAACCCACTACGTTTTGTTCATGTTTTTAATGCCCGATTTGTAATTGATTCTTTTTGTTTTTATGCACATCCAGGTTTGATGATTTAAGAAAGTGATTTAATTCTATATTATAAAATAGGAAAAATTATGGAATTGTTTGGTTTTAGAATAGAAATTATTGTAATTATAAAATTGTTTCGGTTTTAAAGTTTTGTAATACGGAAATGTTTTAATTATGTAGTTTTTTATATGGAAAATAATTTTTTGTTATAGAATGATTTATTTAAAAATGTATTTTGAATATTTGTTTAGGTTAGACTTTGCCAAAATTAGTGAATCATTAACTTTAGGACTAATCACCTATCTTTTTACAATTTAAATCCAAATAATACATTACTTATTTCCTTTTTTATTTTTTATATTCCAAATAAAATTATTTTTTTTCCTTTCATTCTTTTATTATCTGTTATTTCTATTATTTTTTTCCTTTAATAATTAATCTAAACATGGCATAAAAATTAATTTTATTCTAAATCTTTAAAATCATTCATTATAATTTATAAATCCATATAATTATAGGATAAGGATATCCATGTGCCAACCCACGTACAACCTGTACTCTATATATACCTTTCTATTTAATCAGCTTAAATTACAATATACGTAACATACATATAATATATAAACAAGGGCAACAGCCACACCTTCACCCTGGCGACATTCCTTAGAAAAATGCCCAGTTCTTCCGCACTTGTGACACTCCCTACCGCCGCTGGCACAACCACCAGCGATACCAACATCACAGTCTCGAGCTACGTGGCCGATCCTCCCACATGTGTAACACTCACCACCACCATCACTTTCATTGCGATCCCCATTACCGTTCCTTCTGTTGTACCCATACCCATCATGGGTACAACAGAAGGAACGGTAATGGGGATCGCAACGAAAGTGATGGTGGTGGTGAGTGTTACATGTGTGGGAGGATCGGCCACGTAGCTCGAGACTGTGATGTTGTTATCGGTGGTGGTTCTGCCAGCGGCGGTAGGGAGTGTTACAAGTGCGGAAGAACTGGGCATTTTTTCTAAGGAATGTCGCCAGGGTGAAGGTGTGGTTGTTGCCCTTGTTTGTGGTGGTGGGCGTTGTGGTGTTGGTGGCGGCGCTGGGTGCTACAACTGTGGTGGGTACGGGCACATATCTCGAGAGTGTCCAAGTGAGCGAACTGGAGTTTGAAACATCTGTGGAAAGCCAGGGCATATGGCCCAAGATTGCCCACATGGTGGTAATAATGGTGGTGGTGGTGGTAGAGACGGTGGTGGTGGTGGTGGAGTCGGCCGCTTTACCTGATTTGCTAGCGGAAACAGGTGTTTTCATTGTGGCATGCCAGGCCACTCTGTAATAGATTGCTCAGAGAAGAATTGAATTTTGAGGAAAATACGTTTTTAGGCCTCAAAGTTTGAAATAAAATTTTTAAAGGCCTAGTTAAATGTTATGTTTTTAAATGGCATTTTTATCTTTTCTTTTTTTATATTTCCTTCCTTTATATACAATTTTCATCATTATCTTCTTTCCCTTATCTCTTCGAATTAATTTGGCATATAATTAATTATCATATATCTTTAAAGCTTCACAATTAACAAACAATTAAACCAAATATACTCTAAAAATAATAAATCAACAAATCAAGACAAGAAATAGGAAAATATAAATATAGGACGATAATTAAATTATTAAATACACCTAAAGTATTTGCCATTCCAAATACTTTTCAATCTTTTAATATATCTCTTTTTTCTTTTGTAAAACTATAACTCTCTTTTTTATGTTGAGATATCACACTATTTTTTTCTCATATATTCTTTTCTTTTCATGCTTTCAGCTTTTTTCATTTACTATTACCCCGGCAAACGGTTACAATAATAACTTTTTCATCATCAATAATATCACAATTACAATTTCCCAAACCCAATGTTCCCTAATGATGAATCCCACCACCCCAAACTCAAGCTCTAAAAATGACTTGTCTCAGGTTTTGCGATTCGAGTGCGGGTCATATGGATAAGTCCTATAAACTAGGGGTATGGCTTAAAATGTGGTTAAATAAAAGGCTTTAGAAAATATCTGTGAGGCTAAGACAGATAAATAATAATAATCAAATAAAAAGGGTAAGAAAGCTAAAAAGGCTTCAAGTGGCTTCAAATATGAAAGAATTGCCTTATTCACTTTTCTAACTACCGAATCTAGTTACTTAATCACTACTAGTTCATAGACAAGCTGGTTTTCAACTAATTTGAAACCTCACGTTCTACACACCCAATAACTCTCCCTGAGTTTCAACTTGACTTCCTACGCATTTCTCATTAATCTTTTCTATCTTTTACATCCTGTTTTCATACATGCATACTAAACATCTTTGTGTCACCTTTCAAGAACATACTACTTACTATCATTAACTTAATTAAATAATGCTCAATAGGTACATTCACTATATTCTATGCAAATTCAAACCTAAAAATTTTAAATTTTATGCAAAAACAAAAAAGGAAGATGAGGACAACGAATCCCCACCCCTAACTCAAAAGTAGTCGTGTCCCCACGACTCGAAGAAGACTCAATAAAGAAATATAAAATTTAAACTAGAAACCTTAACTAACGCATACAAGAAATTAAGAAGAAGTATTAGAACGGGGTGACTCGCCATAAAGATCTACCAAATCATCTTCCGAAGAAAAAGCATAATTATCAATATCCAAGTCTTTAATCCTTGAAATTTCATCCCAGCAGGAGTTGAATTCTCTTTTTATATTACCAATTTTTCTCATCAATTTAACTGACCATGCTGGTGTTGTGGATATACTCTTTGAATTTCTATTAAGATTTGACAAATAAATTTGATCTTGGATTGGTGTCTTTGCTTTAGGCCTTGGTGGTACACTCATCCTTGCTGTTAATTTCCTTTGTAGTGGTTGTGCTGGTGTCTTTGGTTTCTTTTCAATAGGCTCATCAAGGTTAATGGACTTTTCTGTTGTGGCTCTAGGCAATTTCTTGTTCTTCCCTATTATTGAACACTTCCTCTTGTAATCCATAACATTCGTTCTGTTTGTCATCTTTGAATAAACCACAACTCAAGTCATCTTTTCTGTTGTGGCTTGAGTTTGTTGCTTGGATGAATGATTATCAATGGTAGAAGGAGGTACTCTTGATTGTTGTTGAAGAACTCTTGAACGCTTGACGATTTGATGATGTTTTATGATGGTTAATTAAGCTTCAAGGTGTATTTTAGGGGTTGGGTCTAAAAAGCGTTTTTATTTTACCTCAAAATCAGGTTTTCTCAACTCTATTAGATAGATCTCGAAAAAATATGCGATCTAGGCTCTTAAAAAAGTGAATTCCGACTTCTGAGCACAAAGTTATGGCCTTTTGAAGTTTTAGCTAAAATAAAATAAAAATTAAACAGTATGCGCTATTTTTCGCTACGATTTTGCTAATGTGTCTCGGCTGTGACCCGTAGTGAAAAACTGTCCCGACGAAATTTTTTTTTCTTTTTTTTCTGTTGCTGTAGCAATTTTTTTCCGCCTGCGGTACACCGGAAGAATCGTGCGGTGTACCGAACCCGTTTTGGAAAAAACCTTATCTTGCGATTTCCCGATATGGTTTTCTCTCCCTACTCTCGACAATGAACCGTGGTGGAAAACCATCGCCACGGTTTTGGACCTGCGGTACACCGGAAGAAAGTTCTTGTTTCCTGATTTTTTCATCTATTTGACCCCAAAAGTCAATTCCTGCACATATAACACACTACCTTTCTCTCCTATTAGCTTGTGAACACATTAATAATATACACTAACTTAGAATTAACTAGAAAGCAATTAAAACAAGGGGTGTCTCCCAAGAGCACTTTTGTTTAACGTCGTTTAGTTCGACGTGTTACCTCTGTGATTATGTGTGAACATCACCTCCCTAGCAATGAGTAAATTTATTAATATCTGGCAGGCTAAATTTGAATCCCTTGCCTTTTACTCCCACGAACTTCTCGGATCTATTCTTTGTAGCCATGTATGGTCCCATCCAAGAGTTATTGGGTTTACGTGCGTCTAGTGGTAATTTAATTTGATATGTAGTATTACACTCCTTTGACAATCCATTCATCTCCTCAGTTTCTAAGCTTCGTTTGTTAGAGAGAATGTCCTTCATGAATTTAAGATATTTTGGTATTCTCTTGAGAGCTTCTACAAACGGTATGTTAATAACTAACTTGCTGATGTCTCCCCTGTTGTTCTATATTTATATGCTTAGGAGACATCAAATTAGGTGATTATCTGACTATTTTGATAGAATTTTGGACTAAATATGCAATAATCCGATTTTCCTCTTTAATTTCTAGTAATTTTAATTTATTAAACTTTTACGCGTAATATTTTGTATTTTTGTGAAAAGTTTGTAGGTTTTGAATACTAGCTAGGAGAAGAAGTTGCAAATCTGGACACTGATAAAAATTGTTGATTTCAAGCCACCTAAGAGTATATTCAGCCGCTGACCTTTGAAGAGAAATTGTGCCCCATTGAGTTACGGAACTTTAGCAACTAGAATGAGGTCAATCCGAGTTGAAACGAACCGGCTAGTGCTGATTTAGTGGAGGTGGTGCAGCAGTTACGGGATTTTGGGCTAAGATAATGGACTTGGGCCTTTATTATTTCTTTTAAACCTTAGCCTAAGGTCCAAGTCCGAATTTTAGAGTATAAATAAGGCTTTTTTACTTCTATTTTACACACAATTCATTATTCACAAAGTCAGACAAAAAGAGAAGAAGCAGAAGCAAGGAAAAGAAGAAGCCAAGAGCTGGAGACTGTCTATATCTCCACTTTGCAGCCGAATCAACTTCCTAATTAGGTTTCTTATTTCTATTTCTGTAAAACAATCATCAATTCCTTTCAATTTATTTTCTTAGTTCTTACGATTATGAACTAATTTCATTTGGTACTTGAGAACGCGTAATGGGTTGAACCCCAATCTTTTCCATTCTATGTCTTTGAATTTGGGATTATTTCAATTGAAATCGAATTGGGTATTTAATATTTTTCTTTAATTTACACGTATTGACTTTTATTGAAATAGCTAATCAATATTAGGACCTAGTACTTAGGCTATTCCAATTAGTGGCAATTGGATCACCTTGATAGGGGTCTAGGTACAGAACTATTTAACGAAAGGAGGATAGAAATTATTTGACCTTGACAGGCTTAATTAATCCTACGGCCAATTGGGTAGTTAGGCTTTAATCATTCGAAGGTGGACTGTATTCACCCTGACGGGGTTTGTAGCACCTGAGAAGAGCTCCTTAGTCCACCCTGACGGGGGTAAGAAGATAATTGAATCCCGACCAATATTAATTACCGAATTCGTCCCTTAAACAATACATGGAATGATTAGATTTAGGTGAAACCCTAGCGTTGCTCGAGTATTACCTCTCATATCTCGCGTCCAGTTATTTTTAGCTGCGTCCAGCATTATATTTGCATTAATTTAGTCTTTTCATTATTTTTCTTAGTTATTAGAAAAACAAACAACCAATCTTAAAATCATTAACTTGTTTTACGTGCAATTAATCACTATCTGCTAAGCATTAGAGTCAACCAATCCGTCCCTGAGAACGAATCTGTTTTATCACTATTATTACTTGGGACAACCGTACACTTGCGGTTGTGGTTCTCTTTTCTTATTGCATTTATTTTAGAACACACAAAGGACCATTAAGTTTTTGGCGCCGCTGCCGGGGACGGTAGCGTGTGACTTGGTGTTTATCCTTTAGTGTTAGTTGTATTTTTATTTTTCAGTTTTACGCTTTGTTTGTTCATCTTTTTCAGGTTTTTAGGTTTGGTGTATGCGAAGGAGACTCTTTAAGGATCTTGAGACATTACCTCCGATCCTTGATAATCCTGAATCATTAGTCAGACTTTCAGGTCGATGGCGTATTTCGAGACGCAGCGACCTTGCGTCGTTGCTGACGCAAGGACCAGAACCTTCTCCTTCTTTGGCCGGCTAGCCGGTCAGCTGACCGGCATACCTGCGGAATCTTGCTGGCGCAAATAGTGACGCAGCAATGCTGCGTCATTGCTGATGCAGTGGTCAGAGAGTTGGGGTCCTTCAGCTCTTTTGGCCGGTATGCCGGCCAGCTCGCCGGCTAGCCGGTCAAACCTGCTGTGGACTACAAATTTTTCTGTTTTCTCATCGTTTTGACCCCAAACTCATGACCATTATACCCCTGAAATCATCAAAAACAAACACCCTTCCTCATTTCTTAATAATAAACACTAAATTCAACGAAAATTAAACTAATTTACACTACGAAAATTGAAAAACTTAAACTAATATACACGAAATTGGCTTTTGTTTAACTTCGTTAAGCTCGACGGGTTACCTCGTGCTTTTAAGGAGCTTCGAGGAGGTACATGACCTCTCCGAGATGTGGGTATTTTGCACGATCGGTATCTTCACCTCCATGATATATCTTTAAACGATGACCGTTCACCATGAATGTACGGTTTTCATGTGGGTGTTCTATCTCTATAGCTCCATGAGGTGTAACTTTGGTCACGATGTAAGGTCCTGACCACTTCGATCTTAATTTCCCCAGATAATTACTGAACTTTGAATTATATTTCAACACTCTTTGTCCCACTACAAAGTTCTTCTCTCGAATCCGATTATCATGCCATCTCTTGGTATTTTCTTTGTAAAGTTTAGCATTTTCATAAGCATGTAATCGAAATTCATCAAGCTTATTAATTGCGCTCGTTCTATATATTGGTGATGATTCACAGGTTTATATTGTAACCCTTTGCCGGGGTAATAGTGAATGAAAAAGAAGATACGAGCTAGAATTGAAAAGAAAAAAAATATATGAAAAAATAGCGTGATATCTCGAACATCAAGAGTCATAGCTATACAAAAGAAGAAAATTGATTTGAAAAGAATATATATTTGGACCGGCAAAGAGGAATTTTTATGTGAACATCTTATGCTTTAATTGGGTTATTGGGGATGCTACTTTGTGCATCAGAGAAATTATTGGGTTGAGTGAGAAACGTTTTATGAGAGTAACTCAAGCTCTAGGGCGATTCGTTGATGGCTAGTGAGGAGAGAGCCAAAAGCTCACTCTAAATTATCCAAATATACTTATCATACCGTCCCTAAGCCTACATTACAACCTTAAAGACATTTTGATTCTTTGCTATGTAATCGAGAAGTGATTAAGCCAATAGAGAGTAGTTAAGTGGATCTTTGGATACAAGTAAGGTTTGATGAACAATCTATAGCTTCCTTGGTGAACTAAGTAAAGTTCCTCTCCTTCTTACATTGCGAAGCTAATCTAATCTTGAATTCAAACCGTGTTGACTGTGGATATGAGAAGTGTGCAGGTATGTAGTTTGTAAATATTATTACATGAAATTTTCTGAGTAGTTGCTTTGAGTCTATTCTCCATATTCTGATATCTTCTTTCCTCTGTGCTTAATTGACCTAGATGTGTATTTAGAGACTTCCCTTTGTTTTTATCTTTATTGTATCGGGACGATACAACTTTGAGTTGGGGGTCTTGATGTCTCCCCAATTGTGATGATTTAATATTAGTTGGAGACGTCATTTTTTGTGTTTTAGGAAGTCTTTTAGTTTATTTTCCCATTAAATATTGCACTTTCCTATTTCTAGTCTTGATTTAGTAAATTATTATTTCTAGCGCATATTGGGTTTAATTATTTATTTAGTGTGAAGCTTTAAAGATAATATGGAAATTCCAAGTCAAGTCTAAAGATAAGGAAAGAAGATCTTGAAGAAATCTGGAGATAGAAGGAAACAGAGTTCAATTAGAAAAAGGAAAAGCTGTCAAATAAATCTGAATTTCTACAGCTACGCCTAAAGAAGTGATTATAACTTCAAAACCGAGCCGATTCTGGAAGATCCCTTTCATAGGGAGATAGATAATTCCGTGAGGATTCTTTTGATATCTTATGGGTAAAAAACGGTCCAGTAACAAAGAAGATATGGTAAAAACAAGTTAGCAGTAATTATCCTTATCTAACTACGAATTTGAGTTGGACTATAGGAGTCCATTAATTTCCTTCTCCTTCAAAAAAACGAATTAGGTCTTCCTAAACACCTATAAATACACCCTTATACCATTTTAAACATGTCCTTGCTCAGTTTCAAGTTTAGGCTTAGTCCTTTCTTGTATTTTCTCAGTTTTAAATAATAGCTTAGTCCCTAATTAATATTCATCCTTAGAATCAAGCTATTCATCCAAGAAGCAAGCTGACCTATAGAGGAAGACAAGAAGCAAGAAATTGGAGAGTGACAAACTCCTCTTCTACATCTCACCTTCTCTATATTTAGGGTAATTAGCTATAGATTTATGCTCAACCATAATTCTAAGCTTTTATTATGTAAGTTTACTTTTAATTGTTGGGTTATAATTTTGTCTTAAATTTCATAAATACTATTTGTTATTTTAATTGATTTGAGCTTGGCGTATATTGTTATTATGTGTTTTGACTTATTGTTACAACCCTAGATTTGGCAAATCTTAGGATTATTCTTAGTTATTGACAACACCACATAATCGTCTAGTTTTGATCATTCGCCTAACTAGATAGCCATAAAGGTTTGATTTAATCACCAATCATTACTCAGGAATCCTTGGTAGTGGAGAGGTTGCTCCTAAGCCTAATAGAGGCTAGGTAGAATTTAGAATCATGGTTAATATATAATGCTTAATCTATGACAGGTTAGAATAACAACTTAGTAAAATAGACACATATTAGTGACCCTAATCTATTAGACTTACATCCATATTTATTTATCTGCATTCTTATTTATTATTTCACATCAGATAGTTATTCATATTATTTTATCTTTTTTTATTTTATTCTAAATTATTTAAATTCATCTACGCTTGTTAAACATAAGTATATCTAACAGAGTAAGTCCCTGCGAACGAACTTGACTTATCATTAAAACTTGCAAAAGATCTGTGATACTTGCAGTGAGTTTCGTGGTTCCCAAAGGTGTGTGCTCTTTATTATTATTATTATTATTTATCTATTATTTTATCACACCTTTGCCCCCACCAATCATGCAGCCAGATAATTATGTCTTTATCTTCTAATACGTGAAGGCTAATACGTTTAATTATTTCATTATTAATTTTCTTTTGTTTAGATTGGATTTATAATATTATTGTTTAAGAAAATACAATATATACAACAATTCTTTGATGTCTTTTAGAATGACTCGTTTTAAAATCCTCTCATATTGAAGCTATTTAAAAGATAAAATATTTTAAAATCTAGTGTCGCACGACTATTTTTGTACAGTCAACCCACTACGTGTTGTTCATGTTTTTAATGCCCGATTTGTAATTGATTCTTTTTGTTTTTATGCACATCCAGGTTTGATGATTTAAGAAAGTGATTTAATTCTATATTATAAAATAGGAAAAATTATGGAATTGTTTGGTTTTAGAATAGAAATTATTGTAATTATAAAATTGTTTCGGTTTTAAAGTTTTTTAATACGGAAATGTTTTAATTATGTAGTTTTTTATATGGAAAATAATTTTTTTTATAGAATGATTTATTTAAAAATGTATTTTGAATATTTGTTTAGGTTAGACTTTGCCAAAATTAGTGAATCATTAACTTTAGGACTAATCACCTATCTTTTTACAATTTAAATCCAAATAATACATTACTTATTTCCTTTTTTATTTTTTATATTCCAAATAAAATTATTTTTTTCCTTTTATTCTTTTATTATTTTTTATTTTTATTATTTTTTTCCTTTAATAATTAATCTAAACATGGCATAAAAATTAATTTTATTCTAAATCTTTAAAATCATTCATTATAATTTATAAATCCATATAATTATAGGATAAGGATATCCATGTGCCAACCCACGTACAACCTGTACTCTATATATACCTGTCTATTTAATCAGCTTAAATTACAATATACATAACATACATATAATATATAAACAAGGGCAACAACCACACCTTCACCCTGGCGACATTCCATAGAAAAATGCCCAGTTCTTCCGCACTTGTGACACTCCCTACCGCCGCTGGCACAACCACCAGCGATACCAACATCACAGTCTCGAGCTACGTGGCCGATCCTCCCACATGTGTAACACTCACCACCACCATCACTTTCGTTGCGATCCCCATTACCGTTCCTTCTGTTGTACCCATACCCATCATGGGTACAACAGAAGGAACGGTAATGGGGATCGCAACGAAAGTGATGGTGGTGGTGAGTGTTACATGTGTGGGAGGATCGGCCACGTAGCTCGAGACTGTGATGTTGGTATCGGTGGTGGTTCTGCCAGCGGCGGTAGGGAGTGTTACAAGTGCGGAAGAACTGGGCATTTTTCTAAGGAATGTCGCCAGGGTGAAGGTGTGGTTGTTGCCCTTGTTTGTGGTGGTGGGCGTTGTGGTGTTGGTGGCGGCGCTGGGTGCTACAACTGTGGTGGGTACGGGCACATATCTCGAGAGTGTTCAAGTGAGCGAACTGGAGTTTGAAACATCTGTGGAAAGCCAGGGCATATGGCCCAAGATTGCCCACATAGTGGTAATAATGGTGGTGGTGGTGGTAGAGACGGTGGAGGTGGTGGAGTCGGCCGCTTTACCTGATTTGCTAGCGGAAACAGGTGTTTTCATTGTGGCAAGCCAGGCCACTCTATAATAGATTGCTCAGAGAAGAATTGAATTTTGAGGAAAATACGTTTTTAGGCCTCAAAGTTTGAAATAAAATTTTTAAAGGCCTAGTTAAATGTTATGTTTTTTAATGGCATTTTTATCTTTTCTTTTTTTATATTTCCTTCCTTTATATACAATTTTCATCATTATCTTCTTTCCCTTATCTCTTCGAATTAATTTGGCATATAATTAATTATCATATATCTTTAAAGCTTCACAATTAACAAACAATTAAACCAAATATACTCTAAAAATAATAAATCAACAAATCAAGACAAGAAATAGGAAAATATAAATATAGGATGATAATTAAATTATTAAATACACCTAAAGTATTTGCCAATCCAAATACTTTTCAATCTTTTCATATATCTCTTTTTTCTTTTGTAGAACTATGACTCTCTTTTTTATGTTGAGATATCACACTATTTTTTTCTCATATATTCTTTTCTTTTCATGCTTTTCAGCTTTTTTCATTTACTATTACCCCGGCAAACGGTTACAATAATAACTTTTTCATCATCAATAATATCACAATTACAATTTCCCAAACCCAATGTTCCCTAATGATGAATCCCACCACCCCAAACTCAATCTCTAAAAATGACTTGTCTCAAGTTTTGCGATTCGAGTGCGGGTCATATGGATAAGTCCTATAAACTAGGGGTATGGCTTAAAATGTGGTTAAATAAAAGGCTTTAGAAAATATCGGAGAGGCTAAGACAGATAAATAATAATAATCAAATAAAAAGGGTAAGAAAGCTAAAAAGGCTTCAAGTGGCTTCAAATATGAAAGAATTGCCTTATTCACTTTTCTAACTACCGAATCTAATTACTTAATCACTACTAGTTCATAGACAAGCGGGTTTTCAACTAATTTGAAACCTCACGTTCTACACACCCAATAACTCTCCCTGAGTTTCAACTTGACTTCTTACGCATTTCTCATTAATCTTTTCTATCTTTTACATCCTGTTTTCATACATGCATACTAAACATCTTTGTGTCACCTTTCAAGAACATACTACTTACTATCATTAACTTAATTAAATAATGCTCAATAGGTACATTCACTATATTCTATGCCAATTCAAACCTAAAGTTTTTAAATTTTATGCAAAAACAAAAAAGGAAGATGAGGACAACGAGTCCCCACCCCTAACTCAAAAGTAGTCGTGTCCCCACGACTCGAAGAAGATTCAATAAAGAAATATAAAATTTAAACTAGAAACCTTAACTAATGCATACAAGAAATTAAGAAGAAGTATTAGAACAAATTACCTCGCCATAAAGATCTACCAAATCATCTTCCGAAGAAAAAGCATAATTATCAATATCCAAGTCCTTAATCCTTGAAATTTCATCCCAGCAGGCGTTGAATTCTCTTTTTATATTACCAATTTTTCTCATCAATTTAACTGACCATGCTGGTGTTGTGGATATACTCTTTGAATTTCTATTAAGATTTGACAAATAAATTTGATCTTGGATTGGTGTCTTTGCTTTAGGCCTTGGTGGTACACTCATCCTTGCTGTTAATTTCCTTTGTAGTGGTTGTGCTGGTGTCTTTGGTTTCTTTTCAATAGGCTCATCAAGGTTAATGGACTTTTCTGTTGTGGCTCCAGGCAATTTCTTGTTCTTCCCTATTATTGAACACTTCCTCTTGTAATCCATAACATTCGTTCTGTTTGTCATCTTTGAATAAACCACAACTCAAGTCATCTTTTCTGTTGTGGCTTGAGTTTGTTGCTTGGATGAATGATTATCAATGGTAGAAGGAGGTACTCTTGATTGTTGTTGAAGAACTCTTGAACGCTTGACGATTTGATGATGTTTTATGATGGTTAATTAAGCTTCAAGGTGTATTATAGGGGTTGGGTCTAAAAAGCGTTTTTATTTTACCTCAAAATCAGGTTTTCTCAACTCTATTAGATAGATCTCGAAAAAATATGCGATCTAGGCTCTTAAAAAAGTGAATTCCGACTTCCGAGCACAAAGTTATGGCCTTTTGAAGTTTTAGCTAAAATAAAAAAAAATTAAACAGTATGCGCTATTTTTCGCTACGATTTTGCTAATGTGTCTCGGCTGTGACCCGTAGTGAAAAACTGTCCCGACGAAATTTTTTTTTCTTTTTTTTCTGTTGCTGTAGCAATTTTTTTCCGCCTGCGGTACACCGGAAGAATCGTGCGGTGTACCGAACCCGTTTTGGAAAAAACCTTATCTTGCGATTTCCCGATATGGTTTTCTCTCCCTACTCTCGACAATGAACCGTGGTGGAAAACCATCGCCACGGTTTTGGACCTGCGGTACACCGGAAGAAAGTTCTTGTTTCCTGATTTTTTCATCTATTTGACCCCAAAAGTCAATTCCTGCACATATAACACACTACCTTTCTCTCCTATTAGCTTGTGAACACATTAATAATATACACTAACTTAGAATTAACTAGAAAGCAATTAAAACAAGGGGTGTCTCCCAAGAGCACTTTTGTTTAACGTCGTTTAGTTCGACGTGTTACCTCTGTGATTATGTGTGAACATCACCTCCCTAGCAATGAGTAAATTTATTAATATCTGGCAGGCTAAATTTGAATCCCTTGCCTTTTACTCCCACGAACTTCTCGGATCTATTCTTTGTAGCCATGTATGGTCCTATCCAAGAGTTATTGGGTTTACGTGCGTCTAGTGGTAATTTAATTTGATATGTAGTATTACACTCCTTTGACAATCCATTCATCTCCTCAGTTTCTAAGCTTCGTTTGTTAGAGAGAATGTCCTTCCTGAATTTAAGATATTTTGGTATTCTCTTGAGAGCTTCTACAAACGGTATGTTAATAACTAACTTGCTGATGTCTCCCCTGTTGTTCTATATTTATATGCTTAGGAGACATCAAATTAGGTGATTATCTGACTATTTTGATAGAATTTTGGACTAAATATGCAATAATCCGATTTTCCTCTTTAATTTCTAGTAATTTTAATTTATTAAACTTTTACGCGTAATATTTTGTATTTTTGTGAAAAGTTTGTAGATTTTGAATACTAGCTAGGAGAGGAAGTTGCAAATCTGGACACTGATAAAAATTGTTGATTTCAAGCCACCTAAGAGTATATTCAGCCGCTGACCTTTGAAGAGAAATTGTGCCCCATTGAGTTACGGAACTTTAGCAACTAGAATGAGGTCAATCCGAGTTGAAACGAACCGGCTAGTGCTGATTTAGTGGAGGTGGTGCAGCAGTTACGGGATTTTGGGCTAAGATAATGGACTTGGGCCTTTATTATTTCTTTTAAACCTTAGCCTAAGGTCCAAGTCCGAATTTTAGAGTATAAATAAGGCTTTTTTACATCTATTTTACACACAATTCATTATTCACAAAGTCAGACAAAAAGAGAAGAAGCAGAAGCAAGGAAAAGAAGAAGCCAAGAGCTGGAGACTGTCTATATCTCCACTTTGCAGCCGAATCAACTTCCTAATTAGGTTTCTTATTTCTATTTCTGTAAAACAATCATCAATTCCTTTCAATTTATTTTTTTAGTTCTTACGATTATGAACTAATTTCATTTGGTACTTGAGAACGCGTAATGGGTTGAACCCCAATCTTTTCCATTCTATGTCTTTGAATTTGGGATTATTTCAATTGAAATCGAATTGGGTATTTAATATTTTTCTTTAATTTACACGTATTGACTTTTATTGAAATAGCTAATCAATATTAGGACCTAGTACTTAGGCTATTCCAATTAGTGGCAATTGGATCACCTTGATGGGGGTCTAGGTACAGAACTATTTAACGAAAGTAGGATAGAAATTATTTGACCTTGACAGGCTTAATTAATCCTACGGCCAATTGGGTAGTTAGGCTTTAATCATTCGAAGGTGGACTGTATTCACCCTGACGGGGTTTGTAGCACCTGAGAAGAGCTCCTTAGTCCACCCTGACGGGGGTAAGAAGATAATTGAATCCCGACCAATATTAATTACCGAATTCGTCCCTTAAACAATACATGGAATGATTAGATTTAGGTGAAACCCTAGCGTTGCTCGAGTATTACCTCTCATATCTCGCGTCCAGTTATTTTTAGCTGCGTCCAGCATTATATTTGCATTAATTTAGTCTTTTCATTATTTTTCTTAGTTATTAGAAAAACAAACAACCAATCTTAAAATCATTAACTTGTTTTACGTGCAATTAATCACTATCTGCTAAGCATTAGAGTCAACCAATCCGTCCCTGAGAACGAATCTGTTTTATCACTATTATTACTTGGGACAACCGTACACTTGCGGTTGTGGTTCTCTTTTCTTATTGCATTTATTTTAGAACACACAAAGGACCATTAAGTTTTTGGCGCCGCTGCCGGGGACGGTAGCGTGTGACTTGGTGTTTATCCTTTAGTGTAAGTTGTATTTTTATTTTTATTTTTCAGTTTTACGCTTTGTTTGTTCATCTTTTTCAGGTTTTTAGGTTTGGTGTATGCGAAGGAGACTCTTTAAGGATCTTAAGACATTACCTCCGATCCTTGATAATCCTGAATCATTAGTCAGACTTTCAGGTCGATGGCGTGTTTCGAGACGCAGCGACCTTGCGTCGTTGCTGACGCAAGGACCAGAACCTTCTCCTTCTTTGGCCGGCTAGCCGGTCAGCTGACCGGCATGCCGGCGGAATCTTGCTGGCGCAAATCTTGACGCAGCAATGCTGCATCATTGCTGACGCAGTGGTCAGAGAGTTGGGGTCCTTCAGCTCTTTTGGCCGGTATGCCGGCCAGCTCGCCGGCTAGCCGGTCAAACCTGCTGTGGACTTCAAATTTTTCTGTTTTCTCATCGTTTTGACCCCAAACTCATGACCATTATACCCCTGAAATCATCAAAAACAAACACCCTTCCTCATTTCTTAATAATAAACACTAAATTCAATGAAAATTAAACTAATTTACACTACGAAAATTGAAAAACTTAAACTAATATACACGAAATTGGCTTTTGTTTAACGTCGTTAAGCTCGACGGGTTACCTCGTGCTTTTAAGGAGCTTCGAGGAGGTACATGACCTCTCCGGGATGTGGGTCTTTTGCACGATCGGTATCTTCACCTCCATGATATATCTTTAAACGATGACCGTTCACCATGAATGTACGGTTTTCAAGTGGGTGTTCTATCTCTATAGCTCCATGAGGTGTAACTTTGGTCACGATGTAAGGTCCTGACCACTTCGATCTTAATTTCTCCAGATAATTACTGAACTTTGAATTATATTTCAACACTCTTTGTCCCACTACAAAGTTCTTCTCTCGAATCCGATTATCATGCCATCTCTTGGTATTTTCTTTGTAAAGTTTAGCATTTTCATAAGCATGTAATCGAAATTCATCAAGCTTATTAATTGCGCTCGTTCTATATATTGGTGATGATTCACAAGTTTATATTGTAACCCTTTGCCGGGGTAATAGTGAATGAAAAAGAAGATACGAGCTAGAATTGAAAAGAAAAAAAATATATGAAAAAATAGCGTGATATCTCGAACATCAAGAGTCATAGCTATAAAAAAGAAGAAAATTGATTTGAAAAGAATATATATTTGGACCGGCAAAGAGGAATTTTTATGTGAACATCTTATGCTTTAATTGGGTTATTGGGGATGCTACTTTGTGCATCAGAGAAATTATTGGATTGAGTGAGAAACGTTTTATGAGAGTAACTCAAGCTATAGGGCGATTCGTTGATGGCTAGTGAGGAGAGAGCCAAAAGCTCACTATTAATTATCCAAATATACTTATCATAATGTCCCTAAGCCTAAATTACAACCTTAAAGACATTTTGATTCTTTGCTATGTAATCGAGAAGTGATTAAGCCAATAGAGAGTAGTTAAGTGGATCTTTGGATACAAGTAAGGTTTGATGAACAATCTATAGCTTCCTTGGTGAACTAAGTAAAGTTCCTCTCCTTCTTACATTGCGAAGCTAATCTAATCTTGAATTCAAACCGTGTTGACTGTGGATATGAGAAGTGTGCAGGTATGTAGTTTGTAAATATTATTACATGAAATTTTCTGAGTAGTTGCTTTGAGTCTATTCTCCATATTCTGATATCTTCTTTCCTCTGTGCTTAATTGACCTAGATGTGTATTTAGAGACTTCCCTTTGTTTTTATCTTTATTGTATCGGGACGATACAACTTTGAGTTGGGGGTCTTGATGTCTCCCCAATTGTGATGATTTAATATTAGTTGGAGACGTCATTTTTTGTGTTTTAGGAAGTCTTTTAGTTTATTTTCCCATTAAATATTGCACTTTCCTATTTCTAGTCTTGATTTAGTAAATTATTATTTCTAGCGCATATTGGGTTTAATTATTTATTTAGTGTGAAGCTTTAAAGATAATATGGAAATTCCAAGTCAAGTCTAAAGATAAGGAAAGAAGATCTTGAAGAAATCTGGAGATAGAAGGAAACAGAGTTCAATTAGAAAAAGGAAAAGCTGTCAAATAAATCTGAATTTCTACAGCTACGCCTAAAGAAGTGATTATAACTTCAAAACCGAGCCGATTCTGGAAGATCCCTTTCATAGGGAGATAGATAATTCCGTGAGGATTCTTTTGATATCTTATGGGTAAAAAACGGTCCAGTAACAAAGAAGATATGGTAAAAACAAGTTAGCAGTAATTATCCTTATCTAACTACGAATTTGAGTTGGACTATAGGAGTCCATTAATTTCCTTCTCCTTCAAAAAAACGAATTAGGTCTTCCTAAACACCTATAAATACACCCTTATACCATTGTAAACATGTCCTTGCTCAGTTTCAAGTTTAGGCTTAGTCCTTTCTTGTATTTTCTCAGTTTTAAATAATAGCTTAGTCCCTAATTAATATTCATCCTTAGAATCAAGCTATTCATCCAAGAAGCAAGCTGACCTATAGAGGAAGACAAGAAGCAAGAAATTGGAGAGTGACAAACTCCTCTTCTACATCTCACCTTCTCTATATTTAGGGTAATTAGCTATAGATTTATGCTCAACCATAATTCTAAGCTTTTATTATGTAAGTTTACTTTTAATTGTTGGGTTATAATTTTGTCTTAAATTTCATAAATACTATTTGTTATTTTAATTGATTTGAGCTTGGCGTATATTGTTATTATGTGTTTTGACTTATTGTTACAACCCTAGATTTGGCAAATCTTAGGATTATTCTTAGTTATTGACAACACCACATAATCGTCTAGTTTTGATCATTCGCCTAACTAGATAGCCATAAAGGTTTGATTTAATCACCAATCATTACTCAGGAATCCTTGGTAGTGGAGAGGTTGCTCCTAAGCCTAATAGAGGCTAGGTAGAATTTAGAATCATGGTTAATATATAATGCTTAATCTATGACAGGTTAGAATAACAACTTAGTAAAATAGACACATATTAGTGACCCTAATCTATTAGACTTACATCCATATTTATTTATCTGCATTCTTATTTATTATTTCACATCAGATAGTTATTCATATTATTTTATCTTTTTTTATTTTATTCTAAATTATTTAAATTCATCTACGCTTGTTAAACATAAGTATATCTAACAGAGTAAGTCCCTGCGAACGAACTTGACTTATCATTAAAACTTGCAAACGATCTGTGATACTTGCAGTGAGTTTCGTGGTTCCCAAGGGTGTGTGCTCTTTATTATAATTATTATTATTTATCTATTATTTTATCACACCTTTGCCCCCACCAATCATGCAGCCAGATAATTATGTCTTTATCTTCTAATACGTGAAGGCTAATACGTTTAATTATTTCCTTATTAATTTTCTTTTGTTTAGATTGGATTTATAATATTATTGTTTAAGAAAATACAATATATACAACAATTCTTTGATGTCTTTTAGAATGTCTCGTTTTAAAATCCTCTCATATTGAAGCTATTTAAAAGATAAAATATTTTAAAATCTAGTGTCGCACGACTATTTTTGTACAGTCAACCCACTACGTTTTGTTCATGTTTTTAATGCCCGATTTGTAATTGATTCTTTTTGTTTTTATGCACATCCAGGTTTGATGATTTAAGAAAGTGATTTAATTCTATATTATAAAATAGGAAAAATTATGGAATTGTTTGGTTTTAGAATAGAAATTATTGTAATTATAAAATTGTTTCGGTTTTAAAGTTTTGTAATACGGAAATGTTTTAATTATGTAGTTTTTTATATGGAAAATAATTTTTTGTTATAGAATGATTTATTTAAAAATGTATGTATGAATATTTGTTTAGGTTAGACTTTGCCAAAATTAGTGAATCATTAACTTTAGGACTAATCACCTATCTTTTTACAATTTAAATCCAAATAATACATTACTTATTTCCTTTTTTATTTTTTATATTCCAAATAAAATTATTTTTTTCCTTTCATTCTTTTATTATTTGTTATTTCTATTATTTTTTTCCTTTAATAATTAATCTAAACATGGCATAAAAATTAATTTTATTCTAAATCTTTAAAATCATTCATTATAATTTATAAATCCATATAATTATAGGATAAGGATATCCATGTGCCAACCCACGTACAACCTGTACTCTATATATACCTTTCTATTTAATCAGCTTAAATTACAATATACATAACATACATATAATATATAAACAAGGGCAACAACCACACCTTCACCCTGGCGACATTCCTTAGAAAAATGCCCAGTTCTTCCGCACTTGTGACACTCCCTACCGCCGCTGGCACAACCACCACCGATACCAACATCACAGTCTCGAGCTACGTGGCCGATCCTCCCACATGTGTAACACTCACCACCACCATCACTTTCATTGCGATCCCCATTACCGTTCCTTCTGTTGTACCCATACCCATCATGGGTACAACCAAAGGAACGGTAATGGGGATCGCAACGAAAGTGATGGTGGTGGTGAGTGTTACATGTGTGGGAGGATCGGCCACGTAGCTCGAGACTGTGATGTTGGTATCGGTGGTGGTTCTGCCAGCGGCGGTAGGGAGTGTTACAAGTGCGGAAGAACTGGGCATTTTTCTAAGGAATGTCGCCAGGGTGAAGGTGTGGTTGTTGCCCTTGTTTGTGGTGGTGGGCGTTGTGGTGTTGGTGGCGGCGCTGGGTGCTACAACTGTGGTGGGTACGGGCACATATCTCGAGAGTGTCCAAGTGAGCGAACTGGAGTTTGAAACATCTGTGGAAAGCCAGGGCATATGGCCCAAGATTGCCCACATGGTGGTAATAATGGTGGTGGTGGTGGTAGAGACGGTGGTGGTGGTGGTGGAGTCGGCCGCTTTACCTGATTTGCTAGCGGAAACATGTGTTTTCATTGTGGCATGCCAGGCCACTCTGTAATAGATTGTTCAGAGAAGAATTGAATTTTGAGGAAAATACGTTTTTAGGCCTCAAAGTTTGAAATAAAATTTTTAAAGGCCTAGTTAAATGTTATGTTTTTTAATGGCATTTTTATCTTTTCTTTTTTTATATTTCCTTCCTTTATATACAATTTTCATCATTATCTTCTTTCCCTTATCTCTTCGAATTAATTTGGCATATAATTAATTATCATATATCTTTAAAGCTTCACAATTAACAAACAATTAAACCAAATATACTCTAAAAATAATAAATCACCAAATCAAGACAAGAAATAGGAAAATATAAATATAGGACGATAATTAAATTATTAAATACACCTAAAGTATTTGCCAATCCAAATACTTTTCAATCTTTTAATATATCTCTTTTTTCTTTTGTAAAACTATGACTCTCTTTTTTATGTTGAGATATCACACTATTTTTTTCTCATATATTCTTTTCTTTTCATGCTTTCAGCTTTTTTCATTTACTATTACCCCGGCAAACGGTTACAATAATAACTTTTTCATCATCAATAATATCACAATTACAATTTCCCAAACCCAATGTTCCCTAATGATGGATCCCACCACCCCAAACTCAAGCTCTAAAAATGACTTGTCTCAGGTTTTGCGATTCGAGTGCGGGTCATATGGATAAGTCCTATAAACTAGGGGTATGGCTTAAAATGTGGTTAAATAAAAGGCTTTAGAAAATATCTGTGAGGCTAAGACAGATAAATAATAATAATCAAATAAAAAGGGTAAGAAAGCTAAAAAGGCTTCAAGTGGCTTCAAATATGAAAGAATTGCCTTATTCACTTTTCTAACTACCGAATCTAGTTACTTAATCACTACTAGTTCATAGACAAGCGGGTTTTCAACTAATTTGAAACCTCACGTTCTACACACCCAATAACTCTCCCTGAGTTTCAACTTGACTTCTTACGCATTTCTCATTAATCTTTTCTATCTTTTACATCCTGTTTTCATACATGCATACTAAACATCTTTGTGTCACCTTTCAAGAACATACTACTTACTATCATTAACTTAATTAAATAATGCTCAATAGGTACATTCACTATATTCTATGCCAATTCAAACCTAAAAATTTTAAATTTTATGCAAAAACAAAAAAGGAAGATGAGGACAACGAATCCCCACCCCTAACTCAAAAGTAGTCGTGTCCCCACGACTCGAAGAAGACTCAATAAAGAAATATAAAATTTAAACTAGAAACCTTAACTAACGCATACAAGAAATTAAGAAGAAGTATTAGAACGGGGTACCTCGCCATAAAGATCTACCAAATCATCTTCCGAAGAAAAAGCATAATTATCAATATCCAAGTCTTTAATCCTTGAAATTTCATCCCAGCAGGCGTTGAATTCTCTTTTTATATTACCAATTTTTCTCATCAATTTAAATGACCATGCTGGTGTTGTGGATATACTCTTTGAATTTCTATTAAGATTTGACAAATAAATTTGATCTTGGATTGGTGTCTTTGCTTTAGGCCTTGGTGGTACACTCATCCTTGCTGTTAATTTCCTTTGTAGTGGTTGTGCTGGTGTTTTTGGTTTCTTTTCAATAGGCTCATCAAGGTTAATGGACTTTTCTGTTGTGGCTCTAGGCAATTTCTTGTTCTTCCCTATTATTGAACACTTCCTCTTGTAATCCATAACATTCGTTCTGTTTGTCATCTTTGAATAAACCACAACTCAAGTCATCTTTTCTGTTGTGGCTTGAGTTTGTTGCTTGGATGAATGATTATCAATGGTAGAAGGAGGTACTCTTGATTGTTGTTGTAGAACTCTTGAACGCTTGACGATTTGATGATGTTTTATGATGGTTAATTAAGCTTCAAGGTGTATTTTAGGGGTTGGGTCTAAAAAGCGTTTTTATTTTACCTCAAAATCAGGTTTTCTCAACTCTATTAGATAGATCTCGAAAAAATATGCGATCTAGGCTCTTAAAAAAGTGAATTCCGACTTCCGAGCACAAAGTTATGGCCTTTTGAAGTTTTAGCTAAAATAAAATAAAAATTAAACAGTATGCGCTATTTTTCGCTACGATTTTGCTAATGTGTCTCGGCTGTGACCCGTAGTGAAAAACTGTCCCGACGAAATTTTTTTTCTTTTTTTTCTGTTGCTGTAGCAATTTTTTTCCGCCTGCGGTACACCGGAAGAATCGTGCGGTGTACCGAACCCGTTTTGGAAAAAACCTTATCTTGCGATTTCCCGATATGGTTTTCTCTCCCTACTCTCGACAATGAACCGTGGTGGAAAACCATCGCCACGGTTTTGGACCTGCGGTACACCGGAAGAAAGTTCTTGTTTCCTGATTTTTTCATCTATTTGACCCCAAAAGTCAATTCCTGCACATATAACACACTACCTTTCTCTCCTATTAACTTGTGAACACATTAATAATATACACTAACTTAGAATTAACTAGAAAGCAATTAAAACAAGGGGTGTCTCCCAAGAGCACTTTTGTTTAACGTCGTTTAGTTCGACGTGTTACCTCTGTGATTATGTGTGAACATCACCTCCCTAGCAATGAGTAAATTTATTAATATCTGGCAGGCTAAATTTGAATCCCTTGCCTTTTACTCCAACGAACTTCTCGGATCTATTCTTTGTAGCCATGTATGGTCCCATCCAAGAGTTATTGGGTTTGCGTGCGTCTAGTGGTAATTTAATTTGATATGTAGTATTACACTCCTTTGACAATCCATTCATCTCCTCAGTTTCTAAGCTTCGTTTGTTAGAGAGAATGTCCTTCATGAATTTAAGATATTTTGGTATTCTCTTGAGAGCTTCTACAAACGGTATGTTAATAACTAACTTGCTGATGTCTCCCCTGTTGTTCTATATTTATATGCTTAGGAGACATCAAATTAGGTGATTATCTGACTATTTTGATAGAATTTTGGACTAAATATGCAATAATCCGATTTTCCTCTTTAATTTCTAGTAATTTTAATTTATTAAACTTTTACGCGTAATATTTTGTATTTTTGTGAAAAGTTTGTAGGTTTTGAATACTAGCTAGGAGAGGAAGTTGCAAATCTGGACACTGATAAAAATTGTTGATTTCAAGCCACCTAAGAGTATATTCAGCCGCTGACCTTTGAAGAGAAATTGTGACCCATTGAGTTACGGAACTTTAGCAACTAGAATGAGGTCAATCCGAGTTGAAACGAACCGGCTAGTGCTGATTTAGTAAAGGTGGTGCAGCAGTTACGGGATTTTGGGCTAAGATAATGGACTTGGGCCTTTATTATTTCTTTTAAACCTTAGCCTAAGGTCCAAGTCCGAATTTTAGAGTATAAATAAGGCTTTTTTACTTCTATTTTACACACAAATCATTATTCACAAAGTCAGACAAAAAGAGAAGAAGCAGAAGCAAGGAAAAGAAGAAGCCAAGAGCTGGAGACTGTCTATATCTCCACTTTGCAGCCGAATCAACTTCCTAATTAGGTTTCTTATTTCTATTTCTGTAAAACAATCATCAATTCCTTTCAATTTATTTTCTTAGTTCTTACGATTATGAACTAATTTCATTTGGTACTTGAGAACGCGTAATGGGTTGAACCCCAATCTTTTCCATTCTATGTCTTTGAATTTGGGATTATTTCAATTGAAATCGAATTGGGTGTTTAATATTTTTCTTTAATTTACACGTATTGACTTTTATTGAAATAGCTAATTAATATTAGGACCTAGTACTTAGGCTATTCCAATTAGTGGCAATTGGATCACCTTGATGGGGGTCTAGGTACAGAACTATTTAACGAAAGTAGGATAGAAATTATTTGACCTTGACAGGCTTAATTAATCCTACGGCCAATTGGGTAGTTAGGCTTTAATCATTCGAAGGTGGACTATATTCACCCTGACGGGGTTTGTAACACCTGAGAAGAGCTCCTTAGTCCACCCTGACGGGGGTAAGAAGATAATTGAATCCCGACCAATATTAATTACCGAATTCGTCCCTTAAACAATACATAGAATGATTAGATTTAGGTGAAACCCTAGCGTTGCTCGAGTATTACCTCTCATATCTCGCGTCCAGTTATTTTTAGCTGCGTCCAGCATTATATTTGCATTAATTTAGTCTTTTCATTATTTTTCTTAGTAATTAGAAAAACAAACAACCAATCTTAAAATCATTAACTTGTTTTACGTGCAATTAATCACTATCTGCTAAGCATTAGAGTCAACCAATCCGTCCCTGAGAACGAATCTGTTTTATCACTATTATTACTTGGGACAACCGTACACTTGCGGTTGTGGTTCTCTTTTCTTATTGCATTTATTTTAGAACATACAAAGGACCGTTAAGTTTTTGGCGCCGCTGCCGGGGACAGTAGCGTGTGACTTGGTGTTTATCCTTTAGTGTTAGTTGTATTTTTATTTTTCAGTTTTACGCTTTGTTTGTTCATCTTTTTCAGGTTTTTAGGTTTGGTGTATGCAAAGGAGACTCTTTAAGGATCTTGAGACATTACCTCCGATCCTTGATAATCCTGAATCATTAGTCAGAATTTCAGGTCGATGGCGTGTTTCGAGACGCAGCGACCTTGCGTCGTTGCTGACGCAAGGACCAGAACCTTCTCCTTCTTTGGCCGGCTAGCCGGTCAGCTGACCGGCATGCCGGCGGAATCTTGCTGGCGCAAATCGTGACGCAGCAATGCTGCGTCATTGCTGACGCAGTGGTCAGAGAGTTGGGGTCCTTCAGCTCTTTTGCCGGTATGCCGGCCAGCTCGCCGGCTAGCCGGTCAAACCTGCTGTGGACTTCAATTTTTTCTGTTTTCTCATCGTTTTGACCCCAAACTCATGACCATTATACCCCTGAAATCATCAAAAACAAACACCCTTCCTCATTTCTTAATAATAAACACTAAATTCAACGAAAATTAAACTAATTTACACTACGAAAATTGAAAAACTTAAACTAATATACACGAAATTGGCTTTTGTTTAACGTCGTTAAGCTCGACGGGTTACCTCGTGCTTTTAAGGAGCTTCGAGGAGGTACATGACCTCTCCGGGATGTGGGTCTTTTGCACGATCGGTATCTTCACCTCCATGATATATCTTTAAACGATGACCGTTCACCATGAATGTACGGTTTTCAAGTGGGTGTTCTATCTCTATATCTCCATGAGGTGTAACTTTGGTCACGATGTAAGGTCCTGACCACTTCGATCTTAATTTCCCCAGATAATTACTGAACTTTGAATTATATTTCAACACTCTTTGTCCCACTACAAAGTTCTTCTCTCGAATCCGATTATCATGCCATCTCTTGGTATTTTCTTTGTAAAGTTTAGCATTTTCATAAGCATGTAATCGAAATTCATCAAGCTTATTAATTGCGCTCGTTCTATATATTGGTGATGATTCACAGGTTTATATTGTAACCCTTTGCCGGTGTAATAGTGAATGAAAAAGAAGATACGAGCTAGAATTGAAAAGAAAAAAAATATATGAAAAAATAGCGTGATATCTCGAACATCAAGAGTCATAGCTATACAAAAGAAGAAAATTGATTTGAAAAGAATATATATTTGGACCGGCAAAGAGGAATTTTTATGTGAACATCTTATGCTTTAATTGGGTTATTGGGGATGCTACTTTGTGCATCAGAGAAATTATTGGGTTGAGTGAGAAACGTTTTATGAGAGTAACTCAAGCTCTGGGGCGATTCGTTGATGGCTAGTGAGGAGAGAGCCAAAAGCTCACTCTAAATTATCCAAATATACTTATCATACCGTCCCTAAGCCTACATTACAACCTTAAAGATATTTTGATTCTTTGCTATGTAATCGAGAAGTGATTAAGCCAATAGAGAGTAGTTAAGTGGATCTTTGGATACAAGTAAGGTTTGATGAACAATCTATAGCTTCCTTGGTGAACTAAGTAAAGTTCCTCTCCTTCTTACATTGCGAAGCTAATCTAATCTTGAATTCAAACCGTGTTGACTGTGGATATGAGAAGTGTGCAGGTATGTAGTTTGTAAATATTATTACATGAAATTTTCTGAGTAGTTTCTTTGAGTCTATTCTCCATATTCTGATATCTTCTTTCCTCTGTGCTTAATTGACCTAGATGTGTATTTAGAGACTTCCCTTTGTTTTTATCTTTATTGTATCGGGACGATACAACTTTGAGTTGGGGGTCTTGATGTCTCCCCAATTGTGATGATTTAATATTAGTTGGAGACGTCATTTTTTGTGTTTTAGGAAGTCTTTTAGTTTATTTTCCCATTAAATATTGCACTTTCCTATTTCTAGTCTTGATTTAGTAAATTATTATTTCTAGCGCATATTGGGTTTAATTATTTATTTAGTGTGAAGCTTTAAAGTTAATATGGAAATAAAGTAGATTCCAAGTCAAGTCTAAAGATAAGGAAAGAAGATCTTGAAGAAATCTGGAGATAGAAGGAAACAGAGTTCAATTAGAAAAAGGAAAAGCTGTCAAATAAATCTGAATTTCTACAGCTACGCCTAAAGAAGTGATTATAACTTCAAAACCGAGCCGATTCTGGAAGATCCCTTTCATAGGGAGATAGATAATTCCGTGAGGATTCTTTTGATATCTTATGGGTAAAAAACGGTCCAGTAACAAAGAAGATATGGTAAAAACAAGTTAGCAGTAATTATCCTTATCTAACTACGAATTTGAGTTGGACTATAGGAGTCCATTAATTTCCTTCTCCTTCAAAAAAACGAATTAGGTCTTCCTAAACACCTATAAATACACCCTTATACCATTGTAAACATGTCCTTGCTCAGTTTCAAGTTTAGGCTTAGTCCTTTCTTGTATTTTCTCAGTTTTAAATAATAGCTTAGTCCCTAATTAATATTCATCCTTAGAATCAAGCTATTCATCCAAGAAGCAAGCTGACCTATAGAGGAAGACAAGAAGCAAGAAATTGGAGAGTGACAAACTCCTCTTCTACATCTCACCTTCTCTATATTTAGGGTAATTAGCTATAGATTTATGCTCAACCATAATTCTAAGCTTTTATTATGTAAGTTTACTTTTAATTGTTGGGTTATAATTTTGTCTTAAATTTCATAAATACTATTTGTTATTTTAATTGATTTGAGCTTGGCGTATATTGTTATTATGTGTTTTGACTTATTGTTACAACCCTAGATTTGGCAAATCTTAGGATTATTCTTAGTTATTGACAACACCACATAATCGTCTAGTTTTGATCATTCGCCTAACTAGATAGCCATAAAGGTTTGATTTAATCACCAATCATTACTCAGGAATCCTTGGTAGTGGAGAGGTTGCTCCTAAGCCTAATAGAGGCTAGGTAGAATTTAGAATCATGGTTAATATATAATGCTTAATCTATGACAGGTTAGAATAACAACTTACTAAAATAGACACATATTAGTGACCCTAATCTATTAGACTTACATCCATATTTATTTATCTGCATTCTTATTTATTATTTCACATCAGATAGTTATTCATATTATTTTATCTTTTTATATTTTATTCTAAATTATTTAAATTCATCTACGCTTGTTAAACATAAGTATATCTAACAGAGTATGTCCCTGCGAACGAACTTGACTTATCATTAAAACTTGCAAACAATCTGTGATACTTGCAGTGAGTTTCGTGGTTCCCAAAGGTGTGTGCTCTTTATTATTATTATTATTTATCTATTATTTTATCACAACTTTGCCCCCACCAATCATGCAGCCAGATAATCATGTCTTTATCTTCTAATACGTGAAGGCTAATACGTTTAATTATTTCCTTATTAATTTTCTTTTGTTTAGATTGGATTTATAATTTTATTGTTTAAGAAAATACAATATATACAACAATTCTTTGATGTCTTTTAGAATGACTCGTTTTAAAATCCTCTCATATTGAAGCTATTTAAAAGATAAAATATTTTAAAATCTAGTGTCACACGACTATTTTTGTACAGTCAACCCACTACGTTTTGTTCATGTTTTTAATGCCCGATTTGTAATTGATTCTTTTTGTTTTTATGCACATCCAGGTTTGATGATTTAAGAAAGTGATTTAATTCTGTATTATAAAATAGGAAAAATTATGGAATTGTTTGGTTTTAGAATAGAAATTATTGTAATTATAAAATTGTTTCGGTTTTAAAGTTTTGTAATACGGAAATGTTTTAATTATGTAGTTTTTTATATGGAAAATAATTTTTTGTTATAGAATGATTTATTTAAAAATGTATTTTGAATATTTGTTTAGGTTAGACTTTGCCAAAATTAGTGAATCATTAACTTTAGGACTAATCACCTATCTTTTTACAATTTGAATCCAAATAATACCTATGACAAAAAAAAAATCCAAATAATACATTAATTATTTCCTTTTTTATTTTTTATATTCCAAATAAAATTATTTTTTTCCTTTCATTCTATTATTATTTGTTATTTCTATTATTTTTTTCCTTTATTAATTAATCTAAACATGGCATAAAAATTAATTTTATTCTAAATCTTTAAAATCATTTATTATAATTTATAAATCCATATAATTATAGGATAAGGATATCCATGTGCCAACCCACGTACAACCTGTACTCTATATATACCTGTCTATTTAATCAGCTTAAATTACAATATACATAACATACATATAATATATAAACAAGGGCAACAACCACACCTTCACCCTGGCGACATTCCTTAGAAAAATGCCCAGTTCTTCCGCACTTGTGACATTCCCTACCGCCGCTGGCACAACCACCACCGATACCAACATCACAGTCTCGAGCTACGTGGCCAATCCTCCCACATGTGTAACACTCACCACCACCATCACTTTCGTTGCGATCCCCATTACCGTTCCTTCTGTTGTACCCATACCAATCATGGGTACAACAGAAGGAACGGTAATGGGGATCGCAACGAAAGTGATGGTGGTGGTGAGTGTTACATGTGTGGGAGGATCGGCCACGTAGCTCGAGACTGTGATGTTGGTATCGGTGGTGGTTCTGCCAGCGGCGGTAGGGAGTGTTACAAGTGCGGAAGAACTGGGCATTTTTCTAAGGAATGTCGCCAGGGTGAAGGTGTGGTTGTTGCCCTTGTTTGTGGTGGTGGGCGTTGTGGTGTTGGTGGCGGCGCTGGGTGCTACAACTGTGGTGGGTACGGGCACATATCTCGAGAGTGTCCAAGTGAGCGAACTGGAGTTTGAAACATCTGTGGAAAGCCAGGGCATATGGCCCAAGATTGCCCACATGGTGGTAATAATGGTGGTGGTGGTGGTAGAGACGGAGGTGGTGGTGGAGTCGGCCGCTTTACCTGATTTGCTAGCGGAAACAGGTGTTTTCATTGTGGCAAGCCAGGCCACTCTGTAATAGATTGCTCAGAGAAGAATTGAATTTTGAGGAAAATACGTTTTTAGGCCTCAAAGTTTGAAATAAAATTTTTAAAGGCCTAGTTAAATGTTATGTTTTTTAATGGCATTTTTATCTTTTCTTTTTTTATATTTCCTTCCTTTATATACAATTTTCATCATTATCTTCTTTCCCTTATCTCTTCGAATTAATTTGGCATATAATTAATTATCATAGATCTTTAAAGCTTCACAATTAACAAACAATTAAACCAAATATACTCTAAAAATAATAAATCAACAAATCAAGACAAGAAATAGGAAAATATAAATATAGGACGATAATTAAATTATTAAATACACCTAAAGTATTTTCCAATCCAAATACTTTTCAATCTTTTCATATATCTCTTTTTTCTTTTGTAAAACTATGACTCTCTTTTTTATGTTGAGATATCACACTATTTTTTTCTCATATATTCTTTTCTTTTCATGCTTTTCAGCTTTTTTCATTTACTATTACCCCGGCAAACGGTTACAATAATAACTTTTTCATCATCAATAATATCACAATTACAATTTCCCAAACCCAATGTTCCCTAATTATGAATACCACCACCCCAAACTCAAGCTCTAAAAATGACTTGTCTCAGGTTTTGCGATTCGAGTGCGGGTCATATGGATAACTCCTATAAACTAGGGGTATGGCTTAAAATGTGGTTAAATAAAAGGCTTTAGAAAATATCGGAGAGGCTAAGACAGATAAATAATAATAATCAAATAAAAAGGGTAAGAAAGCTAAAAAGGCTTCAAGTGGCTTCAAATATGAAAGAATTGCCTTATTCACTTTTCTAACTACCGAATCTTGTTACTTAATCACTACTAGTTCATAGACAAGCGGGTTTTCAACTAATTTGAAACCTCACGTTCTACACACCCAATAACTCTCCCTGAGTTTCAACTTGACTTCTTACGCATTTCTCATTAATCTTTTCTATCTTTTACATCCTGTTTTCATACATGCATACTAAACATCTTTGTGTCACCTTTCAAGAACATACTACTTACTATCATTAACTTAATTAAATAATGCTCAATAGGTACATTCACTATATTCTATGCCAATTCAAACCTAAAAATTTTAAATTTTATGCAAAAACAAAAAAGGAAGATGAGGACAACGAATCCCCACCCCTAACTCAAAAGTAGTCGTGTCCCCACGACTCGAAGAAGACTCAATAAAGAAATATAAAATTTAAACTAGAAACCTTAACTAATGCATACAAGCAATTAAGAAGAAGTATTAGAACGGGGTACCTCGCCATAAAGATCTACCAAATCATCTTCCGAAGAAAAAGCATAATTATCAATATCCAAGTCTTTAATCCTTGAAATTTCATCCCAGCAGGCGTTGAATTCTCTTTTTATATTACCAATTTTTCTCATCAATTTAACTGACCATGCTGGTGTTGTGGATATACTCTTTGAATTTCTATTAAGATTTGACAAATAAATTTGATCTTGGATTGGTGTCTTTGCTTTAGGCCTTGGTGGTACACTCATCCTTGCTGTTAATTTCCTTTGTAGTGGTTGTGCTGGTGTCTTTGGTTTCTTTTCAATAGGCTCATCAAGGTTAATGGACTTTTCTGTTGTGGCTCCAGGCAATTTCTTGTTCTTCCCTATTATTGAACACTTCCTCTTGTAATCCATAACATTCGTTCAGTTTGTCATCTTTGAATAAACCACAACTCAAGTCATCTTTTCTGTTGTGGCTTGATTTTGTTTCTTGAATGAATGATTATTAATGGTAGAAGAAGGTACTCTTGATTGTTGTTGAAGAACTCTTGAACGCTTGACGATTTGATGATGTTTTATGATGGTTAATTAAGCTTCAAGGTGTATTATAGGGGTTGGGTCTGAAAAGCGTTTTTATTTTACCTCAAAATCAGGTTTTCTCAACTCTATTAGATAGATCTCGAAAAAATATGCGATCTAGGCTCTTAAAAAAGTGAATTCCGACTTCCGAGCACAAAGTTATGGCCTTTTGAAGTTTTAGCTAAAATAAAAAAAATTAAACCGTATGCGCTATTTTTCGCTACGATTTTGCTAATGTGTCTCGGCTGTGAACCGTAGTGAAAAACCGTCCCGACGAATTTTTTTTTTCTTTTTTTTCTGTTGCTGTATCAATTTTTTTCCGCCTGCGGTACACCGGAAGAATCGTGCGGTGTACCGAACCCGTGTTGGAAAAAACCGTATCTTGCGATTTCCCGATATGGTTTTCTCTCCCTACTCTCGACAATGAACCGTGGTGGAAAACCATCGCCACGGTTTTGGACCTGCGGTACACCGGAAGAAAGGTCTTGTTTCCTGTTTTTTTCATCTATTTGACCCCAAAAGTCAATTCCTGCACATATAACACACTACCTTTCTCTCCTATTAGCTTGTGAACACATTAATAATATACACTAACTTAGAATTAACTAGAAAGCAATTAAAACAAGGGGTGTCTCCCAAGAGCACTTTTGTTTAACGTCGTTTAGTTCGACGTGTTACCTCTGTGATTATGTGTGAACATCACCTCCCTAGCAATGAGTAAATTTATTAATATCTGGCAGGCTAAATTTGAATCCCTTGCCTTTTACTCCCACGAACTTCTCGGATCTATTCTTTGTAGCCATGTATGGTCCCATCCAAGAGTTATTGGGTTTACGTGCGTCTAATGGTAATTTAATTTGATATGTAGTATTACACTCCTTTGACAATCCATTCATCTCCTCAGTTTCTAAGCTTCGTTTGTTAGAGAGAATGTCCTTCATGAATTTAAGATATTTTGGTATTCTCTTGAGAGCTTCTACAAACGTTATGTTAATAACTAACTTGCTGATGTCTCCTCTGTTGTTCTATATATATATGCTTAGGAGACATCAAATTAGGTGATTATCTGACTATTTTGATAGAATTTTGGACTAAATATGCAATAATCCGATTTTCCTCTTTAATTTCTAGTAATTTTAATTTATTAAACTTTTACGCGTAATATTTTGTATTTTTGTGAAAAGTTTGTAGGTTTTGAATACTAGCTAGGAGAGGAAGTTGCAAATCTGGACACTGATAAAAATTGTTGATTTCAAGCCACCTAAGAGTATATTCAGCCGCTGACCTTTGAAGAGAAATTGTGCCCCATTGAGTTACGGAACTTTAGCAACTAGAATGAGGTCAATCCGAGTTGAAACGAACCGGCTAGTGCTGATTTAGTGGAGGTGGTGCAGCAGTTACGGGATTTTGGGCTAAGATAATGGACTTGGGCCTTTATTATTTCTTTTAAACCTTAGCCTAAGGTCCAAGTCCGAATTTTAGAGTATAAATAAGGCTTTTTTACTTCTATTTTACACACAATTCATTATTCACAAAGTCAGACAAAAAGAGAAGAAGCAGAAGCAAGGAAAAGAAGAAGCCAAGAGCTGGAGACTGTCTATATCTCCACTTTGCAGCCGAATCAACTTCCTAATTAGGTTTCTTATTTCTATTTCTGTAAAACAATCATTAATTCCTTTCAATTTATTTTCTTAGTTCTTACGATTATGAACTAATTTCATTTGGTACTTGAGAACGCGTAATGGGTTGAACCCCAATCTTTTCCATTCTATGTCTTTGAATTTGGGATTATTTCAATTGAAATCGAATTGGGTATTTAATATTTTTCTTTAATTTACACGTATTGACTTTTATTGAAATAGCTAATCAATATTAGGACCTAGTACTTAGGCTATTCCAATTAGTGGCAATTGGATCACCTTGATGGGGGTCTAGGTACAGAACTATTTAACGAAAGTAGGATAGAAATTATTTGACCTTGACAGGCTTAATTAATCCTACGGCCAATTGGGTAGTTAGGCTTTAATCATTCGAAGGTGGACTATATTCACCCTGACGGGGTTTGTAGCACCTGAGAAGAGCTCCTTAGTCCACCCTGACGGGGGTAAGAAGATAATTGAATCCCGACCAATATTAATTACCTAATTCGTCCCTTAAACAATACATGGAATGATTAGATTTAGGTGAAACCCTAGCGTTGCTCGAGTATTACCTCTCATATCTCGCGTCCAGTTATTTTTAGCTGCGTCCAGCATTATATTTGCATTAATTTAGTCTTTACATTATTTTTCTTAGTTATTAGAAAAACAAACAACCAATCTTAAAATCATTAACTTGTTTTACGTGCAATTAATCACTATCTGCTAAGCATTAGAGTCAACCAATACGTCCCTGAGAACGAATCTGTTTTATCACTATTATTACTTGGGACAACCGTACACTTGCGGTTGTGGTTCTCTTTTCTTATTGCATTTATTTTAGAACACACAAAGGACCATTAAGTTTTTGGCGCCGCTGGCGGGGACGGTAGCGTGTGACTTGGTGTTTATCCTTTAGTGTAAGTTGTATTTTTATTTTTCAGTTTTACGCTTTGTTTGTTCATCTTTTTCAGGTTTTTAGGTTTGGTGTATGCGAAGGAGACTCTTTAAGGATCTTGAGACATTACCTCCGATCCTTGATAATCCTGAATCATTAGTCAGACTTTCAGGTCGATGGCGTGTTTCGAGACGCAGCGACCTTGCGTCGTTGCTGACGCAAGGACCAGAACCTTCTCCTTCTTTGGCCGGCTAGCCGGTCAGCTGACCGGCATGCCGGCGGAATCTTGCTGGCGCAAATCTTGACGCAGCAATGCTGCGTCATTGCTGACGCAGTGGTCAGAGAGTTGGGGTCCTTCTGCTCTTTCGGCCGGTATGCCGGCCAGCTCGCCGGCTAGCCGGTCAAACCTGCTGTGGACTTCAAATTTTTCTGTTTTCTCATCGTTTTGACCCCAAACTCATGACCATTATACCCCTGAAATCATCAAAAACAAACACCCTTCCTCATTTCTTAATAATAAACACTAAATTCAATGAAAATTAAACTAATTTACACTACGAAAATTGAAAAACTTAAACTAATATACACGAAATTGGCTTTTGTTTAACGTCGTTAAGCTCGACGGGTTACCTCGTGCTTTTAAGGAGCTTCGAGGAGGTACATGACCTCTCCGGGATGTGGGTCTTTTGCACGATCGGTATCTTCACCTCCATGATATATCTTTAAACGATGACCGTTCACCATGAATGTACGGTTTTCAAGTGGGTGTTCTATCTCTATAGCTCCATGAGGTGTAACTTTGGTCACGATGTAAGGTCCTGACCACTTCGATCTTAATTTCCCCAGATAATTACTGAACTTTGAATTATATTTCAACACTCTTTGTCCCACTACAAAGTTCTTCTCTCGAATCCGATTATCATGCCATCTCTTGGTATTTTCTTTGTAAAGTTTAGCATTTTCATAAGCATGTAATCGAAATTCATCAAGCTTATTAATTGCGCTCGTTCTATATATTGGTGATGATTCACAGGTTTATATTGTAACCCTTTGCCGGGGTAATAGTGAATGAAAAAGAAGATACGAGCTAGAATTGAAAAGAAAAAAAATATATGAAAAAATAGCGTGATATCTCGAACATCAAGAGTCATAGCTATACAAAAGAAGAAAATTGATTTGAAAAGAATATATATTTGGACCGGCAAAGAGGAATTTTTATGTGAACATCTTATGCTTTAATTGGGTTATTGGGGATGCTACTTTGTGCATCAGAGAAATTATTGGGTTGAGTGAGAAACGTTTTATGAGAGTAACTCAAGCTCTAGGGCGATTCGTTGATGGCTAGTGAGGAGAGAGCCAAAAGCTCACTCTAAATTATCCAAATATACTTAGCATACCGTTCCTAAGCCTACATTACAACCTTAAAGACATTTTGATTCTTTGCTATGTAATCGAGAAGTGATTAAGCCAATAGAGAGTAGTTAAGTGGATCTTTGGATACAAGTAAGGTTTGATGAACAATCTATAGCTTCCTTGGTGAACTAAGTAAAGTTCCTCTCCTTCTTACATTGCGAAGCTAATCTAATCTTGAATTCAAACCGTGTTGACTGTGGATATGAGAAGTGTAAAGGTATGTAGTTTGTAAATATTATTACATGAAATTTTCTGAGTAGTTGCTTTGAGTCTATTCTCCATATTCTGATATCTTCTTTCCTCTGTGCTTAATTGACCTAGATGTGTATTTAGAGACTTCCCTTTGTTTTTATCTTTATTGTATCGGGACGATACAACTTTGAGTTGGGGGTCTTGATGTCTCCCCAATTGTGATGATTTAATATTAGTTGGAGACGTCATTTTTTGTGTTTTAGGAAGTCTTTTAGTTTATTTTCCCATTAAATATTGCACTTTCCTATTTCTAGTCTTGATTTAGTAAATTATTATTTCTAGCGCATATTGGGTTTAATTATTTATTTAGTGTGAAGCTTTAAAGATAATTTGGAAATTCCAAGTCAAGTCTAAAGATAAGGAAAGAAGATCTTGAAGAAATCTGGAGATAGAAGGAAAAAGAGTTCAATTAGAAAAAGGAAAAGCTGTCAAATAAATCTGAATTTCTACAGCTATGCCTAAAGAAGTGATTATAACTTCAAAACCGAGCCGATTCTGGAAGATCCCTTTCATAGGGAGATAGATAATTCCGTGAGGATTCTTTTGATATCTTATGGGTAAAAAACGGTTCAGTAACAAAGAAGATATGGTAAAAACAAGTTAGCAGTAATTATCCTTATCTAACTACGAATTTGAGTTGGACTATAGGAGTCCATTAATTTCCTTCTCCTTCAAAAAAACGAATTAGGTCTTCCTAAACACCTATAAATACACCCTTATACCATTGTAAACATGTCCTTGCTTAGTTTCAAGTTTAGGCTTAGTCCTTTCTTGTATTTTCTCAGTTTTAAATAATAGCTTAGTCCCTAATTAATATTCATCCTTAGAATCAAGCTATTCATCCAAGAAGCAAGCTGACCTATAGAGGAAGACAAGAAGCAAGAAATTGTAGAGTGACAAACTCCTCTTCTACATCTCACCTTCTCTATATTTAGGGTAATTAGCTATAGATTTATGCTCAACCATATTTCTAAGCTTTTATTCTGTAAGTTTACTTTTAATTGTTGGGTTATAATTTTGTCTTAAATTTCATAAATACTATTTGTTATTTTAATTGATTTGAGCTTGGCGTATATTGTTATTATGTGTTTTGACTTATTGTTACAACCCTAGATTTGGCAAATCTTAGGATTATTCTTAGTTATTGACAACACCACATAATCGTCTAGTTTTGATCATTCGCCTAACTAGATAGCCATAAAGGTTTGATTTAATCACCAATCATTACTCAGGAATCCTTGGTAGTGGAGAGGTTGCTCCTAAGCCTAATAGAGGCTAGGTAGAATTTAGAATCATGGTTAATATATAATGCTTAATCTATGACAGGTTAGAATAACAACTTAGTAAAATAGACACATATTAGTGACCCTAATCTATTAGACTTACATCCATATTTATTTATCTGCATTCTTATTTATTATTTCACATCAGATAGTTATTCATATTATTTTATCTTTTTATATTTTATTCTAAATTATTTAAATTCATCTACGCTTGTTAAACATAAGTATATCTAACAGAGTAAGTCCCTGCGAACGAACTTGACTTATCATTAAAACTTGCAAACGATCTGTGATACTTGCAGTGAGTTTCGTGGTTCCCAAGGGTGTGTGCTCTTTATTATAATTATTATTATTTATCTATTATTTTATCACACCTTTGCCCCCACCAATCATGCAGCCAGATAATTATGTCTTTATCTTCTAATACGTGAAGGCTAATACGTTTAATTATTTCCTTATTAATTTTCTTTTGTTTAGATTGGATTTATA
The DNA here is from genome assembly GCA_029959085.1 of Nemophila menziesii. NCBI lineage: Eukaryota > Viridiplantae > Streptophyta > Magnoliopsida > Boraginales > Hydrophyllaceae > Nemophila > Nemophila menziesii. The sequence goes on along the minus strand of JARWIR010000091.1, from coordinate 11,297 downwards.
ATATTATTGTTTAAGAAAATACAATATATACAACAATTCTTTGATGTCTTTTAGAATGACTCGTTTTAAAATCCTCTCATATTGAAGCTATTTAAAAGATAAAATATTTTAAAATCTAGTGTCGCACGACTATTTTTGTACAGTCAACCCACTACGTTTTGTTCATGTTTTTAATGCCCGATTTGTAATTGATTCTTTTTGTTTTTATGCACATCCAGGTTTGATGATTTAAGAAAGTGATTTAATTCTATATTATAAAATAGGAAAAATTATGGAATTGTTTGGTTTTAGAATAGAAATTATTGTAATTATAAAATTGTTTCGGTTTTAAAGTTTTGTAATACGGAAATGTTTTAATTATGTAGTTTTTTATATGGAAAATAATTTTTTGTTATAGAATGATTTATTTAAAAATGTATTTTGAATATTTGTTTAGGTTAGACTTTGCCAAAATTAGTGAATCATTAACTTTAGGACTAATCACCTATCTTTTTACAATTTAAATCCAAATAATACATTACTTATTTCCTTTTTTATTTTTTATATTCCAAATAAAATTATTTTTTTCCTTTCATTCTTTTATTATTTGTTATTTCTATTATTTTTTTCCTTTAATAATTAATCTAAACATGGCATAAAAATTAATTTTATTCTAAATCTTTAAAATCATTCATTATAATTTATAAATCCATATAATTATAGGATAAGGATATCCATGTGCCAACCCACGTACAACCTGTACTCTATATATACCTTTCTATTTAATCAGCTTAAATTACAATATACATAACATACATATAATATATAAACAAGGGCAACAACCACACCTTCACCCTGGCGACATTCCTTAGAAAAATGCCCAGTTCTTCCGCACTTGTGACACTCCCTACCGCCGCTGGCACAACCACCACCGATACCAACATCACAGTCTCGAGCTACGTGGCCGATCCTCCCACATGTGTAACACTCACCACCACCATCACTTTCATTGCGATCCCCATTACCGTTCCTTCTGTTGTACCCATACCCATCATGGGTACAACAGAAGGAACGGTAATGGGGATCGCAACGAAAGTGATGGTGGTGGTGAGTGTTACATGTGTGGGAGGATCGGCCACGTAGCTCGAGACTGTGATGTTGGTATCGGTGGTGGTTCTGCCAGCGGCGGTAGGGAGTGTTACAAGTGCGGAAGAACTGGGCATTTTTCTAAGGAATGTCGCCAGGGTGAAGGTGTGGTTGTTGCCCTTGTTTGTGGTGGTGGGCGTTGTGGTGTTGGTGGCGGCGCTGGGTGCTACAACTGTGGTGGGTACGGGCACATATCTCGAGAGTGTCCAAGTGAGCGAACTGGAGTTTGAAACATCTGTGGAAAGCCAGGGCATATGGCCCAAGATTGCCCACATGGTGGTAATAATGGTGGTGGTGGTGGTAGAGACGGTGGTGGTGGTGGTGGAGTCGGCCGCTTTACCTGATTTGCTAGCGGAAACAGGTGTTTTCATTGTGGCATGCCAGGCCACTCTGTAATAGATTGCTCAGAGAAGAATTGAATTTTGAGGAAAATACGTTTTTAGGCCTCAAAGTTTGAAATAAAATTTTTAAAGGCCTAGTTAAATGTTATGTTTTTTAATGGCATTTTTATCTTTTCTTTTTTTATATTTCCTTCCTTTATATACAATTTTCATCATTATCTTCTTTCCCTTATCTCTTCGAATTAATTTGGCATATAATTAATTATCATATATCTTTAAAGCTTCACAATTAACAAACAATTAAACCAAATATACTCTAAAAATAATAAATCAACAAATCAAGACAAGAAATAGGAAAATATAAATATAGGACGATAATTAAATTATTAAATACACCTAAAGTATTTGCCAATCCAAATACTTTTCAATCTTTTAATATATCTCTTTTTTCTTTTGTAAAACTATGACTCTCTTTTTTATGTTGAGATATCACACTATTTTTTTCTCATATATTCTTTTCTTTTCATGCTTTCAGCTTTTTTCATTTACTATTACCCCGGCAAACGGTTACAATAATAACTTTTTCATCATCAATAATATCACAATTACAATTTCCCAAACCCAATGTTCCCTAATGATGAATCCCACCACCCCAAACTCAAGCTCTAAAAATGACTTGTCTCAAGTTTTGCGATTCGAGTGCGGGTCATATGGATAAGTCCTATAAACTAGGGGTATGGCTTAAAATGTGGTTAAATAAAAGGCTTTAGAAAATATCTGTGAGGCTAAGACAGATAAATAATAATAATCAAATAAAAAGGGTAAGAAAGCTAAAAAGGCTTCAAGTGGCTTCAAATATGAAAGAATTGCCTTATTCACTTTTCTAACTACCGAATCTAGTTACTTAATCACTACTAGTTCATAGACAAGCGGGTTTTCAACTAATTTGAAACCTCACGTTCTACACACCCAATAACTCTCCCTGAGTTTCAACTTGACTTCTTACGCATTTCTCATTAATCTTTTCTATCTTTTACATCCTGTTTTCATACATGCATACTAAACATCTTTGTGTCACCTTTCAAGAACATACTACTTACTATCATTAACTTAATTAAATAATGCTCAATAGGTACATTCACTATATTCTATGCCAATTCAAACCTAAAAATTTTAAATTTTATGCAAAAACAAAAAAGGAAGATGAGGACAACGAAGCCCCACCCCTAACTCAAAAGTAGTCGTGTCCCCACGACTCGAAGAAGACTCAATAAAGAAATATAAAATTTAAACTAGAAACCTTAACTAACGCATACAAGAAATTAAGAAGAAGTATTAGAACGGGGTACCTCGCCATAAATATCTACCAAATCATCTTCCGAAGAAAAAGCATAATTATCAATATCCAAGTCTTTAATCCTTGAAATTTCATCCCAGCAGGAGTTGAATTCTCTTTTTATATTACCAATTTTTCTCATCAATTTAACTGACCATGCTGGTGTTGTGGATATACTCTTTGAATTTCTATTAAGATTTGACAAATAAATTTGATCTTGGATTGGTGTCTTTGCTTTAGGCCTTGGTGGTACACTCATCCTTGCTGTTAATTTCCTTTGTAGTGGTTGTGCTGGTGTCTTTGGTTTCTTTTCAATAGGCTCATCAAGGTTAATGGACTTTTCTGTTGTGGCTCTAGGCAATTTCTTGTTCTTCCCTATTATTGAACACTTCCTCTTGTAATCCAAAACATTCGTTCTGTTTGTCATCTTTGAATAAACCACAACTCAAGTCATCTTTTCTGTTGTGGCTTGAGTTTGTTGCTTGGATGAATGATTATCAATGGTAGAAGGAGGTACTCTTGATTGTTGTTGAAGAACTCTTGAACGCTTGACGATTTGATGATGTTTTATGATGGTTAATTAAGCTTCAAGGTGTATTTTAGGGGTTGGGTCTAAAAAGCGTTTTTATTTTACCTCAAAATCAGGTTTTCTCAACTCTATTAGATAGATCTCGAAAAAATATGCGATCTAGGCTCTTAAAAAAGTGAATTCCGACTTCCGAGCACAAAGTTATGGCCTTTTGAAGTTTTAGCTAAAATAAAATAAAAATTAAACAGTATGCGCTATTTTTCGCTACGATTTTGCTAATGTGTCTCGGCTGTGACCCGTAGTGAAAAACTGTCCCGACGAAATTTTTTTTTCTTTTTTTTCTGTTGCTGTAGAAATTTTTTTCCGCCTGCGGTACACCGGAAGAATCGTGCGGTGTACCGAACCCGTTTTGGAAAAAACCTTATCTTGCGATTTCCCGATATGGTTTTCTCTCCCTACTCTCGACAATGAACCGTGGTGGAAAACCATCGCCACGGTTTTGGACCTGCGGTACACCGGAAGAAAGTTCTTGTTTCCTGATTTTTTCATCTATTTGACCCCAAAAGTCAATTCCTGCACATATAACACACTACCTTTCTCTCCTATTAGCTTGTGAACACATTAATAATATACACTAACTTAGAATTAACTAGAAAGCAATTAAAACAAGGGGTGTCTCCCAAGAGCACTTTTGTTTAACGTCGTTTAGTTCGACGTGTTACCTCTGTGATTATGTGTGAACATCACCTCCCTAGCAATGAGTAAATTTATTAATATCTGCCAGGCTAAATTTGAATCCCTTGCCTTTTACTCCCACGAACTTCTCGGATCTATTCTTTGTAGCCATGTATGGTCCCATCCAAGAGTTATTGGGTTTACGTGCGTCTAGTGGTAATTTAATTTGATATGTAGTATTACACTCCTTTGACAATCCATTCATCTCCTCAGTTTCTAAGCTTCGTTTGTTAGAGAGAATGTCCTTCATGAATTTAAGATATTTTGGTATTCTCTTGAGAGCTTCTACAAACGGTATGTTAATAACTAACTTGCTGATGTCTCCCCTGTTGTTCTATATTTATATGCTTAGGAGACATCAAATTAGGTGATTATCTGACTATTTTGATAGAATTTTGGACTAAATATGCAATAATCCGATTTTCCTCTTTAATTTCTAGTAATTTTAATTTATTAAACTTTTACGCGTAATATTTTGTATTTTTGTGAAAAGTTTGTAGGTTTTGAATACTAGCTAGGAGAGGAAGTTGCAAATCTGGACACTGATAAAGATTGTTGATTTCAAGCCACCTAAGAGTATATTCAGCCGCTGACCTTTGAAGAGAAATTGTGCCCCATTGAGTTACGGAACTTTAGCAACTAGAATGAGGTCAATCCGAGTTGAAACGAACCGGCTAGTGCTGATTTAGTGGAGGTGGTGCAGCAGTTACGGGATTTTGGGCTAAGATAATGGACTTGGGCCTTTATTATTTCTTTTAAACCTTAGCCTAAGGTCCAAGTCCGAATTTTAGAGTATAAATAAGGCTTTTTTACTTCTATTTTACACACAATTCATTATTCACAAAGTCAGACAAAAAGAGAAGAAGCAGAAGCAAGGAAAAGAAGAAGCCAAGAGCTGGAGACTGTCTATATCTCCACTTTGCAGCCGAATCAACTTCCTAATTAGGTTTCTTATTTCTATTTCTGTAAAACAATCATCAATTCCTTTCAATTTATTTTCTTAGTTCTTACGATTATGAACTAATTTCATTTGGTACTTGAGAACGAGTAATGGGTTGAACCCCAATCTTTTCCATTCTATGTCTTTGAATTTGGGATTATTTCAATTGAAATCGAATTGAGTATTTAATATTTTTCTTTAATTTACACGTATTGACTTTTATTGAAATAGCTAATCAATATTAGGACCTAGTACTTAGGCTATTCCAATTAGTGGCAATTGGATCACCTTGATAGGGTCTAGGTACAGAACTATTTAACGAAAGGAGGATAGAAATTATTTGACCTTGACAGGCTTAATTAATCCTACGGCCAATTGGGTAGTTAGGCTTTAATCATTCGAAGGTGGACTGTATTCACCCTGACGGGGTTTGTAGCACCTGAGAAGAGCTCCTTAGTCCACCCTGACGGGGGTAAGAAGATAATTGAATCCCGATCAATATTAATTACCAAATTCGTCCCTTAAACAATACATGGAATGATTAGATTTAGGTGAAACCCTAGCGTTGCTCGAGTATTACCTCTCATATCTCGCGTCCAGTTATTTTTAGCTGCGTCCAGCATTATATTTGCATTAATTTAGTCTTTTCATTATTTTTCTTAGATATTAGAAAAACAAACAACCAATCTTAAAATCATTAACTTGTTTTACGTGCAATTAATCACTATCTGCTAAGCATTAGAGTCAACCAATCCGTCCCTGAGAACGAATCTGTTTTATCACTATTATTACTTGGGACAACCGTACACTTGCGGTTGTGGTTCTCTTTTCTTATTGCATTTATTTTAGAACACACAAAGGACCATTAAGTTTTTGGCGCCGCTGCCGGGGACGGTAGCGTGTGACTTGGTGTTTATCCTTTAGTGTTAGTTGTATTTTTATTTTTCAGTTTTACGCTTTGTTTGTTCATCTTTTTCAGGTTTTTAGGTTTGGTGTATGCGAAGGAGACTCTTTAAGGATCTTGAGACATTACCTCCGATCCTTGATAATCCTGAATCATTAGTCAGACTTTCAGGTCGATGGCGTGTTTCGAGACGCAGCGACCTTGCGTCGTGACGGCGGAATCTTGCTGGCGCAAATCGTGACGCAGCAATGCTGCGTCATTGCTGACGCAGTGGTCAGAGAGTTGGGGTCCTTCAGCTCTTTTGGCCGGTATGCCGGCCAGCTCGCCGGCTAGCCGGTCAAACCTGCTTTGGACTTCAAATTTTTCTATTTTCTCATCGTTTTGACCCCAAACTCATGACCATTATACCCCTGAAATCATAAAAAACAAACACCTTTCCTCATTTCTTAATAATAAACACTAAATTCAACGAAAATTAAACTAATTTACACTACGAAAATTGAAAAACTTAAACTAATATACACGAAATTGGCTTTTGTTTAACGTCGTTAAGCTCGACGGGTTACCTCGTGCTTTTAAGGAGCTTCTAGGAGGTACATGACCTCTCCGGGATGTGGGTCTTTTGCACGATCGGTATCTTCACCTCCATGATATATCTTTAAACGATGACCGTTCACCATGAATGTACGGTTTTCAAGTGGGTGTTCTATCTCTATAGCTCCATGAGGTGTAACTTTGGTCACGATGTAAGGTCCTGACCACTTCGATCTTAATTTCCCCAGATAATTACTGAACTTTGAATTATATTTCAACACTCTTTGTCCCACTACAAAGTTCTTCTCTCGAATCCGATTATCATGCCATCTCTTGGTATTTTCTTTGTAAAGTTTAGCATTTTCATAAGCATGTAATCGAAATTCATCAAGCTTATTAATTGCGCTCGTTCTATATATTGGTGATGATTCACAGGTGTATATTGTAACCCTTTGCCGGAGTAATAGTGAATGAAAAAGAAGATACGAGCTAGAATTGAAAAGAAAAAAAATATATGAAAAAATAGCGTGATATCTCGAACATCAAGAGTCATAGCTATACAAAAGAAGAAAATTGATTTGAAAAGAATATATATTTGGACCGGCAAAGAGGAATTTTTATGTGAACATCTTATGCTTTAATTGGGTTATTGGGGATGCTACTTTGTGCATCAGAGAAATTATTGGGTTGAGTGAGAAACGTTTTATGAGAGTAACTCAAGCTCTAGGGCGATTCGTTGATGGCTAGTGAGGAGAGAGCCAAAAGCTCACTCTAAATTATCCAAATATACTTATCATACCGTCCCTAAGCCTACATTACAACCTTAAAGACATTTTGATTCTTTGCTATGTAATCGAGAAGTGATTAAGTCAATAGAGAGTAGTTAAGTGGATCTTTGGATACAAGTAAGGTTTGATGAACAATCTATAGCTTCCTTGGTGAACTAAGTAAAGTTCCTCTCCTTCTTACATTGCGAAGCTAATCTAATCTTGAATTCAAACCGTGTTGACTGTGGATATGAGAAGTGTGCAGGTATGTAGTTTGTAAATATTATTACATGAAATTTTCTGAGTAGTTGCTTTGAGTCTATTCTCCATATTCTGATATCTTCTTTCCTCTGTGCTTAATTGACCTAGATGTGTATTTAGAGACTTCCCTTTGTTTTTATCTTTATTGTATCGGGACGATACAACTTTGAGTTGGGGGTCTTGATGTCTCTCCAATTGTGATGATTTAATATTAGTTGGAGACGTCATTTTTTGTGTTTTAGGAAGTCTTTTAGTTTATTTTCCCATTAAATATTGCACTTTCCTATTTCTAGTCTTGATTTAGTAAATTATTATTTCTAGCGCATATTGGGTTTAATTATTTATTTAGTGTGAAGATTTAAAGATAATATGCAAATTCCAAGTCAAGTCTAAAGATAAGGAAAGAAGATCTTGAAGAAATCTGGAGATAGAAGGAAACAGAGTTCAATTAGGAAAAGGAAAAACTGTCAAATAAATCTGAATTTCTACAGCTACGCCTAAAGAAGTGATTATAACTTCAAAACCGAGCCGATTCTGGAAGATCCCTTTCATAGGGAGATAGATAATTCCGTGAGGATTCTTTTGATATCTTATGGGTAAAAAACGGTCCAGTAACAAAGAAGATATGGTAAAAACAAGTTAGCAGTAATTATCCTTATCTAACTACGAATTTGAGTTGGACTATAGGAGTCCATTAATTTCCTTCTCCTTCAAAAAAACGAATTAGGTCTTCCTAAACACCTATAAATACACCCTTATACCATTGTAAACATGTCCTTGCTCAGTTTCAAGTTTAGGCTTAGTCCTTTCTTGTATTTTCTCAGTTTTAAATAATAGCTTAGTCCCTAATTAATATTCATCCTTAGAATCAAGCTATTCATCCAAGAAGCAAGCTGACCTATAGAGGAAGACAAGAAGCAAGAAATTGGAGAGTGACAAACTCCTCTTCTACATCTCACCTTCTCTATATTTAGGGTAATTAGCTATAGATTTATGCTCAACCATATTTCTAAGCTTTTATTCTGTAAGTTTACTTTTAATTGTTGGGTTATAATTTTGTCTTAAATTTCATAAATACTATTTGTTATTTTAATTGATTTGAGCTTGGCGTATATTGTTATTATGTGTTTTGACTTATTGTTACAACCCTAGATTTGGCAAATCTTAGGATTATTCTTAGTTATTGACAACACCACATAATCGTCTAGTTTTGATCATTCGCCTAACTAGATAGCCATAAAGGTTTGATTTAATCACCAATCATTACTCAGGAATCCTTGGTAGTGGAGAGGTTGCTCCTAAGCCTAATAGAGGCTAGGTAGAATTTAGAATCATGGTTAATATATAATGCTTAATCTATGACAGGTTAGAATAACAACTTAGTAAAATAGACACATATTAGTGACCCTAATCTATTAGAGTTACATCCATATTTATTTATCTGCATTCTTATTTATTATTTCACATCAGATAGTTATTCATATTATTTTATATTTTTATATTTTATTCTAAATTATTTAAATTCATCTACGCTTGTTAAACATAAGTATATCTAACCGAGTAAGTCCCTGCGAACGAACTTGACTTATCATTAAAACTTGCAAACGATCTGTGATACTTGCAGTGAGTTTCGTGGTTCCCAAGGGTGTGTGCTCTTTATTATTATTATTATTTATCTATTATTTTATCACACCTTTGCCCCCACCAATCATGCAGCCAGATAATTATGTCTTTATCTTCTAATACGTGAAGGCTAATACGTTTAATTATTTCCTTATTAATTTTCTTTTGTTTAGATTGGATTTATAATTTTATTGTTTAAGAAAATACAATATATACAACAATTCTTTGATGTCTTTTAGAATGACTCGTTTTAAAATCCTCTCATATTGAAGCTATTTAAAAGATAAAATATTTTAAAATCTAGTGTCGCACGACTATTTTTGTACAGTCAACCCACTACGTTTTATTCATGTTTTTAATGCCCGATTTGTAATTGATTCTTTTTGTTTTTATGCACATCCAGGTTTGATGATTTAAGAAAGTGATTTAATTCTATATTATAAAATAGGAAAAATTATGGAATTGTTTGGTTTTAGAATAGAAATTATTGTAATTATAAAATTGTTTCGGTTTTAAAGTTTTGTAATACGGAAATGTTTTAATTATGTAGTTTTTTATATGGAAAATAATTTTTTGTTATAGAATGATTTATTTAAAAATGTATTTTGAATATTTGTTTAGGTTAGACTTTGCCAAAATTAGTGAATCATTAACTTTAGGACTAATCACCTATCTTTTTACAATTTAAATCCAAATAATACATTACTTATTTCCTTTTTTATTTTTTATATTCCAAATAAAATTATTTTTTTCCTTTCATTCTTTTATTATTTGTTATTTCTATTATTTTTTTCCTTTAATAATTAATCTAAACATGGCATAAAAATTAATTTTATTCTAAATCTTTAAAATCATTCATTATAATTTATAAATCCATATAATTATAGGATAAGGATATCCATGTGCCAACCCACGTACAACCTGTACTCTATATATACCTTTCTATTTAATCAGCTTAAATTACAATATACATAACATACATATAATATATAAACAAGGGCAACAACCACACCTTCACCCTGGCGACATTCCTTAGAAAAATGCCCAGTTCTTCCGCACTTGTGACACTCCCTACCGCCGCTGGCACAACCACCACCGATACCAACATCACAGTCTCGAGCTACGTGGCCGATCCTCCCACATGTGTAACACTCACCACCACCATCACTTTCATTGCGATCCCCATTACCGTTCCTTCTGTTGTACCCATACCCATCATGGGTACAACAGAAGGAACGGTAATGGGGATCGCAACGAAAGTGATGGTGGTGGTGAGTGTTACATGTGTGGGAGGATCGGCCACGTAGCTCGAGACTGTGATGTTGGTATCGGTGGTGGTTCTGCCAGCGGCGGTAGGGAGTGTTACAAGTGCGGAAGAACTGGGCATTTTTCTAAGGAATGTCGCCAGGGTGAAGGTGTGGTTGTTGCCCTTGTTTGTGGTGGTGGGCGTTGTGGTGTTGGTGGCGGCGCTGGGTGCTACAACTGTGGTGGGTACGGGAACATATCTCGAGAGTGTCCAAGTGAGCGAACTGGAGTTTGAAACATCTGTGGAAAGCCAGGGCATATGGCCCAAGATTGCCCACATGGTGGTAATAATGGTGGTGGTGGTGGTAGAGACGGTGGTGGTGGTGGAGTCGGCCGCTTTACCTGATTTGCTAGCGGAAACAAGTGTTTTCATTGTGGCAAGCCAGGCCACTCTGTAATAGATTGCTCAGAGAAGAATTGAATTTTGAGGAAAATACGTTTTTAGGCCTCAAAGTTTGAAATAAATTTTTTAAAGGCCTAGTTAAATGTTATGTTTTTTAATGGCATTTTTATCTTTTCCTTTTTTATATTTCCTTCCTTTATATACAATTTTCATCATTATCTTCTTTCCCTTATCTCTTCGAATTAATTTGGCATATAATTAATTATCATATATCTTTAAAGCTTCACAATTAACAAACAATTAAACCTAATATACTCTTAAAATAATAAATCAACAAATCAAGACAAGAAATAGGAAAATATAAATATAGGACGATAATTAAATTATTAAATACACCTAAAGTATTTGCCAATCCAAATACTTTTCAAACTTTTCATATATCTCTTTTTTCTTTTGTAAAACTATGACTCTCTTTTTTATGTTGAGATATCACACTATTTTTTTCTCATATATTCTTTTCTTTTCATGCTTTTCAGCTTTTTTCATTTACTATT